>CM068387.1:25370373-25970373 GCA_034770075.1 Aralia elata
TCTTAAATAGTTTAGGAGGGTTACCTACGTTTATAAATAAAAGAAGTCTTATTATGGAAAAGGGTTAGACAAGTTACACACACTTCCAATAGTTGGGAGAGTACTTATAATTTCTATAGAGATAGAAACTAGGGTTTTTGCCAAACACCCATTTTCTTGAATAGATATTATTCCTTGGTGGATTACCTCTAGAGGCCAAACACTTGGGTGGCTAACGTTGATCAAAGGAATGAATTTAATAGGTGAATTTCAAGGAGAACGCGAAAGGATTTGGAGTTGAACTTGTACCCGAGGAAGCACGGTTCTATGAGGGTATAATTCTTACTATCTATCTCTTTCGTTTAATTGATAATTGAGCACAAGGAAAGATTATGGTGATGGTTTATATAAAATTTTAAAATCTAATTTTATCGCGCTTCCGCTATATTTGTGTAATTTGATTGCATACTCGCATAATATACAAACCTAAAGTGGTATCAGAGCCAAACTTTATGCTAATTATCGATTTTAATGATTCCATGTATGTATGGGTATGTGATTCGATCATTTTTCTGGGCAAAAATGAGTTTTCTGAATATGCAATGCAACGCGGTCACGCCGCTTCCAGTTCATTCTGGAGCGCGGCCGCGCCCGAACTCAGAAACCGTTTCAAGGGGTGCAGCGCAGCCGCACCGCTCCTAGTTCATTTTGGAGCGCAGCCGCACCGGTCTGCAGATTTTGAAAATTTTTTATTTTTATTTTTTATTTATTTCAATGAAGATAAAAGGTTTATTTTGAATTAGAATATGATTAAAAAAATAAAAGTTTATTTTAACTTGGAATTGGATTCCACGTTAACTAGAATAAATGAGTTTATTCTGTTTTGGAATAGGATTCTATGTTTCCTAGAATAAAGGAGTTTACTCACATATGGAATAGAATTTCATGTTTCCTAAAAATAAAGATATTTATTTTGATAAGGAATAGGATTCAACATATTTTATTTTTCCAGCAATTTTAAGTTAAAATAAAGGAGTTTATTTTGAACTTGAAATTGGATTCCATGTTAATTAAAATAAATGAGTTTATTTTGATTTGAAATTTGATTAAAAATAAAGAAGTTTATTTTTGTTTCAAAATTGGATCTCTCGTAAACTTTTAATTGCCCATTAAATGATACCAATGCATATATGAAATGGTTTTCTTATTCATGAGATGAATGTTATTTATTGATGCATATGGTGATATGTATGATAATAAAATAGGATTGATTATGGACTATTGACCAATGTGCGATTGGTTTTATTTTATGAGGATGCATGAATGAATGTGTTTTATAAATGGGGTCTGCGTACCTCATCTTCTCTAAAAAAATTTTAATGTAAATTCTATCTCCCTCCTATGTCTTCCCTTTGACTGCTGATCAAGATTTCTATTATTGTAAATAATAATTGTAATAGGTTTAGTTAGAATTACTTGAAGAATTGGAGACAAAGGAGCAAGGAGCACTTAAAGACTCCTTTGTAATGGAGCTCGAAATTTAAATGTAATAGTTATATTTAAATTCAGTTCTTGCACCCTAGGTTTGACTTTTTGGTTCACTTGGTGGCTCTAGTGAACCAAACTAGAATAAAAGTCCATAATCAATCCGGGTAGAATATAGTATTCTATATATGCATGTTTACTAAATATATATTATACAATATGCTTTGCATGTTAAATAATATGATGCGTATTATATATATATATATATATATATATATATTTATATGCACACTAAACAAGATGAGACAAATAATAACAAACCCCTCAAAGAAATTATATTAAGTTGTAACGTTCAAAGATATTTGGAATATCGAACGTCGGCTTCTAGCATGATAAAACGATAGAGTATTGAATATTTAATATGAGTTTGTTGTGTCACCACAAGGCAATTATTAAATATTTAAGATGTTGCCTTATCACATTTGATGCTTCTTAAGGACTTGAACATTACGGTTTTGTTGTGTTACCACAAGGACGGTATTTTTCTCTTCACATATATGGAAGTGCTAGGTTGGACTTAACTTAGATAATTTTGATTCGGATGCGTCACCACTTGATCAAAATAATCTAAGAGGAAAAATACAAGGAGTTACATAGTGATATAATGTTAGGTTTGTATAACGCGAACATGCAATCAAATTACATAAATATAGCGGAAGCGCGATAAAATCAGATTTTAAAATTTTATACCAACCATCACCATGATCTTTATTTATGCACAATTATTAATTAAACGAAATAGATAGAGATTAAGAAATTATACCCTTGTAGAACTGTGCTTCCTCGGGTACAAGTTCAACTCCAATTCCTTCGTGTTCTCCTTGAATTCTACCGATTAAATTCCTTTCTTTGATCAACGGTAGCCACCCAAGTGTTTGGTCTATAGAGGTGATCCACCAAGGAATACTATCTATTCAAGAAGATGGGTGTTGGCAAAACCCTAGTTTCTATCTCTATAGAAATTGTAAGTACTCTCCACAATTCTTATGCAAGAGTGTGTAACCCTAATCTATGATAAGACTTCTCTTATTTATAGATGTAGGAAAACCCTTCCCTAAACTATTTAGGATTAGGGTTTCTATTCTAATTAAACTCCTTTAATTAATTCTGCTCCTAATCTAATTAGGAATTCATGAGAGAGTACTTCTATTAATTAATTCTCAATCCCTATTAGGAATTAAATAATAGTAATAGTAATAATAATAATAAGACTCCTCTTATTAATTTATATTTAATATTTCCAAAATATTAAATAATAAATATTAAGCTATTTAATTTATTCTATTTCTATAGACTAAATTAAATACATATAACTTATTATTACAATTATGCCATTTACTTCTTAAAAAAATATTTTTCTTTTGCGGTGTGACCCTTTAGGTTCTCCATATTAAACCGGTTGCGAATAAATCAATTAGAACAATTCTAATCTTATTTAAATAAATAAATTAAACTATTTAATTCATTTAAATAAATAACATTTATTCTACAATAAGGGTAAGCCCCCTTAGCGATCAACGACTTTCCAGATAATACAGATTTCAATAGTAATCATAAAAGAACCTTTCAGTGAATAGTTACCGTAAAATTCAATCCTTCTGCCATACAATGTCCCAATTAAATATAAGACGTGGATTTACTGTCAAGTCTTATTTTATTTAATTATATGTATTTCGATTCCCAAATGCACAACTCTAAATAATGCAAATTAGAAACTTCTTTCTAATTTCATTCTGCCTTGGCCAAGGACTACTGAGCTGTCATTTATCGAATCACATAGGACATTCACATCTTTTGCTAGACGTGGTAGATTCTTTGTTGATCATTCACCTATCTCCATACACAGCTTATTATACCCAATCATACCCTTTGATATACCCCAAAGGTCTTAAGGGACATGTCAAAGTATAACTCATCATACACAAGATACTATGATGATCTCAAGTCTAAGGATCACTTGTACTACTATCACTAGAGGAATTCCTATTGACAGCCGAGTAAAACTCCATTAGGTATTCCTTAGCGAGCCACGTTCAGTGAACTTATTCTCTAATAAGCACCTACATACTTGCTTTAGTGTCTCCACACAAATGATTATGAGATCAATCATCCTCTTCCTAAGAGCATGCAACGTATGTACTAATCTATCCGGATTCACTAATCCCCTTTTTAGTAATCCAACGATTAGGAACGATTTTAGTTTGTGAGCTATCTCGAATTTAGATCTCATTAGCATGATCACCATCACGATTATAAAAGCATTGCTCAAAACTATGGGTTTATCACATTTAATATAACAGCACCATGCAGATAATGTAAAATGCCTTTTATAACTGAATAAGATTACAAAGTATATGCTACATCATATCAAATATGATTGGCTTGTGTGCATACTACTTTCAATCAACCACTTGCACTAAAGCCAATCGTCATGGTATCCAATACCCTTCTTCTCTAAGTGACGATCATCTTGTTATTTGGATAAAGCTTCAGTAAATGGATATGCAATGTTGTTCTTGAGAGTCCACTATCTCTATAGTGAGTTTTTCTTTTTTCAATGATTCCTCTAATCAAATGAAAGTGCCGCAACACATGTTTGAATCCAAGATGAGACTTAGGGAACTATTCCTAGTTCTGTTATGAATTTTTCATCCAAACAATCAACTTGCAGCTTCATTTACAGCTATATATACTTTGTCTTTGTCACTAAACCAACAACTCTTTGTTGTTTAGAATTTTTCTAATTCACTGCACCATCTTCCAAGGTAACGATTTACTTTAAAGTGGATTTGTTATCGTCTTGGTCAGTCTGAAAAACTTGAGTCTGTTAAGCCCTCTAGTTTTTATTCAGACCTACCATGAATCATGATCACATCTTCAGTACCGCTTAAGTACCTAAAGATGTTTATCACTGTCTTACATTGATCATCTCCAGAATATGACTGATCAACATCAAGCCTTGTATATTCATTGCATACATGATAGTAACTCATGCGATCTCTCTTTCAATTGGGGACAATTTTAGAGTGATACACTCCATGGCTCATCATCATGAGACCTCTCTTGGAGTTTGCCATGCTAAACGCCTTTAGCATCAAAGGAATATACATTCCTTGGGTTAAGCCGAACATCCTTTTAAATCTATCTATATAGATTTATATCCCCAATTTATAGGATGCTCCTCCCAAGTCATTCATGGAGGAATGTTGAGACAATTTTATCTTTACTGATTGTAGCATTGGTGTGTTATTCCTTATCAGTAGTATATCAACATATAATACTAGGAATGTCACAGTGCTCCCACTAACCCTTTTGTACACACTAGGTTCATTCTCGTTTTTGATAAAATCAAACTCTTTTGATTGTCTCATCAAAACGAATGTTCCATCTTTGAGAAGCTTGCTTCAATCCATCTTTGGATCATTGTAGCTTAAAACACGATTTGCTTCAACCTTTGAAACAAATTCCTCTGGCTGTATCATACATACATTCTCCTCAAGTCTTCATTGAGGAAGGGTGTCTCCACATCCATTTTGCCAGATTTCGTAATAAGCTGCAATCATAAGAAAAATCCAAATGAACTTGAGCATTACCCGGTAATAAGGTTTTATCACAGTCAACTCCTTGACTTGAAAAACCTTTTAAACAGGTCTGGTCTTATAGGTCTCCACCTTGCCATTTGCCTCAGTCTTTCTCTTAAATACCCATATTCACACTCTAGGCACTATGCCCTTTTGTGGAGTAACCAGAGTCTATACTTGGTTCTCATACATGGAGTCCATTTCAGATTTCATGGCCATCTGCCATTTCTTAGAGTGTCTTCTACTCATAGTCTCATCGTATATAATTGGATCATCATCCTCTATGATGCGTACCTCATCATCATCCTCTATGATAAATCCATACCTCCTAGGTATCTTCGGTACTCTTCCAGATTTACGATTCGGTTGTGGTACTATAGGTCTATCTACAGGTTCCTCGGTTTGACTTAAAGTGCTTTGTGGTTCTTGAACTCCTTCAAGATCTATTACCTTCCCACTAGCTCCTTTAATGATAAACACCTTTATCTAAGAAGGCAACGTGTAGGATTATAGTAATAATACCCTAAACTTTCTTTAAGATATCCCACAAGTCTGCACTTGTCAGATTTTGTCCCAAACTTATCTTTGAAACCTTTTCACATAAGTTGGACAACCCCTTATCTTAACATACTTAAGAGTAGGAATCCTTCCTATCCATAACCTTTATGGAGTCTTGGGCTCAGATTTTTGAGGTTACCTTATTTTTGTAGATATGCAGCCGTTTCTAGGGTATAACCCTAGATGGATACTAGAATGTCGGTAAAAATCATTATGGACTGCACAATGTCCAACAAGGTACAATTTCTCCTTTTAGATACACCAATCATTTATTGCGTATCAGGAGGTGTCCATTATGAGAAAATACCATTTTGAGATGATCTAGAAACTCATTGCATAAGTATTCTTTCCTCGATCTGATCAAAGAATCTTAATACTTTGTCAATATGTTTCACTTCTGAATTCTTTGAACATTTCAAATGATTCAGACTTGTATTTTATCAAATACACACATTCAACTCTTTGAATGACCATCTCATTTTCTTTTATTATTTTATTCAATTTGCAAAGTGTTTTTCATGTAAGTCAAGTATACAAAGTCTATCAAGTAATCTTCTAGTTTCAAACAAAACATTATCATTATAAATAGAACAACCATTGTTCTTAAATATAATACCAGAACTTTTCTTGTCCAACAACAGAAAGAATAATGTTTCTAAAGAGAACTGAAACATAATAACAACTTATTAACTTAATAGACTTGCCCGTAGGCAACGCTAAACTATAAGTTCCTACGGCTAATCTAGCAACCATTGCTCCATTCTCCACACGTAAGATTACTTACTCTTTATTTAGCTTTCTACTTCTGCTTAGTCTTTGCATTGGATTGCATACATGAGAACTATAGCCGGTATCCAATATCCAAGTAGAACCTTGACTTACAGAAAGATTTATTTAAATGATGAACAAACCTATATCTGTAACCGAAGCTTCACTAAGCTTCTTCTGGTTAGCCTCTGCAAGATGTTCCTTACAGTTTCCTTTCCAGTGTCTAGGCTTATTGCAGTGGAAGCAAACTCATTTGCTATCTGCATCAGTTTTGTTCTTAGTGTCCTTAGTTATTACCTTTCTTTATACCTTCTTTGAATTGTTCTTCTTTTAAGAAGATCCTTTGGCCCTCTTCTGCTTCCTGGAAGATTCGTCTATCAGTAAGACTTGGTCTTTCTTGGTTGAAAAGTGACTCTTTACAGTTTTCAACGTGTTTAAGCAACTCATGCAGGCTAACATATAGCTTGTTCACGTGGAAATTCACAACAAATTGTGAGAAAGAGTCTGGGAGTGATCGCAAGATCAAATCTTGGATCAACTCTTCATCCAATACAAAACCCAGTTGTCCCAATTGTTCAATCAGATTGATCATTTTTAGGACATTTGTCTATACTGTAGTGCCATCGGTTATTCTAGATTGGAAGAGCTCCTTAGATATCTAATATCTAGCAGTCCTACTTTCCTCACTATTTAACTCCTTGAAGGTGCAGGATTATAGTAGGAGCATCCATAGTTTCATACTGACGCTGAAGCTCATAACTCATGGATGCGAACATGATGCATTGAGCCAACTGTGTATCATCTTGCCACTTTCTAAAAGTAGCAATCTCTTCCTCAAAGGCATTGTCTACAACCATTGCAGGGATATGTATATTAAGGATATAAGATAGCTTTTCAGCCTTGAGAACTATTCTCAGATTCATTAAGTAGTCCGTGTTATTTGGTCCAGTTAATTAGCATCTAATATGCTCCGCAGTGATAGTAAATTAGACATTGTAAAATTTTGTAAATGAAATAGACAACATTTTAGCATACATTCATTTAATTAATTACCAAAATAAATTAGGTCTTTATTTTAAATTGGTATCTCTCACTTTTTTCATCAAACTATATTACCCTCAATATATATAGTTCGACAAATCTAATTAAAGGTTTGCTAGTGAGAATAAGGATCCCATTTCAAATGTATATAGCCTTGTGTGTGCACAACAAACTATATATAAATAAATAGGTAGACAACTATTGTCAATTACATCGCTATGTAACTCTTTGTATTTTGCCTCTTAGATTATAATGGTCAAGTGTGTGCACATCCGAACTAAAATAATCTAAGTTAAGTGCAACCTAGCACTTCCATATATGTGAAGAGAAAAAGACCGCCCTTGTGTGTGCACAACAAAGCAGTAATGTTCAATTCCTTAATAAGCATCAAATGTGATAAAACAACATCTTAAATATTTAATACTCGCCTTGTGTGACACAACAAACTCATATTAAATATTTAATACTCTATCGCTTTACCATGGTAGAAGGCAACGTTCGATATTCCAAATATCTTTGAACGCTTAGGACTTAATATAATTTCTTTGAGCGGTTTGTTATTATTAGTCTCATCTTGTTTAGCGCGCATGCACATATATATATAAAATACGCATCATATTATTTAACATGCGAAGCATGTTGGATAATATATAATATATACATAGTAAGCATGCACATATAGAATACTATATTCTACCCGGATTGATTATGGACTTTTATTCTAGTTTAGTTCACTAGAGCTACCAAGTGAACCAAAAGGTCAAACCTAGGGTGCAGAATTAAATTTAAATATAACTATTACATTTAAACCCGAGCTCCATTACAAACGGGTCTTCATGCGCTCCTTGCTCCTTTGTCTCCAATTCTTCAAAATTAACTCTAACTAGTCCTATTACAAAAACTATTTATAATAAATAGAAACCTTGATCAGCAGTCAACGGGAAGTACATAGGAGGAAGATAGAATTTACATCAAGAAAAACTAGAGAAGACGAGGTACGCAGACCCCATTTATAAAAAACCCATTCATTCAAGCATTCTCTTAAATAAATCCAATCACACATTGGTCAATAGTCCATAATCAATCCCTATTTATTATCATACATATCTCCATATGCATCAATAAATAATATTCATCTCATGAATAATAAAATCATTCCATATATGCATTGATATCATTTAATGGGCAATATTAGTTAGTATAAAATCCAATTTCAACTCCAATTAGTTATCATGGAATCCAATTCCAACTCTAATTAGTTATCATGAAATCCAATTTTAATTAAAATAAACTTCTTTATTTTAATCATATTCCAAATCAAAATAAACTCTTTTATTTTAATTTATCCAATTTTGAATAAAAAATAAACTCCTTTATTTTTTAATCAAATTCCAAATCAAAATAAATTCCTTTATTTTAATTTACGAAAATAAAAAAAAATAAAAAAAATGAGGTCAACCCTTGATCATAAACCTTTAAAAGAAATAATCAAACAAGCCTTTAAGTCAAACTTCAAACCTAGAATTATATAGTTTAAATATTAAACATTTTGATTCATAATCAAAAGTGATTCTGGTGTAGTGGCAAGGCTTCTAACTTATGACCAATAGGTCAAGGTTTCAAAACCTACTAGCTCCAAATTAATTATTTCATTTTTAAAGGTTGACTAGTCAGTGCCACGTCAGCAGTCAACAGTTGACCAGTCAGCGCCACGTCAGCAGCCAGTGCCACGTCATCAGTTGACCAGTCAACGTTTGACCGTTGCCTTTGACCAACGGATTTTTTTTTTTTTAAAAACTTTTTTTTTTTAATAAAAAAAATAAAATAATTTTACACAAACAGTTATGCCCAATTAAATTGTTCTAAACACATATCAATGTATATACAGAATCAAAACAATTAATAATTCGCATAAAATTTGGCTCTTGATACCACTGTTAGGTTTGTATAACGCGAACATGCAATCAAATTACATAAATATAGCGGAAGCGCGATAAAATCAGATTTTAAAATTTTATACAAACCATCACCATGATCTTTCTTTATGCACAATTATTAATTAAACAAAATAGATAGAGATGAAGAAATTATAACCTCGTAGAACTGTGCTTCCTCGGGTACAAGTTCAACTCCAATTCCTTCGTGTTCTCCTTGAATTCTACCGATTAAATTCCTTTCTTTGATCAACGGTAGCCACCCAAGTGTTTGGTCTATAGAGGTGATCCACCAAGGAATAATATCTATTCAAGAAGATGGGTGTTGGCAAAACCCTAGTTTCTATCTCTATAGAAATTGTAAGTACTCTCCACAATTCTTATGCAAGAGTGTGTAACCCTAATCTATGATAAGACTTCTCTTATTTATAGATGTAGGAAAACCCTTCCCTAAACTATTTAGGATTAGGGTTTCTATTCTAATTAAACTCCTTTAATTAATTCTGCTCCTAATCTAATTAGGAATTCATGAGAGAGTACTTCTATTAATTAATTCTCAATCCCTATTAGGAATTAAATAATAGTAATAGTAATAATAATAATAAGACTCCTCTTATTAATTTATATTTAATATTTCCAAAATATTAAATAATAAATATTAAGCTATTTAATTTATTCTATTTCTATAGACTAAATTAAATACATATAACTTATTATTACAATTATGCCATTTACTTCTTAAAAAAATATTTTTCTTTTGCGGTGTGACCCTTTAGGTTCTCCATATTAAACCGGTTGCGAATAAATCAATTAGAACAATTCTAATCTTATTTAAATAAATAAATTAAACTATTTAATTCATTTAAATAAATAACATTTATTCTACAATAAGGGTAAGCCCCCTTAGCGATCAACGACTTTCCAGATAATATAGATTTCAATAGTAATCATAAAAGAACCTTTCAGTGAATAGTTACCGTAAAATTCAATCCTTCTGCCATACAATGTCCCAATTAAATATAAGACGTGGATTTACTGTCAAGTCTTATTTTATTTAATTATATGTATTTCGATTCCCAAATGCACAACTCTAAATAATGCAAATTAGAAACTTCTTTCTAATTTCATTCTGCCTTGGCCAAGGACTACTGAGCTGTCATTTATCGAATCACATAGGACATTCACATCTTTTGCTAGACGTGGTAGATTCTTTGTTGATCATTCACCTATCTCCATACACAGCTTATTATACCCAATCATACCCTTTGATATACCCCAAAGGTCTTAAGGGACATGTCAAAGTATAACTCATCATACACAAGATACTATGATGATCTCAAGTCTAAGGATCACTTGTACTACTATCACTATAGGAATTCCTATTGACAGCCGAGTAAAACTCCATTAGGTATTCCTTGGCGAGCCACGTTCAGTGAACTTATTCTCCAATAAGCACCTACATACTTGCTTTAGTGTCTCCACACAAATGATTATGAGATCAATCATCCTCTTCCTAAGAGCAAGCAACGTATGTACTAATTTATCCGGATTCACTAATCCCTTTTTTAGTAATCCAATGATTAGGAACGATTTTAGTTTGTGAGCTATCTCGAATTTAGATCTCATTAGCATGATCACCATCATGATTCTAAAAGCATTGCTCAAAACTATGGGTTTATCACATTTAATATAACAGCACCATGCAGATAATGTAAAATGCCTTTTATAACTGAATAAGATTACAAAGTATATACTACAGCATATCAAATATGATTGGCTTATGTGCATACTACTTTCAATCAACCACTTGCACTAAAGTCAATCGTCATGGTATCCAATACCCTTCTTCTCTAAGTGACGATCATCCTGTTGTTTGGATAAAGCTTCAGTAAATGGATATGCAATGTTGTTCTTGAGAGTCCACTATCTCTATAGTGACTTTTTCTTTTTTCAATGATTCCTCTAATCAAATGAAAGTGCCGCAACACATGTTTGAATCCAAGATGAGACTTAGGGAACTATTCCTAGTTCTGTTATGAATTTTTCATCCAAACAATCAACTTGCAGCTTCATTTATAGCTATATATACTTTGTCTTTGTCACTAAACCAACAACTCTTTGTTGTTTAGAATTTTTCCAATTCACTGCACCATCTTCCAAGGTAACGATTTACTTTAAAGTGGATTTGTTATCGTCTTGGTCAGTCTGAAAAACTTGAGTCTGTTAAGCCCTCTAGTTTTTATTCAGACCTACCATGAATCATGATCACATCTTCAGTACCGCTTAAGTACCTAAAGATGTTTCTCACTGTCTTACATTGATCATCTCCAGAATATGACTGATCAACATCAAGCCTTGTATATTCATTGCATACATGATAGTAACTCATACGATCTCTCTTTCAATTGGGGACAATTTTAGAGTGATACACTCCATGGCTCATCATCATGAGACCTCTCTTGGAGTTTGCCATGCTAAACGCCTTTAGCATCAAATGAATATACATTCCTTGGGTTAAGCCGAACATCCTTTTAAATCTATCTATATAGATTTATATCCCCAATTTATAGGATGCTCCTCCCAAGTCATTCATGGAGGAATGTTGAGACAATTTTATCTTTACTGATTGTAGCATTGATGTGTTATTCCTTATCAGTAGTATATCAACATATAATACTAGGAATGTCACAATGCTCCCACTGACCCTTTTGTACACACTAGGTTTATTCTCGTTTTTGATAAAATCAAACTCTTTTGATTGTCTCATCAAAACAAATGTTCCATCTTTGAGAAGCTTGCTTCAATCCATCTTTGGATCATTGTAGCTTAAAACACGATTTGCTTCAACTTTTGAAACAAATTCCTCTGGCTGTATCATACATACATTCTCCTCAAGTCTTCATTGAGGAAGGGTGTCTCCACATCCATTTTGCCAGATTTCGTAATAAGCTGCAATCATAAGAAAAATCCAAATGGACTTGAGCATTACCCGGTAATAAGGTTTTATCACAGTCAACTCCTTGACTTGAAAAACCTTTTAAATAGGTATGGCCTTATAGGTCTCCACCTTACCATTTGCCTCAGTCTTTCTCTTAAAGACCCATATTAACACTCTAGGCACTATGCCCTTTTGTGGAGTAACCAGAGTCTATACTTGGTTCTCATACATAGAGTCCATTTCGGATTTCATGGCCATCTGCCATTTCTTAGAGTGTCTTCTACTCATAGTCTCATCGTATATAATTGGATCATCATCCTCTATGATGCGTACCTCATCATCATCCTCTATGATAAATCCATACCTCCCAGGTATCTTCGGTACTCTTCCAGATTTACAATTCGGTTGTGGTACAATAGGTCTATCTACAGGTTCCTCGATTCGACTTAAAGTGCTTTGTGGTTCTTGAACTCCTTCAAGATCTATTACCCTCCCACTAGCTCCTTTAATGATAAACACCTTTATCTAAGAAGGCAGCGTGTAGGATTATAGTAATAATACCCTAAACTTTCTTTAGGATATCTCACAAGTCTGCACTTGTCAGATTTTGTCCCAAACTTATCTTTGAAACCTTTTCATATAAGCTGGACAACCCCTTATCTTAACATACTTAAGAGTATGAATCCTTCCTATCCATAACCTTTATGGAGTCTTGGGCTCGGATTTTTGAGGTTACCTTATTTTTGTAGATATTGTGACACCCCGAAATCCAAATACTTCAATTTCTCAGATTTGGTGTTCACTATATCATTCATTCATAACTAACTACCTATAATAAAGGACAATTAAATTAAGCTGAATGAAATATCTTCCCACAATAGTGATTACAACTTGTAATCTCTTAAATAAACAAATCCCAGGTCATCTACCTTTATTACATCGCTGCGGAATTAAAACATAAAAATTCAACAAGTCTTATTACAAAGAACTGAAATAAATAAACTAAACATCTTCATTTGCTCATCTTGCCCTTGCCCTTGCTAGTGGATGGCTCATCCGACTTTTCAGGTTTAGCTGTAATGTTTTATGCAAGTGTGAGCAAACAATTGCCCACAAGTATAATAACAATAACATTTATATGATTAACGGAATAGATCTTAACTGAGGAGTAATAATCTTTCTAAAATCAATCAACAACAAATCAAAGATCTGAAAGCTCAATATATAGCTTAGCTCAAGAACTGAATATAGATTCAAGATTAAAAGTGTATCTGAGGGTCATAAGACCTCGAACTATGTCCTAGGTTAACAAGTATTTCTACCGTAACCTTTAACAGTCACGTAAACTATGGACTATCCATCTCGTATTCCGGGGAATCAGCCCTTTGTACAATGTATTGTGCACAAACATTTAAACGCTGTTGCGTAATTAATCCCCTATATTAGGGTTGTTCATCTCAGTTTAGCGTCAGAATCCGTACCAAAAGAAACTTGGTTTGGAAAAACTTCACGGTATTCTAAGTCTTTGAAACGCTCATCAACTATGGACTAGCTGAATCAATAAAGGTTTGCTAGTCACTAAAGCATTTGATCAACAATAAAAATTGTACAATAGGATTTATGATCAAAATTTGAATAACGATCAATGATCGGATAACAAGTGACTGAAATAAAACATAAGCACTTGACATGATAACAACCTTGCTTGAATAATAATAAGCTAAGGTTTATAAGCTTACTCTATGGAAGTAAACTTGCTTTAAATGAAATGATAAGATTAAGGAAGGGAAAAACTTGTCTCGTGCGTAGATTACAGATTTAAATATTTCACGTACTTTAATCACCCTATACATTTTGATTATAAAACGGTAACAATAATTAGTTACAGAATCATATACATTTTAATTCTCGTTCTTATCCTATTTTATTGCAACATCTCGATTGTCATTCGATATTCAACAAATATTTGCTAACAACTATCGTGGTATCTCATTAATCATTTAATACCTTAATATAAGTTTTAAACATGCACATAGCAATATAGCAAGATCACAAAACAAATAAATAATTTTCAGTTACTGTTCCACCGCCAGGGCGGTGGATTTCTTAACAAAACCGTCGCCGGGGCGAGGCTACCGCCGGGGCGAGGAATCTAGTTCAATTATGCCGCTGGGGCGACTAGACCGTCGGGGCGAGACTTCCAGTTCATTTCTACCGCCGGGGCGGTAAACTCGACAGTCGTCTCCTACAGTTCGCGAACCAGTGAATTTCAAGGCCAAATTTTCCAAATTCTACCATCCAATACATAAAATAAACTTACCCAGACGTCAAACATGATGTAAAACAATTACCCATCATGTTTCTAACAATTCTAACCATTATGAACACATAATCAACCAATTAAAAACCCAAAAATTCACTGTTCATGCTCTTTTTCTAAACTTTGACACACTTAGTGAAATCAAACACTGTAAACTTGTTTCTAAATCATTTTGATCCGTTCTACTTACATTCTTTTCGTTTTTCATCATATTATCAAGATCAAAAGTCAATTTACCGATTAATAATCAAATTGAACATCAATTTTTATACATATATGCCATACATGAAAATGAAACTCTATAAAACTAAAAACTCTAATCTAAAGCATGTTTTCATGGATTAACTCCTTCAAATCGATTTACAAACATAATATAATCACTAGTATATGCATATTAACAATTACAACCAAGTAATTTATACATTGAGCAATAATTTCATATACAGTAAAGTAAAAAAAATACAGTGAAGAACTTTTTAAAAAGGATTATACCTTTAAGCTAAACAAGATGATTTCTTTAGCTTAGCAATTTTCTTCCCTCTCCTCTCAATTAACAGAACTCTCTTACTCTCTCTTTCAAATTTTTTTTTCTCTGTTAACCTTTTCTCTTTTTTTTAAAGTGAACTGATAAACTCTCTTGAAACCAATCTTTAACGTAACTT
Organism: Aralia elata; assembly: GCA_034770075.1. Classification (NCBI taxonomy): domain Eukaryota; kingdom Viridiplantae; phylum Streptophyta; class Magnoliopsida; order Apiales; family Araliaceae; genus Aralia; species Aralia elata. The sequence continues at coordinate 25,385,700 of CM068387.1, forward strand.
GATTTATCAGTTATAGAAACCAAGAGTTAGGCCATGTTTGGCCAAATCAAATATAGAATAGTCCATTTTTACCAACCAAGGGTTACAAGACCTTGTTTGGTTTTATCTAAAATGAAACCCTTTCTCATTTATTTTAATAACTCATTATATTATATAGTTTAATTGTCACACTTCTAATTTAATTAAACTTATTATTAAATAAATTCAATTAAACCTTACTAATTTAATTATAACTCTTATTCAAATAAATCATTTATTCATCTAATTTAATTATTAAATTAAATTAGAATAAACACATCAAATTACATTTAAATTATAATTAACATAATTACACTAAAATGAATTACTCCACCATAACTTTATCAATTATTTATTATTACTCAATAAATAAATTAGCCAAAAATATTTATTTAACTCAATAAATATTTTTATTTATTCACAAAAATTACATTCGTTACATCATTCACTCTTTAAAAGGATTTTGTCCCTAGAATCACAACGCAATTAATTCGACCGCTACATTCTCCCTTCCTTATAAGGATTCTGTCCCCAGAATCGCGATACATTGATTAAACAAATAATTGGGGATAGTTTTGCATCATTTTCTCTTCGAGTTCCCACGTGGCTTCTTCAGCATTGTGGTTCCTCCAGATTACTTTAACAGAAGGTATCACTTTATTTCTGAGAACCTGCTCTTTCCTGTCAACTATCTGCACAGGAACCTCTTCATAGGACAAATCTTTCTCAAATTGTATTGGTTCATATTCTACTACATGTTTATAATCGGGCTTATATGGTCGTAGCACCGATATATGGAAGATATTGTGAATGTGATCTAACTCGGGAGGTAAAGCTACCTCATAGGCTACCTCACCTACTCGCTTCAGCACCTCGAAGGGTCCAATAAATCGTGGACTCAGCTTACCCTTTTTACCAAATCTGATATTTCCCTTCCAGGGAGATACTTTTAGAAATACAAAACTGCCGACGTCGAATTCTCTATTCTGCCGGTGCTTATCTACATATTTCTTCTGTCTGTCTTGAGCAGCTAACAATCGGACTCTTATCACCTTGACGATCTCAGCAGTTTGTTGTACCAGTTTAGGTCCTAATAGTTGACGTTCACCCACCTCATCCCAACATAATGGAGTTCTACACTTTCTTCCATACAACGCCTCATAAGGCGGCATTCCAATGCTTGCGTGATAGCTATTATTATAGGCAAACTCGACCAGTGGTAAATGGTCATCCCAGTTTCCTTTGAAGTCCATGACGCACGCGCGTAGCATATCCTCCAACGTTTGTATTGTTCTTTCACTTTGACCATCAGTTTGGGGATGATACGCTGTACTCATTCTCAACTGCGTCCCCAAACAAGCTTGCAGACTCCTCTAAAATTTTGATGTGAAACGTGGATCTCTGTCCGATACAATTGAAACTGGAACACCATGCCTCGAGATCATTTCCTTGACGTATAATTTCGCTAACTGATCTAGGGTGAATCTGATTTTGATCAGCGAGAAATGCGCTGATTTTGTCAATCTGTCCACTATAACCCATACTGCGTCATAACCCTTCTGAGTAATTGGAAGCCCTACCACAAAGTCCATTGTGATATGTTCCCACTTCCATTCTGGTATCTCCAAGGGCTGTAGCAAACCACTTGGTCTCTGATGTTCTGCTTTGACTTTCTGACAAGTTAAGCATTTCGCAACACACTCAGTAACTTCTCTTTTCATATTTGGCCACCAGAAATGTTGTCGAAGATCCTGGTATATTTTTGTACTTCCCGGGTGAACTAAAAATCTTGAACTATGAGCTTCGTTCAAAATCTCTTCTCGGATCTCTTGCACTAACGGAACCCAGATTCTACCTTCAAATCTTAGCAACCCGTCGCTATCGATTTTGAATCTAAGCTCCTCACCGCCAAGCACCCTTTTCCGTATTTTATCACACTCCTCATCCTGGAGTTGTGCTTCTTTTACCTTGTCTACTAGAGTTGATTGGGTTTCCATCTGAAATAATTTTTCATTCGACTCTACCGGACATTTCATCTCCAACTCCAACTTAGCCATTTCTGCTATGAGTTTCTCCTGAGCAGTTAACAAAGATAACTTCTCCCTACCCTTCCTGCTCAAAGCGTCGGCAACCACATTAGCTTTCCCCGGATGGTATAGAATTTCACAATCGTAATCTTTGATCAATTCTATCCATCGTCTCTGACGCATATTTAAATCCTTCTGTGTGAAAATATACTTGAGACTTTTATGATCCGTGTATATCTCACACTTCTCCCCATAGAGATAGTGCCTCCAAATTTTTAAAGCAAACACCACGACTGTTAGCTCTAGATCATGGATCGGATACCCTTTCTCATAATCTTTTAATTGGCGTGAAGCATACGCGATAACCTTACCATTCTGCATAAGAATGCAGCCTAGCCCCTTGTGCGATGCGTCATTATAAACCACAAAATTTCCTGTATTATCTGGTAAAGACAACACAGGTGCTGAAATCAAACGTCTCTTCAACTCCTGAAAACTTTCTTCACATTTCTCCGTCCAAACGAACTTCACTGATTTCCTTGTCAAATTTGTCAACGGAGAGGCGATCCTGGAGAAATCTTGAATAAAACGCCTATAATAACCCGCCAATCCCAAGAAACTCCTTACTTCTGACGGTGTTTTCGGCTGATCCCAGTTCATTACAGCTTCCACTTTCGCCGGATCCACCGAAATCCCGTCTCTATCAATAACATGCCCAAGGAATTGGACACGCTCCAACCAAAATTCACATTTGGAGAATTTGGCATACAATTTCTCCCTCCTTAATGCTTCCAAAGTCACCTTCAGGTGTTCCACATGCTCTTCCTGAGTTTTGGAATATACCAGAATATCGTCTATAAATACCACTACGAATTTATCCAAAAATGGTTTAAACACTCTATTCATTAAATCCATAGACGCTGCAGGTGCGTTTGTTAAACCAAATGACATAACTAAAAACTCATAGTGGCCATATCTAGTTCGGAATGTTGTCTTTGGTATGTCTTCCTTTCTCACTTTCAACTGATGGTACCCACTTCGCAGATCTATCTTTGAAAAATATCTCGATCCCTTCAGCTGATCGAATAGGTCATTAATCCTTGGCAACGAATACTTATTTTTAATCGTCACCTTGTTCAACTCTCTATAATTAATGCAAAGACACATTGATCCGTCTTTCTTCTTAACAAATAATACCGGCGCTCCCCACGGAGAAACGCTCGGTTGAATATACTTCTTGTCTAGCAGCTCTTGCAGTTGCACCATCAACTCCTTTAACTTTACCGGAGCCATTCGATACGGGGCTTTTGATATAGGGGTTGTTCCCGGTGCTAGATCAATCACAAACTCAATTTCCCTATCTGGTGGTAGTCCCGGTAAATCATCAGGGAACACGTCCGCAAAATCCTTAACTACCAGTATCTCCTCCAGCTTTGCACCCACCTTTCGTGTATAAACTATGTAAGCTAGATATCCTACACATCCTTGCCTCAACATCTTCCTGGCCTGCATCATCGTCAGACAACTCGCTTGTCTAGGCGACTTGCTGCCATAAAACACTACCTTTGACGGAGTCATAAGGTTCACACACTTCTTTTGGCAATCAATAGTTGCCCCATGATTGAATAACCAATCCATTCCTAGAATAACGTCAAACTCTCTAAGTCGAATTGGGATTAGGTTTACCGTCATCACATGACCCTTAATATCTAACTAACAGTTCTTGTATACAAACTTAACAGGAATCACTTCCCTATTCGCAATTTCTATGTTCATAGGGTAATCTAGCTCTTCCTATGGTAACTCTAATTTCCTAGCAAAATCATTGGATATAAAGGAACACGTAGCACCCGAATCAAATAATAAGTAAGCATTTACATTATTGACCGGAATGATACCTGATACCATATCCTTTGACTGCACAGCATCCTGCACCGTCATGTTGAATGTTCAGGCGGTAGAACGATTAGATGACGTCGGCCCAGTGATAGTTAAGTTGCCTCCACTGCTGTTTCCCTTTCCTCCGCTTGCTCCTCCTGAAGCTTTCTTAGGGCAATCACGAGCAAGGTGATCCTTCGATCCACAAGTAAAACATGCACCTTTTTTCGGACTTGGGCAATTTGGCACAATGTGACCCTCTTGACCACAATTAAAGTATACCCTTCTACCCTTTAAGCAAACGCCCACGTGATTCTTCCCGCAGTTGCTGCACGCCTCCACCTTCTTCTTCTGATTTCCCTACTGACTTCCCGTAGAAACATTATCATTCCACTTTCTCTTCTGTCCACTGCCACCATGGCTACCACTTGCCTTATTCTCGTTTTCATTCTTCTTTTTCTTTTGCTCCTGATTGTACTTAGATAGAGTATCACTACCTCATTCGGCGATAATCGCCTTCTCTAGCACTGTCGCAAATGAATTCAATTAGAACATCGAAACCCGACTAAACAACTAGGGCTTCAGTCCCTACTCAAACTTTCTAGCCTTCCTCTCATCCATATTGACTTGATATGGCACAAACCTCGCCAATTCGTTAAATCTTGCAGCATATTCCGGCACCGTCATCGTACCCTGCTTTAACTCCAGAAATTGCACCTCCATCTGATTCTGTGCACACGCCGGAAAATATGTTTTGAAAAACATCTCCTTAAATCTATCCCACGGAATTACCCCTTGACCACCTCGAGTTTTGTTAGCTTGCCACCAATCGCTAGCTTCTGATTTCAGCATAAATATTGCAAACGCAGTCTTCTGGTCCTCGCTGACCCTAGCGATGTCAAAAATAGTTTCCATCTCCATGACCCATGTTTGGGCTTCAATCGGATTCATAGACCCTTGAAATTCTGGGGGTCCAACAACCTTGAAGTCTTTGAAAGTCGTGGCCTGAGCTTGGGGTTGGTTTGCAAATGCTCCCGTTAACAAATCTACTAATTGTTGCATTGGATTAGCGTTGGTTTCGTCATTGTTGTTTGTAGATCCCTCAGGAGTCTGTTGACGTGTTGGTCTTCTTCTTGGCGGCATCTTACTGTTAAGAATTTGCGCCATTAGATTACTGTTCAATTACTAAAACATTTAAGTCCTAACTTAAACATTTATAAATAACATTTAACATATAACACATTTGATAAACTTCCGTATTTTATTCATTTACTGCTTTAAAATATAACATAGATAGCATCATAGTTATTTACATATCTGCCCTGAAATCATAAAGTTTCAAGACCACATAATAATTAATCCTTTATTTATCTCATTTGAGATTTACATCATATTAACGTTCTTAGTAAACAACTTATTATTACTGCTACTCGCGACCTATAAAGACATTCCACGTCGCATGGCTTCTTCACGCTCTTGCTTCATGATTCGGATCATCGTTCTGCGATCCATCACGTACCACGGTAAGTCCTCGAACTGAGTTGGGTAATGAAAAACTCGATCGTGTGCCCTATCCATTGCTGTGTGGAAAACACGCTCCATCTCATCCATTTTGGCTCTCTTTAACTGCATCTTATCCTCAACATGGTCTGCATGATCAGCAGTTTTCATCCATGCGTCCTCGACTCTAGCACACTTACACGACTCTTCTCTCAGCTCACTCTTCAGTTTCTCTATCTCAGCTGATAACTCCTCTTTCTGGCCCTCTGCCTGAACCAGCTTCCATTCTGTGTCTCCCAGACGTATGTCAAGCTCCTCTATCTCATTATTCTTCTGTTCTATGGTGGTCTGACGATCTGCCACATGCGCCTCCAACTCCTCTACCCTATCTTGCAACTCTATGTTGCGATCATACACCTGCTCATACATCTGAACACCTAAGGAAGATAATGGTATCTCCTCAGGGTCTTCTTCCTCCTCCTCAATCTCCTCAGGATCCTCCTCAAGATTAGTCTCAAGCTCGTACTCAGGACCTACAACTGTGATCAACGGGGATGGCTCCCTCTGCACTAGCTGCTCCCGGACTACATGAACATCTCGGGGCTCCTCCTCCCTAGCCTGACTGGATCCTCCTATATCAGACATCCTGTCACCAAAATTTTAAATTTAATTACTACTCGATACTACTCGCGAGCACATAAGTTATAACACATAAGTTATAACACATAAAGTCCTTTATTATTAACCTTCAATGAATTTCCTTAATTCATTCCTTAGAACTCGATAAGAGTTTTAACACCACTAGATATTCGTTTCTAAACAAGGCTAACTCTTAAGGTTCCCCACCTAAGGTTCTTAACCTACAGCTCTGATACCAACCTGTTACACCCCCAAATCCAGATACTTCAATTCCTCAGATTTGGTGTTCACTATATCATTCATTCATAACTAACTACCCATAATAAAGGACAATTAAATTAAGCTGAATGAAATATCTTCCCACAATAGTGATTACAACTTATAATCTCTAAAATAAACAAATCCCAGGTCATCTGCCTTTATTACATCGCTGCAGAATTAAAACATAAAAATTTAACAAGTCTTATTACAAAGAACTGAAATAAATAAACTAAATATCTTCATTTGCTCATCTTGCCCTTGCCCTTGCTAGTGGACGGCTCATCCGACTTTTCAGGTTTAGCTGTAATGTTTTATGCAAGTGTGAGCAAACAATTACCCACAAGTATAATAACAACAACATTTATATGATTAACGGAATAGATCTTAACTGAGGAGTAATAGTCTTTCTAAAATCAATCAACAACAAATCAAAGATCTGAAAGCTCAATAGATAGCTTAGCTCAAGAACTGAATATAGATTCAAGATTAAAAGTGTATCTGAGGGTCAGAAGACCTCGAACTATGTCCTAGGTTAACAAGTATTACTACCGTAACCTTTAACAGTCATGTAGACTATGGACTATCCATCTCATACTCCGGGGAATCAGCCCTTTGTACAATGTATTGTGCACAACAATTTAAACGCTGTTGCGTAATTAATCCCCTATATTAGGGTTGTTCATCTCATTTTAGCGTCAGAATCCGTACCAAAAGAAACTTGGTTTGGAAAAACTTCAAAGTATTCTAAGTCTTTGAAACGCTCATCAACTATGGACTAGCTGAATCAATAAAGGTTTGCTAGTCACTAAAGCATTTGATCAACAATAAAAATTGTACAATAGGATTTATGATCAAAATTTGAATAACGATCAATGATCGGATAACAAATGACTGAAATAAAACATAAGCACTTGACATGATAACAACCTTGTTTGAATAATAATAAGCTAAGGTTTATAAGCTTGCTCTATGGAAGTAAACTTGCTTTAAATGAAATGATAAGATTAAGGGAAAAACTTGCCTTGTGCGTAGATTACAGATTTAAATAATTCACGTTCCTTAATCACCCTATACATTTTGATTATAAAATGGTAACAATAATTAGTTACAGAATCATATACATTTTAAGTCTCGTTCTTATTTTATTTTATTGCAACATCTCGATTGTCATTCGATATTCAACAAATATTTGCTAACAATCATCGTGGTATCTCATTAATCATTTAATACCTTAATATAAGTTTTAAACATGCACATAGCAATATAGCAAGATCACAAAACAAATAAATAATTTTCAGTTACTGTTCCACCGCCGGGGCGGTGGATTTCTTAACAAAACCGTCACCGGGGCGAGGAATCTAGTTCAATTATGCCGCTGGGGCGACTAGACTGCCGGGGCGAGACTTCCAGTTCATTTCTACCGCCGGGGCGATAAACTCGACAGTCGTCTCCTACAGTTCGCGAACCAGTGAATTTCCAGGCCAAAATTTCCAAATTCTACCATCCGATACATAAAATAAACTTACCCAGACGTCAAACATGATGTAAAACAATTACCCATCATGTTTCTAACAATTCTAACCATTATGAACACATAATCAACCAATTAAAAACCCAAAAATTCACTGTTCATGCTCTTTTTCTAAACTTTGACACACTTAGTGAAATCAAACACTGTAAACTTGTTTCTAAATCATTTTAATCCGTTCTACTTACATTCTTTTCGTTTTTCATCATATTATCAAGATCAAAAGTCAATTTACCGATTAATAATCAAATTGAACATCAATTTTCATACATATATGCCATACATGAAAGTGAAACTCTGCAAAACCAAAAACTCTAATCTAAAGCATGCTTTCATGGATTAATTCCTTCAAATCGATTTACAAACATAATATAATCACTAGTATATGCATATTAATAATTACAACCAAGTAATTTATACATTGAGCAATAATTTCATATACAATAAAGTAAAAAAAATACAGTGAAGAACTTTTTAAAAAGGATTATACCTTTAAGCTAAACAAGATGATTTCTTAAGCTTAGCAATTCTCTTCCTTCTCCTCTCAATTAACAGAACTCTCTTTCAAAAAAAAAAAATTCTCTATTAAACTTTTCTCTTTTTTTTTAAAGTGAACTGATAAACTCTCTTGAAACCAATCTTTAACGTAACTTGATTTATCAGTTGTAGAAACCAAGAGTTAGGCCATGTTTGGCCAACTCAAATATAGAATAATCTATTTTTACCAACCAAAGGTCACAAGACCTTATTTGGTTTTATCTAAAATGAAACCCTTTCTCATTTATTTTAATAACTCATTATATTATATAGTTTAATTGTCACACTTCTAATTTAATTAAACTTATTATTAAATAAATTCAATTAAACCTTACTAATTTAATTATAACTCTTATTCAAATAAATCATTTATTCATCTAATTTAATTATTAAATTAAATTAGAATAAACACATCAAATTACATTTAAATTACAATTAACATAATTACACTAAAATGAATTACTCCACCATAACTTTATCAATTATTTATTATTACTCAATAAATAAATTAGCCAAAATTATTTATTTAACTCAATAAATATTTTTATTTATTAACAAAAATTACATTCGTTACAGATATGCAGCCGTTTCTAGGGCATAACTCCAGATGGATACTAGAATGTCGGTAAAAATCATTATGGACTGCACCATGTCCAACAAGGTACAATTTCTCCTTTTAGATACACCAATCATTTATTGCGTATCAGGAGGTGTCCATTATGAGAAAATACCATTTTGAGATGATCTAGAAACTCATTGCATAAGTATTCTTTCCTCGACCTGATCAAAGAATCTTAATACTTTGTCAATATGTTTCACTTCTGAATTCTTTGAACATTTCAAATGATTCAGACTTGTATTTTATCAAATACACACATTCAACTCTTTGAATGACCATCTCCTTTTCTTTTATTAGTTTATTCAATTTGCAAAGTGTTTTTCATGTAAGTCAAGTATACAAAGTCTATCAAGTAATCTTCCAGTTTCAAACAAAACATTATCATTATAAATAGAACAACCATTGTTCTTAAATATAATACCAGAACTTTTCTTGTCCAACAACAGAAAGAATAATGTTTCTAAAGAGAACTGAAACATAATAACAACTTATTAACTTAATAGACTTGCCCGTAGGCAACGCTAAACTATAAGTTCCTACGGCTAATCTAGCAACCATTGCTCCATTCTCCACACGTAATATTACTTACTCTTTGTTTAGCTTTCTACTTCTGCTTAGTCTCTGCATTGGATTGCATACGTGAGAACTATAGCCGGTATCCAATATCCAAGTAGAACCTTGACTTACAGAAAGATTTATTTCAATGATAAACAAACCTATATCTGTAACCGAAGCTTCACTAAGCTTCTTTTGTTAGCCTCTGCAAGATGTTCCTTACAGTTTCCTTTCCAGTGTCCAGGCTTATTGCAGTGGAAGCAAAACTCCTTTGCTATCTGCATTAGTTTTGTTTTAGTGTCCTTAGTTATTGCCTTTCCTTATACCTTCTTTGAATTGTTCTTCTTTTAAGAAGATCCTTTGGCCCTCTTCCGCTTCTTGGAAGATTCGTCTATCAGTAAGACTTGGTCTTTCTTGGTTGAAAAGTGACTCTTTACAGTTTTCAACGTGTTTAAGCAACTCATGCAGGCTAACATATAGCTTGTTCACGTGGAAATTCACAACAAATTGTGAGAAAGAGTCTGGGAGTGATCGCAAGATCAAATCTTGGATCAACTCTTCATCCAATACAAAACCCAGTTGTCCCAATTGTTCAATCAGATTGATTATTTTTAGGACATTTGTCTATACTATAGTGTCATCGGTTATTCTAGATTGGAAGAGCTCCTTAGATATCTAATATCTAGTAGTCCTACTTTCCTCACCATTCAACTCCTTGAAGGTGCAGGAGTACAGTAGGAGCATCCATAGTTTCATGCTAACGCTGAAGCTCGTAACTCATGGATGCAAACATGATGCATTGAGCCAACTGTGCATCATCTTGCCATTTTCTAAAAGTAGCAATCTCTTCCTCATAGGCATTGTTTACAACCATTGTAGGGATAAGCATAATAAGGATATAAGATAGCTTTTCAGCCTTGAGAACTATTCTCAGATTCTTTAACTAGTCTGTGTTATTTGCTCCAGTTAATTAGCATCTAATATGCTCCGCAGTGATAGTAATTTAGACATTATAAAATTTTGTAAATGAAATAGACAACATTTTAGCATACATTCATTTAATTAATTACCAAAATAAATTAGGTCTTTATTTTAAATTGGTATCTCTCACTTTTTTCATCAAACTATATTACCCTCAATATATATAGTTCGGCAAATCTAATTAAAGGTTTGCTAATGAGAATAAGGATCCCATTTTAAATTTATATAGCCTTGTGTGTGCACAACAAACTATATATAAATAAATAGGTAGACGACTATTGTCAATTACATCACTATGTAACTCCTTGTATTTTGCCTCTTAGATTATAATGGTCAAGTGTGTGCACATCCGAACTAAAATAATCTAAGTTAAGTCCAACCTAGCACTTCCATATATGTGAAGAGAAAAAGACCGCCCATGTGTGTGCACAACAAAGCAGTAATGTTCAATTCCTTAATAAGCATCAAATGTGATAAAAACAACATCTTAAGTATTTAATACTCGCCTTGTGTGACACAACAAACTCATATTAAATATTTAATACTCTATCGCTTTACCATGCTAGAAGGCGACATTCGATATTCCAAATATCTTTGAACGCTTAGGACTTAATATAATTTCTTTGAGGGGTTTGTTATTATTAGTCTCATCTTGTTTAGCGTGCATGCACACATATATATAAAATACGCGTCATATTATTTAACATGCGAAGCATGTTGGATAATATATAATATATACATAGTAAGCATGCACATATAGAATACTATATTCTACCCGGATAGATTATGGACTTTTAATCTAGTTTGGTTCACTAGAGCCACCAAGTGAACCAAAAGGTCAAACCTAGGGTGCAAGAATTAAATTTAAATATAAATATTACATTTAAACCTAGGCTCTATTACAAACGGGTCTTCATGCGCTCTTTGCTCCTTTGTCTCCAATTCTTCAAAATTAATTCTAACTAGTCCTATTACAAAAACTATTTATAATAAATAGAAACCTTGATCAGCAGTCAACGGGAAGTACATAGGAGGAAGATAGAATTTACATTAAGAAAAACTAGAGAAGACGAGGTACGCAGACCCCATTTATAAAAAACCCATTCATTCAAGCATTCTCTTAAATAAATCCAATCACACATTGGTCAATAGTCTATAATCAATCCCTATTTATTATCATACATATCTCCATATGCATCAATAAATAATATTCATCTCATGAATAATAAAATCATTCCATATATGCATTGATATCATTTAATGGGCAATATTAGTTAGTATAAAATCCAATTTCAACTCCAATTAGTTATCATGGAATCCAATTCCAACTCTAATTAGTTATCATGAAATCCAATTTTAATTAAAATAAACTTCTTTATTTTAATCATATTCCAAATCAAAATAAACTCTTTTATTTTAATTTATCCAATTTTGAATAAAAAATAAACTCCTTTATTTTTTAATCAAATTCCAAATCAAAATAAATTCCTTTATTTTAATTTACGAAAATAAAAAAAAATAAAAAAAATGAGGTCAACCCTTGATCATAAACCTTTAAAAGAAATAATCAAACAAGCCTTTAAGTCAAACTTCAAACCTAGAATTATATAGTTTAAATATTAAACATTTTGATTCATAATCAAAAGTGATTCTGGTGTAGTGGTAAGGCTTCTAACTTATGACCACTAGGTCCTTTGATCAACGTTAGTCACCCAAGTGTTTGGCCTCTAGAGGTGATCCACCAAGGAATAATATCTATTCAAGAAGATGGGTGTTGGCAAAACCCTAGTTTCTATCTCTATAGAAATTGTAAGTACTCTCCACAATTCTTATGCAAGAGTGTGTAACCCTAATCTATGATAAGACTTCTCTTATTTATAGATGTAGGAAAACCCTTCCCTAAACTATTTAGGATTAGGGTTTCTATTCTAATTAAACTCCTTTAATTAATTCTGCTCCTAATCCAATTAGGAATTCATAAGAGAGTACTTCTATTAATTAATTTCCAATCCCTATTAGGAATTAAATAATAGTAATAGTAATAATAATAATAATAATAATAAGACTCCTATTATTAATTTATATTTAATATTTTCAAAATATTAAATAATAAATATTAAGCTATTTAATTTATTCTATCTCCATAGACTAAATTAAATACACATAACTTATTATTACAATTATGTCATTTACTTCTTAAATAAATATTTTCCTTTTGCGGTGTGACCCTTTAGGTTCTCTATATTAAACCGGTTGCGAATAAATCAATTAGAATAATTCTGACTTATTTAAATAAATAAATTAAACTATTTAATTTATTTAAATAAATAACATTTATTCTACAATAATGGTAAGCCCCCTTAGCGATCAACGATTTTTCAGATAATATAGATTTCAACATTAATCATAAAAGAACCTTTCAGTGAATAGTTACCGTACAATTCAATCCTTCTACCATACAATGTCCCAATTACATATAAGACGTAGATTTACTTTCAAGTCTTATTTTATTTAATTATATGTATTTCGATTCCCAAATACACAACTCTAAATAATGCAAATTAGAAACTTCTTTCTAATTTCATTCTGCCTTGGCCAAGGACTACTGAGCTGTCATTTATCGAATCACATAGGACATTCACATCTTTTACTAGACGGGGTAGATTCTTTGTTGATCATTCACCTATCTCCATGCACAGCTTATTATACCCAATCATACCCTTTGATATACCCCAAAGGTCTTAAGGGACATGTCAAAGTATAACTCATCATACATAAGATACTATGATGATCTCAAGTCTAAGGATCACTTGTACTACTATCACTAGAGGAATTCCTATTGACAGCCGAGTAAAATTCCATTAGGTATTCCTTAGCGAGCCACGTTCAGTGAACTTATTCTCCAATAAGCACCGGCATACTTGCTTTAGTGTCTCCACACAAATGATTATGAGATCAATCATCCTCTTTCTAAGAGCAAGCAACGTATGTACTAATCTATCCGGATTCACTAATCCCCTTTTTAGTAATCCAACGATTAGGAACAATTTTAGTTTGTGAGCTATCTCGAATTTAGATCTCATTAGCATGATCACCATCATGATTCTAAAAGTATTGCTCAAAACTATGGGTTTATCACATTTAATATAACAGCACTATGTAGATAATGTAAAATACCTTTTATAACTGAATAAGATTACAAAGTATATGCTACATCATATCAAATATGATTGGCTTGTGTGCATACTACTTTCATATAATTGACAATATTTGTCTACCTATTTATTTATATATCGTTTGTTGTGTCACCACAATGCTATATACATTTGAAATGAGATCCTTATTCTCACTAGCAAATCTTTAATTAGATTTGCCGAACTATATATTGAGGGTAATATAGTTTGATAAAAATAGTGAAAGATACCAATTTAAATAAAGACCTAATTTATTTTGGTAATTAATAAAATGAATGTATGCTAAAATGTTATTAAATTACAAATTCATTTAACAGAATTTTACAATATCTAATTTACTATCATTGCAGAGCATATTTGATGCTAATTAATATGACCGAATTAAATGGACTGGTTAAGGAATCTGAGAATAGTTCTCAAGGCTGAAAAGTTATCTTATGTCCTTAATACGCCTGTCCCTACAACTGTTACAGAAACAACCTCTGAGGAAGAGCTTGCTACTTTTAGAAAGTGGCAAGATGATGCACAGTTAGCTCAATGCATCATGCTCGCATCCATGAGTAACGAGCTTCAGCGTCAGCTTGAAACTATGGATGCTCCTACTATAATCCTGCACCTCAAGGAGTTGAATGGTAAGGAAAGTAGGACTATTAGATATCAGATATCTAAAGAGCTCTTTCCGATCTAGAATGACCAATGGCACTACAATATAGACAAAGGCCCTAAAAAATGATCAATTTGATTGAACAATTGGGACAACTGGGTTTTGTAATGGATGAAGAGTTGATCCAAGATTTGATCTTGCAATCACTTCTGGCCTCTTTCTCATAATTTATTGTGAATTTTCACATGAACAAGCTAGATGTCAGCCTGCCTGAGTTGCTTAACATGTTAAAAACTGCAAAGAGTCATTTTCCAACCGAGAAAGACCAAGTCTTACTTATATATGATTCTTCCAAGAAAAGGAAGCGGGCCAAAGGATCTTCTAAAAAGAAGAAGATTCAAAAACGGCAAAATAAAAGGCAATAACTAAGGACACTAAAAACAAAACTGATACAAATAGCAAAGGAGTTTGCTTCCACTGTGTAGACACCCAAATTTTACACTTCGTATACTAACCCTGACAGGAGGGAAAAATCGTCAATTAACCCAGCCTACGAGAACGAAAGGTGGACATAAGTACGAACACTCAAAGCCATCACAACGACTTGCAATCAAAGCCGACGCGACAACGAGCGGATATCATACAAATCCTGTGTTATGTCGCAGCCATTCGAAGCGAGCATTCCTGAATGATATGGCGCGTTTCTCAACGGTTCCCGGACTGCAAAATATAAGTCCTTCAGCGAAAACCAACGGTACGACACGAGAATCGAGGTGCGGCACAAAAATCGAGAAAATCAGTCCAGCCAGCCGCGTATTGATCTGCGGCCAATGATTAAAATAAATTGAAGTGCGCGGCGGGCGGCTGAAGTGCGCGGCGGGCGCGGAGAAACCAAGGCCAGCCGCAGATCAATCTGCGGCTGCCCTTGGCCAGCCTTTATCAGCTCATTTCTTCATTCGGATACAGGGAGTTGAACAGCAACGGAAGAAATTTGGAAAGAGGAAGAAAATAGCAGCAGGCAGCAGCGAGCTAGGGAGAGAAAAGAGAGAAAATAGTGAGGATTTGTACCCCTTTTGGGAGATTATAGCACATGTATTTCCTACTCTATTCAATACACAAGTTTATACACATCGTGGGGATTATTTGCAAGTTGAAAAACCCTTTATTATAGCATTTTGTTATACCATTTTTGTTAAGCTTTTTGTCATTCGGATTATATTAAATGTAGTTTTCTTGTGTATTATGGAGGATTCATGGATTGAGGATTATTAGTGAGGGTTCCAATGGAACAAAATTCTTCTTAATAGCCCGATGATATCCATTTGACAAATTTCTTAGCTTGTTATGGTAATATATTATGCATAGTGTATTTAAATTGCTATTATAGGGTATTGTGGTGGGTTAGGCAATCCGATGTTGCTCCTTTGTGTATTATTCATTTTGTGGGTGTGTAAAAATTTCGGATGTAAGCCTAGGAGCACGACCCCGTGGTCCAAATCTGATGATGGACAATTTTTGGGTGTATGTATTATGGGCGATGTACCCCTTCTTGTAAATTGTAATCGTCAGGCCTTAAAACAATATCAAGTCGAAAATCGGGTTTAAGGCCCCATAATAGTGAAACATGTGGTTGAGCGTTCGGGGTTATTTTGATGGCTTACATGCCCATGAATAGCCCCGACGCATTTTAATGCTTGATTTGATTTGCGACACAAAAAACGGATTTCAAAGCTAAATGATGAAGATTTCCATAAAATCAATCAAATTAGGTTATTAGCACCACGAGGCTTAAAATAGGAAGTGCTAATGAATGTCGATTCCTAGTTAAACGAGAAGGCTAAAGAAAAAAATCGTTTTTCAAACATCACAAAAAATAGTTTTATAAAAATAAGTAACGTTTTATTAAATCTTTGTGCATAGGGTTAAAGGGATCCTAGAAGTTTCCCGTTATTTTATTTACGAAAGCAACGTATAGGTCCCGATTCCTATTTTGACGAAGGTTTAAAAACTCTTGTTTTGCCAAAACGACACCTAATGAAAATCTTACAGCTTTTGACAAATAAAATCAAACCTTTCTCATAAAGCTTTCTCGCGTAAGCCGAAAGACATTCTAAAGCATTCTCAAAATAAAACACGACTTTTCATAAAAACCCAAATGGTTTCTTCATGCAAACTCACCACAACATTCACATAGGCACACACGCGCGCACACACACATTTTATGAATTAAAAGGATAGGAAAAGCATCATGGTTGCAGTAACCGTGTTTCACGGAAGTCGGGGGGTGCCTAACACCTTCCCCTCGCTTAAGCAAGCCCCCGAACTCTATGAATCTCGGTTTGCAGACCAATTAATTCGGAGTCACATATGAGCCAGCGATTTACGAAAACGAAACTAGGATGAGTTGGTACATCCATTTCAAATATACCAACTAGCGACTCTAGTCAATTGGCTCATCATAAAAACGATCTTTCAAAACCCCGTCGACATTAGTGCCGACCTTTTCCAAAAAATCATCTAATAAAAGGCTAAAATTGGAAAGGGTAACAATCACCAATGAAGCGATTCCTCCCGGCGTCGACAGCTGGCGACTCTGCTGGGGAGCATTAGAGGGCTTAAGCCGCGTTCAAATCTTGATGCTATCCTATCCTTTAAAATTTATGAATGTGTGTATGCGTACGACATTTTGGCATGTTTTACTTGTTGTTGTGTGAATCTGTGTTTCTTTCTAAGTGAATGAATGATTGAATGGAATTGCTTTACTTTAAAGTAATCATTTGCATACGGTGAGGATGATGAATGTGAATGTATGTTGAGAGTGTACCTCCTCCTGAGGCAAACCTGTCGGTTGCTTATTACTGGACTCGAAGGGGCTGCTCCCCGGAGATGGCTCAGGAAACGCACCACCCATATCCGCTCCAATCGAAAGGATTCAAACGAGTAGATTGCGAAGATTTGGGGACCTTCATGCCGAAAAGCCGCGAGAGTAACCTTAGGGTAGGTCAGCCTCAGATTAACCCAACGCAGGGAAAGTCTCTTCATGCCCTTTTACGTTTACGCGCATAAATGTCATAGTCCCATTCAGTATTCTTATATATACCTCCCTTGTGTCAAAAGAAAGTACTAACCTCTGTATTTTGTAGGGAATAGCTGGGAAAGCATAATAAATTCTGGTCTAGCATTTATTATTGTAATAAGAGACTGCTAACATGTTGTTTTACAGGGAAAGATTAAAAAACCCAAAAACACAAAAGTTACAGCTTTAGCATGCATCCACATCTTTCATTTCCCAAGACTAAACTTCAAACTGTTATCCTATAGGATTGCTCCTCAAATGCGTTTGCAATCTAAGAGGGCCCAGGTTTCTACATCTGAAATGGCTGATATTCCACCTACTAATCCTGGTTCCATATCTCGGGAGGAATTCGATGATTTTAAAAAACAGATGTTGGAAATGGCCACGATGCTGAAAGAGCAGTTGCTACCTAAGCAGGATCCGCCAAGCAAAGATCCGCCTAAAGATGATCAACCCCAGCCTAAGGGCGAGCCAGTCATCCCAAAGGCCATTCCTACACCTAACCGGACAGTGATCACTATCCCAGAGGAGGGAGACACTGATGACCTTCGAAAGAAAATGAAGCAGATGGAGGAGACTATCCAATCTCTGAAAGGCATAGGTTCCCTAGGCAGGGTAAATTATTCAGATCTGTGTGTCTTTCCAGAAACCAGGTATCCGAAAAAATTCAAGAGCCCCGAATTTGAGAAATATAATGGGAAGGGAGACCCTTATACACACCTGAAAATATACATTGGGGAACTTGGGTCTTATGCAGAGGACGAAGGACTGAGGATGCAGTTATTCCAAAAGAGCCTAACGGGAGAAGCAAGAACTTGGTATGCCCGCCTTGATAATGCTCGGATCCACAACTGGGAGGAGTTGGCCCATACTTTCTTGACACAATACAGTTTCCAGGCACAGATGGCCCCTGACAGATATCAGATGACAAAGATCAAGAAGCAACCAAAAGAATCTTTTAGGGACTATGCACAGCGGTGGAGGGGTATGGCTGCACAGGTGAATCCCCCAATGAGCGAGGCGGAGATGGTAATGACCTTTGTGGATATTCAGGAGGCACCCTATTATGAGCGAGTGATATCGGGGATTGGAAGACCCTTCGCCGAAATGATAAAGCATGGAGAAATGGTTGACATGGGGTTAAAGTCTGGCAAGATCCGGGACTTCACAGCTCTAGAAGCAGTTGCGGAGCAAATCCAGAGTGGAAACTATGGCAGTGCTTCCCACAGGACCCAAAAGAGAAAGGAGGAAGATGTTTCCCTCATTCTGCAGGGATCATCTAGGAAGGTGGAGAATAGCCCTCCAGTGCAAATACAGAGAATTGTGCCACCCCGACAACCTAATTTCGATAATCAGAGGACGGACAGACGAAGAATATTTGAGACCGCAAGAGATCGGGTATTCACCCCGCTTGGGGATCCTCTTGAACAGATTTTGGCAGTATTAATAGCACAAAGAAGGATAGTCGATTTGGCACCCCCAATTGACCCGAAAGGGAGAGGATTTGACCCGAGTAAGAGGTGTGCGTACCATTCGGGTTCCCCTGGTCATGATACTCAGGAATGCTAGGCGCTGAAGCACAAGATTCAGAACATAATCGATAGCGGGGAGATCGTGGTGGAACAGCCAGAGTCACCAAATGTTAAAGTCAATCTCCTGCCTAAGTATGATGGGGAAGGGGTCAATGTGGTGGAAGCTAGCGAAACCGGAAGACCACCAAGGCTGAATTATATAAAGAGAATTGATGAGATAATTGGCATGACAAGTGATTAGGGAGCGAAGCCGGCTTTCATCTGTCGCATTCTGGCCGATCGGACCACTAACAACTGGACGATGAAGCCAGTAATATCCAAACGAGGGTAAAATATGGCGTCGGGGTGGTATACCCCGGATGGTGGGGGATGAATAGATACCAGTTTTTGTTCCTTATTTTGAATTTCGCATAGTTATGTTATTTTGTCATGTTATTTTAAAGACGATCATTGCGGAAAAATGACTTATATATATGACAAATATTTTTGTTTCATGTCAGGTGTACCGATTTGAGTATTGCTTGCCTAACAAACGATTTTTCAAATTCGAAAGATGACTACGATTTTGATATTGAGCTGGAATTCGATTTAATGGGCATTGAGCAGGATGAGACAGATAATGACGACACGCCTGACGAGATTAAAGGATGGGTCGAAGACAAACCCAAACCCAACTTAGACCAAACCATCACCATAAATATCGGAACCCCTGACAAACCCAAAGAGCTCAAGATAGGGACAGACCTGACCCCTAGCCAGAAAACAGAAATAACCGAGCTGCTAAACCAGTATGAGGATGTTTTTGCCTGGTCTCATGAGGACATGATCGGACTGTCCACCGACATTGTGGTACACCGGTTGCCCATCAATGAGGGTTTCAAGCCTGTCAAGCAGAAACACCTCAATTCTGTCATTTACCGTCCTAAGATGAATGGGGCAGTGGAGGCTGCAAATAAGAATATCAAGAAGATCATGGCGAGAATGTCTACTAATCATCGGGGATGGTCGGATCTGCTACCTCTCACCCTACTGGCGTACAGAACGTCGTTGCGTACTTCTACAGGGGCAACCCCTTACGCTTTGGTATACGGAATGAAGGTTGTACTGCTAGTTGAGGTTGCGATGGCGTCCCTCAGAATCTTGATTGATGCTCAGATAAACGAGGAGGATTGGATGCAAAATCGGTACGACCAATTGGCCCTAATTGACGAAAGGAGGGTGGCTGCTGTTTTGCACGATCGGTTATATCAACAAAGATTCTATCGATCGTACGACAAAAAGATAAGACCTCGGAAGTTCAAGGAAAATGACCTGGTGCTAAAGAGAGTCATGCCTGGTCAAGACGAAGCCAAAGGGGAGTTTACCCCGAGCTGCGAGGGACCTTTTGTGATTAAGAAAGTGTTATCCGGAGGAGCCCTCATATTGCAAGAGATGGACGATGAGGTGTTTCCACAGCCCATAATTTCTGACTTGTTGAAGCAGTTCTACGCTTAAAAAAAATTGAATCAAAGCATCATTTTCTCCTCTTTCTTTGAGGAACGAACTACGTAGGACCTGATTTCCCGACTTGTGGGAGTACGTAGGCAGCCATCATGGCACGGTCCAATTCTTTACAAAATAATACTTTCTCTAACCAAAACCGATTCCCAACAGCCAGAAAAACCTTCATATACCCTCGAAACCTTCCCGAAACCAGCCACCTAATCAGTTTCATCTCAAGTAACATAACCCTAGCCCAACCAAATAGTTAGCCAAAATCTAAGACTCAGTCCGATGAAATCAACAGGGGTGCGGCAATATCTGTCAAATCTCCATCAAGACTTGAAAAGAGAAAGAAGGCGAAATATCAAAATCGTGGTTAGCTGGATAAAATGAGGATCCAATGAAAGGCAACGTTACGACAAATGAGGGAAAATGACTAAATTTAAATGCTTGTCTATATATATATAAGTCATTTTGTTACAAGATTTGTCTTTCGATAACCGATGAAACTGACATAGTCTATGCAGGAAATAAAATAATCTACAAATCTGAAACTAGCTGAAGCAGGATGGATAAAGTGGTGGATAGATCTGAAGCATCGACATCCCCTGCAATCTGTTGCCCCATCATGTCGATGCGATCCAATAAAGCAGTGGCTCGGCTAACAGTCTCAGTGTGAGCATCCATAACTGCCCTAGTCTGCAATACAATGACGTCTCTATCAGCGAAGGCAACATCTCTAGCCAGAATGGCAACATCTCTCTCAACAAGAGCAGCATCCCTCTCAGCCTCAGTAGTAATCAAGGCCAGACGGATCTGGCTATGCTTAGTAACCCGACTAGGGGCAGAATCAGCTGAGATGGAATAAGGAATATGGGCGGGAGTGGAGAAGCCTTCTAAATCAGGTCAGGACATCACCCATGTAGACTCAGGAGGAACAGATACCTCTGGGGTGGTATCATCTGTGAAAATCACTCGAGAGTCATCAAATACTCCAGTCTGATTCAAACCAACCATATCAGAGTCTCCGTGCAACCATTGCACATAAGCAGATGTCTGAATGGGGCAGCTCTCACTATACTCGGCAAAAACCCTGTGAGACCAAAGATCATATACTCGCAGTAGATCTCTCTCTGTCTGGGGTGATATGAGGAATCGGTAGTCGGCTGCGCCCGTGAAAGGGTGAAAATCCTGTATCTGATCAAACTACCCCATAGCCGCCAAGGGATGATAAGTCATCACGCCCCTCAAGCCAGGAATAGGGATGAAATCCAAGGTAGGCACATGAGTGGAGAAGCTCATGAAGGAGCAATAACCCGAATAGATCAAGAGATGAAAGGGCTCCTCAATAGCCGATAAGAATTCTATCCAGGAAGCCGCATCAATACAGCTCACGGGACGGAACGAAAATTGCATAGCTATGTCGTGGCTGAAGCAAAACCCATGGCGAAGGAAATGACCGATGGGGCTGAGATGGCTCATGAACCACGCATACAACAAAACAGAGCTCCCTCTGAATACTTTGCCTCGGAAAGACTGACAATATGAGGCTGACATGTAGGTGTCTGCTAGTATCATGGGAATAATGGTGTGATCCTCCTGAAGGGCTCTAGTGGCCGCAATGACTCGCATATCCAACAGATCGGGTCCGGCTGGCAGATACAAAACTGAGATAACACAAGTCATCAAAACATCTACTCTCAAAGCGCCCCAGCGCTCCTCAGATACAGAAAAATCACCAGAGAATAGATGAAAACTGTCGGGTGAACCGAATTGGTCAATCAGGAAATGAAGGGGAATTAGATGGTCTGATGTGATCACCGATAACAGGAATGTCCTCCGCAAACCAGTAAAAGTCAAGAACTGACGGCGCATGGAACCAACTGTGACCTTGGCACAAGGACCATCCAAAGACAAGCCGGTAAAGCGAGCATATTCCTCGAGAGTGCAACGGGAAGATATTTGGAATATCGAACGTCGCCTTCTAGCATGGTAAAACAATAGAGTATTAAATATTTAATATGAGTTTGTTGTGTCACCACAAGGCAAGTATTAAATATTTAAGATGTTGCTTTATCACATTTGATGCTTATAAATAGACTGAACGATGCTGTTTTGTTGTGTCACCACAAGGACAGTGTTTTTCTTTCGAATATATGGAAGTGCTAGGTTGGACTTAACTTGGATAATTTTGATTCGGATGTGTCACCACTTGATCAAAATAATCTAAGAGGCAAAATACAAGGAGTTACATAGTGATGTAATTGACAATAGTTGTCTACCTATTTATTTATATATCGTTTGTTGTGTCACCACAAGGCTATATACATTTGAAATGGGATCCTTAATCTCACTAGCAAATCTTTAATTAGAATTACCGAACTATATAATGAGGGTAATATAGTTTGATGAAAATAGTGGGAGATACCAATTTAAAATAAAGACCTAATTTATTTTGGTAATTAATAAATTGAATGTATGCTAAAATGTTGTCTATTTCACATGCAGAATTTAAAAATGTCAAACTCACTATCACTACGTAGCATACTTGATGCTAACAAACTGACCAGACCGAATTACACGGACTGGTTAAGGAATCTGAGAATTGTTCTCACTGCTGAAAAGATTTCTTATGTCCAAAATTCGCCTGTCCCTGCAAGTGTTGCAGAAACAGCCTCTGAGGAAGAGATTGCTACTTTCAGAAAGTGGCAAGATGATGCAATCTTGGCTCAATGCATCATGCTCGCATCCATGAGTAACGAGCTTCAGCGTCATCATGAAACTATGGATGCTCCTACTATATTGCTGCATCTCAAAGAGTTGTATGGTGAGCAAAGTAGGACTGCTAGATATCAGATATCTAAGGAGCTCTTCCGATCTCGTATGACCGAGGGCACTGCTGTTGAGACTCATGTCCTTAAGATGATCAATCTGATTGAACAGCTTGGACAGCTTGGGTTCGTGATGGATGGGGAGTTAAGCCAAGATTTGATCTTGCAGTCACTCCCGGACACCTTCTCACAATTTGTTATGAATTTTCACATGAATAAGTTGAACGTCAGCTTGCCTGAGTTACTTAACATGTTGAAAACTGCTGAAGGTCACTTCTCATCCAACAAGAACCAAGTCTTACTAGTGGATGATTCTTCCAAGAAAAGGAAGAGGCCCAAGGTATCTTCTGAAAAGAAGAAAAACAAGAAGGCTAAGGGCAAGGCGAAGAGGAAGGATAAAAAGAAACCTGATCCAGATAGCAAAGGAATTTGCTACCATTGCAATAAGCCGAGAAACTGGAATTGGAACTGCAAGGAGTATCTTGCGGACCAAAAGAAGCTTGGAGAAGCTTCGACTTCCGATCTAGGTTTGTTCATGATTGAAATTAATTTTTCTGAAAGTCAAAATTCTACTTGGGTATTGGATACCGGCTGTAGTTCTCACATATGTAATAATATGCAGGGACTAAGCAGAAGTAGGAAGCTGAACAAGGATGAAGTCGTCCTACGAGTGGGAAATGGAGCAAAGGTTGCTGCATTAGCTGTAGGAACTTATTGTTTAGCACTGCCTTCGGGCAAGTTCATTAGTTTAAATAATTGTTATTATGTTCCAACACTCATTAGAAACATTATTTCAATTTTTGTAATGGATATGGATGGTTTTGATATTATAATAAAGAACAACAGTTGTTCTATTTATAATAACAATGTTTTATATGGTGTTGGCAATTTACTGAATGGACTTTACATACTTGACTTGCATGAAAATATACTTCAAATTAAACAAACTAAGAAAAGAAAAAAGAGATGATGTTAATTATACCTTTATGTGGCACTGTAGACTCGGTCATATCAATGAAATAAGATTATCCAAGTTGCATAAAGATGGGCTTTTAGAGCTATCTGATTACGAATCATATCCAACTTGTGAATCTTGTCTCATGGGTAAGATGACTAAATCTCCTTTTAGTGGAAAAGGAGAAAGAGTTACAGAGTTGTTAACGTTGGTACACACAGACGTTTGTGGACCTATGACAACGAATGCACGAGGAGGGTATTCTTATTTTATTACTTTCACTGATGATCATTCTAGATTTGGATATGTGTATTTAATGAAATACAAATCTGAATCGTTTGAAAAGTTCAAAGAATTCAGAAGTGAAGTAGAGAAGCAAACTGGTAAGAGTATTAAGATTCTTCGATCGGATCGAGGAGGGGAATACTTAACCAATGAGTTTCTCAATTGTCTCAAAGAAAATGGTATAATCTCACAATGGACTCCACCAGGGACGCCACAGTTGAATGGGGTATCTGAAAGGAGAAATCGAACATTGTTGGACATGGTTCGTTCCATGATGAGTTTTACCGACCTTCCAGTATCCTTCTGGGGTTATGCCTTAGAATCGGCTGCATACCTACTTAACAAGGTACCTACCAAATCCATCCCAAAGACCCCATATGAGATATGGATAGGGAGGAAACCAAATCTTAAGCATGTTAAGACTTGGGGTTGTCCAGCTTATGTCAAAAGGTTTGAGCAAGATAAGTTGAAGACTAGATCCGACAAGTGTAGATTTGTGGGATACCCTAAAGAAACATCAGGGTATTATTTCTATCACCCGACTGATCAAAAGATGTTTGTTGCGAAACATGCTGCCTTCTTGGAAAAGGAGTTTATCCTTGAAGGGGTCAGTGGGAGTAAAATATATCTTGAAGAAGTTCAAGAACCACAAAATATTACGGATCAAAGTCAGGTACCTGACCAAGTAGAAGAACCTACTGTACCACTACCTATTCGTAAATCTGGAAGAGTACCGAAGATACCTGATAGGTATGGATTCATCATAGAGGATGATGATGAGGTACACATCATAGATGATGATGATCCATTGACTTACGAAGAGGCTATGAGTAGTGAAGACTCAGAGAAATGGCTAGAAGTCATGAAATCCGAGATGGACTCCATGTATGAAAACCAAGTATGGACTTTGGTTTCACCACCTGAGGGCATTAAGCCTATTGGGTGTAAATGGGTCTTTAAGAGAAAGACTGGAGCGGATGGCAAGGTAGAGACCTATAAGGCCCGACTGGTTGCAAAAGGTTTCAAACAAAGACAAGGAGTTGACTACGATGAAACCTTCTCACCAGTAGCTATACTCAAGTCCATTCGGATTTTGCTTACAATTGCAGCTTATTATGACTACGAGATCTGGCAAATGGACGTGAAAACGGCCTTCCTCAATGGAGAGCTTGAGGAGAATGTATATATGATACAGCCAGAGGGTTTTGTTTCAACAGTTGGAACAAACCAAGTCTGGAAGCTACAACGATCCATTTATGGATTGAAGCAAGCTTCTCGAAGATGGAACATCCGTTTTAATGAGATAATCAAAAGGTTTGATTTTATCAAAAATGAGGATAAACCATGTTTGTACAAGAAGGTTAGTGGGAGCGTTGTTTCATTCCTTGTATTATATGTTGATGACATATTACTGATAGGGAATGATGTTCCTATGCTACAGTCGATCAAAATTTGGTTATCTAAACACTTCTCCATGAAGGACTTGGGTGAGGCATCCTATATTTTGGGGATAAAGATCTATAGAGATAGATCTAATAGGATGCTTGGCTTGACCCAAGGAAAGTACATTGACTCGATGCTAAAGAGGTTTAGCATGGAAGATTCCAAGAGAGGTCTCATGCCGATGAGCCATAGAATACATCTCTCCAAGAAACAGGCCCCAAAGACACCTGAGGAGAGAGACCGTATGAGTAAGATTTCTTATGCTTCCGCAATAGGATCTATCATGTACGGTATGATATGTACTAGACCAGATGTCGCTCATGCACTTAGTGTAATAAGCAGATATCAGTCGAATCCAGGAGAAGAGTACTGGAAGGCAGTGAAAAACATCCTAAAGTACTTGAGAAGAACTAAGGATGTATTTCTTGTCTACGGTGGGTCTGAATTGAAACTAGAAGGCTATACAGACTCAAGTTTTCAAACGGGCCAAAATGACTATAAATCCGTTTCAGGGTATGTGTTTACCTTAAACGGTGGCGCAGTGAGTTGGAAGAGTTCCAAGCAGCAAACAGTTGCTGATTCAGTGACAGAGGCAGAGTACATAGCTGATGAGTGGGTTTCATACCTACGAATCAGGTATTGTTAGACTTAATTATTGTGGTCTTTAAGTGTTTTTAGTATTATTTTACTTGTTTGTGTGTTTATTTGTTGTAGGTTGGAGCTGGAGGGGCAAAAGGGTAAATTTGGAGCTCAAAATAGACCTAGTGGCATTTTTGTAAATTCCTGGGCCAGACATAGCGCCAGCAGCGCTAGGCCACGTTTTTGCACTATTTGTCCAGCTGAAGGAGGAAAAAGAAGTCAATTCTGAGGAGGATTCTAGTCCATATTGATCAGATAGTGAGAAGGAAACCCTAAGAATAAAAAAAACTTGGAGACTTTTAGTATTATTATTATCATTCTACTTTTCTAGAGAGATATATTCTGTGGATTACTTTTGTCAAAGCACTGGATTTTGATGTGGGTTTAAGCTTATCTTGGATTTTATTCTTCAATTGGGTTTGATTAATCTAATTCTTCTTATTTCAATTGATTGTTTATTTTCCATGTGAAGATTTGATCCCATAATGGCTTTTGGTTCAGACATGAATTAATATCCATTATGGGATTCTAATGGATTTTAATAAGTAGTTTAATTATAAGCTTGACTGCTAGATTGTTTTATATATCATAAGGAATTTCTATCATGATTGTTTTGCTTGTATGAATGCTTGATCACCATTCGACTTCAGTACTTGTATGGAATTGAAAAATAACATATAAGTATGGATTGTAATCATGATAGCTTGCGAATATGAGGCTTAATTGGATAGCTTAATATTTTGTGATTCAGATAGAAATATACTGTTTCACCGTAAGAGTTAAAATAAGGACTTGTGCTTAAACTCAATATAATTGCAATTTCACATAGAAATATAGTGATTTTGGTTATAGTGATGATTACATGGTGTCTATCAAGTATGGATATTATGTAAGTAGGTCATAATGCATTGACAAATGGTTATGTCTATTTTTGTGTCCTTGGCTACTTTTCTGTGATATGTGAACTTACTAGCATGATAGTGGTAATTAGATGAGCTATTAAACGAAGTTAGGATCCCATTAATTCCAGGCTTGATATATTTTGTTAGTATTTGCATAGTTAGTTATTAATTGATATAGGAATAATTTTATCACCAAAAGTAAGTCATTAGTTTAAGCAAATAAGTATAGTGATAGAGCTGATGCATAGTGATTTAATTTAATCCTGTCTCTGTGGGACGATACTCTACTTTCTCTGTATTACTTGTTGACCGTGTATACTTGCACGAGTTAGAGCTCTTTTATTTAAGACTTAAAAAGAGGCAACAAGTTTTTGGCGCCGTTGCCGGGGACAGGCGTTAGATTTTTATTATTATCATTAGTTTTAAGCTATATTGTTTGACTTAGACAACTCTAATCTTTTCTCATTTCTATTTTTATTTTTGTTTTGGTTTCAGGTACTTGTAGAATTTTTATGCACACACGCTCATCCAACTCAGAATTAACACCAGCTCAGGATAATATTGACGGAAGAGGTTGGAAAGCAAGAGTGCGTAGGAATTTACAAGCACAGTTAGAAAGAACTATTCCGAAGATGGCGGAGGAACAGAGAATCGAGCAAAGAGAGGAACATAAAGCTTTGAGGGACTATTCCATGCCAAACATCACTGGATTGCAGTCTAGCATAGTAAGACCGGCAATAGCAGCAAATACCTTTGAGATTAAACCGGGAACCATTCAAATGGTGCAGAATTCGGTCCAGTTTGGGGGTGCTGCTACAGACGATCCTAATGAGCATCTTTTGAGTTTCATTGAAATTTGTGATACATTCAGATACAACGGGGTGACGGAGGATACTATCCGACTAAGACTGTTTCCATTTTCATTAAGGGATAGAGCAAGAAGTTGGCTTCATTCTTTGCCTGCAGGATCAATTACTACATGGGAGGACTTAGCACAAAAATTCCTAGCCAAGTTTTTCCCAATGGCTAAGACTGCAAAACTAAGGACGACAATTTCTCAATTTGAGCAACAACAGGGTGAGTCCTTATACGAGGCTTGGGATAGGTACAAGGAGATGCTAAGGAAGTGTCCACACCATGGGATGCTAGATTGGATGGTGATCAACACATTTTATAATGGATTGGGATGGCAGTCTAGGCAGATGGTAGATGCAGCTGCGGGTGGAGCTTTAGGGGCAAAGAACTATGACGAGGCTTATAACCTTATCGAGACTATGGCAGCAAATGATTTTCAAAATCCTACAGCCAGAACGTCACAGCCCAGAGTTGCAGGTTTGTTGGAAGTGGATGCTATTACCCAGTTATCAGCACAGATGGCAGCTATGGCAAAGAAAATAGATTCATTGTCGGAAAGCAAAGCCAAGTCAGTTGCCTTCGTATGTGAGATTTGCGCGGGGTCGCATTCAACAGATCAATGTGCTATAAACTCGGAGTCGGTGCAGTATGTGAACACTTATAAGAAAGACCAAGGTCAGTTTCAGAACACATACCACCCCAACAACCGCAATCATCCAAACTTTAGTTGGTCAACCAACCAAGGAAATCAGCAGCAGCAGTTTCAGCAGAACAATCAGTTTCAGCCGGCGCAGCAACAGTATGCTCCACGACCACCTTGTCCACCGGGATATTCTCAACAACAACATCCTACTCCCTATGCACCTCCGCAGGAAAAGAAATCAGAAATGGAGGAGTACATGGCAAATACGGAGGTTATGATCAAAAGCCAGGCAGTGGCTATTAAAAATCTGGAAGCTCAGATGGGGCAAATGGCGACTATGCTTAACAGCAGGCCCCTGGGTTCATTGCCAAGTAACACAGAGGCAAATCCACGGAGAGAAGGTAAGGAACAGTGTCAGGCCATTACACTCAGATCGGGAAAGCAATATTCAGGAAATGTACCAGACCCAGCAGCACCGAATTTACAAGGGGATGACACTGGGGTAGAAACTGAGTTAGAAAGTGAAGCTGAACAGAAAGAGAAGAAAGATGAGTCCGAGTCGCAACAAGTAGAGAAGGAGAAAGCTAGTTCAGATGGGAAGCCCGTGAATACAGTACCGCAAGTTCACCCTCGAGTTCCATATCCGCAAAGATTGAATAAACAGAGGGATGATAAACAGTTCAGAAAGTTTTTGGAGGTTTTTAAGAAACTGCAGATCAACATACCTTTCGCGGAGGCATTGGAACAAATGCCAAGTTATGCAAAGTTTATGAAGGGTATACTGTCAAGGAAGAGAAGGTTAGACGAGTTTGAGATAGTGGCCTTGACAGAGGAATGCAGTGCAGTGCTTCAACGTAAATTACCATCAAAGCTGAAAGATTCGGGCAGTTTCACAATTCCATGCACGATCGGAAAGATGAGCTTCGATAAATGTTTGTGTGATCTTGGGGCAAGTATCAACCTGATGCCGTTGTCAGTATTCAGTCAGTTGGGATTGCCGGAACCAAGACCAACAAATATATCTCTGCAGTTAGCCGATAGATCTATCACATATCCACGGGGGATAGTGGAAGACGTACTGGTGAAAGTGGACAAATTTATTTTTCCGGCGGACTTCATCATTCTGGATTATGAAGAGGACAAAAATATACCAATCATACTAGGGAGACCATTCCTAGCCACTGGGAGGACTTTGATAGACGTGCAGAAAGGGGAGCTTACAATGCGTGTACATGACCAGGAGGTGACGTTTAACGTTTTCAAAGCAATGAAGCTTCCAACCGATGAAGAAGAATGCTTCAGAGTAGATTTGGTGGATAGTATAGTGCATGATGAAGTTGGAAGTTTGTTGGGATATGAACCACTGCAGCGAGTGATTGCTGAAAATTCAGATTTGGAGGATGAAGAATGTGCTGAACTTGTGCAATATCTGAATACCACCCCCAAATTCGGAAATTTCAGAACACCTATCGAGCCACTTACGAAAGCGGGAGAGACATCAGTAAAGTTGAAACCATCTCTTGAGATGCCTCCTGAACTTGAACTTAAACCACTTCCAGAACATCTCAGGTACGCATTTTTAAATAAAGATTCAAAGCTACCTGTGATTATTTCTTCTGCACTAACATCTTTTCAGGAGGAAAAACTGCTACGAGTGCTTAGAGAGTTTAAATCAGCTATTGGATGGACCATAGCCAATATCAAAGGGATAAGCCCGTCTTTTTGCATGCATAAGATCTTATTGGAAGATGGTAGTAAGCCGATAGTTGAACAGCAAAGAAGGCTCAATCCTATAATGAAAGAAGTGGTTAAGAAGGAGATACTGAAATGGCTGGATGCGGGAATAATCTACCCTATCTCGGATAGTGCATGGGTGAGCCCTGTGTAGTGCGTACCAAAGAAGGGTGGAATGACCGTGGTCACCAATGAGAATAACGAGCTGATCCCAACGCGAACCGTAACAGGGTGGAGAATTTGCATGGACTACCGCAAGCTTAACAAAGTTACAAGGAAGGACCATTTTCCACTTCCGTTTATCGATCAGATGTTGGACCGACTAGCGGGTCATGAGTACTATTGCCTTCTGGATGGGTATTCAGGCTACAATTAGATTACGATAGCTCCAGAAGACCAGGAAAAGACTACGTTTACATGTCCATACGGCACTTTTGCCTTTCGAAGAATGTCTTTCGGGTTGTGCAATGCTCCAGCCACTTTTCAGAGATGTATGACAGCGATTTTTTCAGACATGGTCGAACAGAATGTTGAGGTATTTATGGATGACTTTTCGGTATTTGGTGATTCTTTCTATCTATGTCTTGAAAATTTGGTAATGGTTTTAAAGAGATGTGTTGAAACAAATTTAGTATTGAATTGGGAGAAGTACCATTTTATGGTACAAGAAGGAGTCATACTGGGACACAAAGTGTCAAAAAAAGGCATTGAGGCGGACAGGGCAAAGCTGGAAACGATTGAGAATTTACCTCCACCCACGTCAGTAAGAGGTGTCCGCAGTTTTCTTGGTCATGCAGGTTTCTACCGTAGATTCATCAAGGACTTCTCCAAGATAACTAAACCATTGTGCAGTTTATTGGAGAAGGATGCACAGTTTAATTTTGATGAGGCTTGCATGAGGGCATTTGAGCATTTAAAGAATAAGTTAACATCAGCACCAGTTATCACAGCACCAGATTGGGCGTTGCCGTTTGAGCTGATGTGTGATGCCAGTGATTACGCAGTGGGGGCTGTTTTGGGGCAACGGAAGGAGAAGATGTTTCATGTGATATACTATGCCAGCAAGCCCTTACTGATGCATAGTTAAACTACACCACCACAGAGAAAGAGTTATTGGCAGTGGTCTATGCCTTTGATAAATTTAGGGCATATCTGATAGGCACAAAGGTAATAGTGTATACGGATCACTCGGCAATTCGACACTTAGTGGCGAAGAAGGATGCAAAGCCCAGGTTGATCAGGTGGATATTGTTGTTGCAAGAATTTGATTTAGAGATCAAGGATAGGAAGGGTACCGAAAACCAAGTAGTAGACCACTTATCTCGACTAGAGCACCCGGAAAGGGAGATCGAAGACAAAGTTGAAATCAATGAATTTTTTTCGGATGAGCAGTTGTTTGTGGTGCAAGGGGAAGTGCCATGGTTTGCGGATTACGCAAATTATTTGGTGAGTAAGATGTTACCTTCTGACTTAGTGGGGCACCAAAAGAAAAAGTTCTTGCACGATGTTAAATGGTATATATGGGATGAGCCGTATTTGTTTAAACAATGTGCGGATCAAATGATAAGAAGGTGTATCCCATATAGTGAGACTGAAGGGATTTTACATGATTGCCATTCTTATGTGTATGTAGGACATTATGGCGGAGAGAGAACAGCGGCTAGAGTACTTCAAGCAGGATTCTACTGGCTGACAATCTTTAAAGATGCATACAGTTTTGTTCAGCGGTGTGATTGATGTCAGAGAGTAGGTAATATTTCAAAGAGGAATGAAATGCCTTTGAATACAATCCTTGAAGTAGAAGTTTTCGACGTGTGGGGGATTGATTTCATGGGACCTTTTGTATCTTCGTGCGGTAATCTCTACATCTTATTAGCAGTCGACTATGTGTCTAAATGGGTAGAAGTGGCAGCACTTCCGACAAATGATGCCAAGGTAGTCCTAAAGTTTTTGCATCGCAGTATTTTCACGAGATTTGGGACTCCTAGGGCTATTATCAGTGATGAAGGTAGTCACTTCTGCAACAGGCAGTTCACAGCGTTGCTGGCTAAGTATGGGGTAAATCATCGTATTGCTACAGCTTATCACCCCCAGACAAACGGCCAAGCGGAAGTATCCAATCGAGAGGTAAAAAGAATCCTCGAAAAAATTGTGAATCCGACGAGAAAGGATTGGTCCTTAAAGCTAGATGACGCTGTGTGGGCATATAGGACTGCATACAAAACTCCGTTGGGTATGTCACCGTTTCAGCTGGTATATGGAAAAGCTTGTCATCTTCCGATGGAGCTTAAACACAAAGCATATTGGGCAATTCGGAAGTTGAACTTTGATTCGACAGCTGCAGGGGAGAAGCGTTTACTCCAAATCAATGAGCTGGACGAATTTCGACTACGGGCTTATGAAAACTCGACGCTGTATAAGGTGAAGGTGAAGAAATGGCATGATCGTAAGATCATTGAGAGAACATTTGAACCAGGACAAAGGGTTTTACTTTTCAACTCCAGACTTAAACTTTTTCCCGGGAAGCTGAAATCGAGATGGTCAGGCCCATTCACAGTGAAGACAGTTTTTCCACATGGCGCGATTGAAGTATACGACAAATTTCCGGATCAAACGTTTAAGGTGAATGGACAGAGGTTGAAGCATTACTTTGGGGATGAGGTGGATTGACAGAAAGTCACCGTAATCCTTTCTGCGACATGAGAAACAAAGACAGTCAAGCTAATTGACTATAACTTAGCGCTATCTGGGAGGCAACCCAGCATTTTAATCTTTTATTCATCTTTTGTTTCGTAATTTATTTTATTCTAAAAAAAAAAAAAAAAAATTCTGTAACTAACTTTGGACTTGGGTTGATGTATGTGCAGGTGGGAACTTGAAATTGGCCAAAAATTGACCAAGTGTGCTTATACCGCCAGAGGCGCCCAACCTAGCAAACTCAAAGCGCCAGAGGCGCTCCACCTCGCCTTGAGCTACTGGACCATAGCGCCAGAGGCTCCCACAAAATGCCCATCCAAGCGCCATTGGCGCTACATCATGCCCGGTTTAGTACATAACCAGCGCCAACAGCGCTCGTCAACATACGAAGCCAGCGCCAACGGCGCTGCCCCATGCCAACACAATTGCTTCCTAGCGCTATTAGCGCTCCCCATAGCGCCAACGGCGCTGCCCAAAGCTCCAACACACTGCACCATAGCGCCGTCAGCGCTCCCTTCAGTAACTACATAGCGCTAGAAGCGCTCGGTATAAAAAAAAATTTTAAAAAACCCTAAGTCGGGATTCTTGAAGGCTTTTCACTCCAAAATTAATTTTGTTCTTTATCTACCTAGTTTCAGCCGACTCCAGCCCAGTTCTCTCCATTGTTGCTACATAGAAGCATTTTTTTTCCCCCAAATCAAACATCAACAATCACCCACCCATAGTCCCCACTACCGTCGGATTTCAACAAGTACAACCAACGAACTTCCATAGCCAAGAAGGATTAAAGGTTTTCACATGGGTAATTCCAACTTCAAGTAAGCTTTACTTTATTGATCACTTCAAACTTGAAATCGTTGGCTAAAGATTTGAGTTGCTAGTATTTGGAACAAGTTTTTGATTGTGCACCCAATTGAATTTGTGTTGGCTCAATTGGGATTGGGTTTAATTTCTAATTGTCTATCTTTATGCTTGTAAGTTGTGGGGAATTTTTATTGTGCTAAATTGGTTTATTCATAAGTTTGGGGGGAACTA
The DNA here is from genome assembly GCA_034770075.1 of Aralia elata. Taxonomy (NCBI): domain Eukaryota; kingdom Viridiplantae; phylum Streptophyta; class Magnoliopsida; order Apiales; family Araliaceae; genus Aralia; species Aralia elata. The sequence goes on from CM068387.1 coordinate 25,420,150, forward strand.
TTGCACAAGGGTTTTTCAAGTGTGCACGCCAAGTGTTTGACATATTGCCCCAACGAAATTTTGAGTTCTTTTGGGTCTTGACTTGTGTTTAATTGGTTATTAATGGCTCCCAAAAGACATAGAGGGGAAAGTTCAGGTTCATCAGCTGTGGTCAAGTATGATAAGAAGAAATTTGTTAGCCCTGCAGCAAGTGATAGGTTTAAAAATTGGTCTTTCGGGAAATCTCTAATTCCTGAGCGAGGCTTGCTACCTATTGATCGGGTAGATGGAGAGCTAGCTCAAATGATACGCAGCCGAAATTGGATGGTATTTACTGCACAACCCGAACCAGCTGCCGTGAATATTATGAGAGAGTTTTATGCTAATGCTAAAGAAGCTAATGGGAATCTGATTATGGTTTGGGGTCAGGAAATAAATGTGGGCCGTAAAAATATTAATGCGTATTATGGGTTGCAGAAAATTCACAAGGATGGCTATACGAAATACTTGGAAGAGGATTTGGATTATTCTGAGATTATAGAAGCCCTCTGTGAACCAGGGACTGAATGGAAGCTGTTTGACCAACAAGAACCTGTGCACTTTCCATCAGCCAAATTGAGTAGATATGGAAAAGCATGGCATGCTTTTATCTGTGCTAAGTTGATGCCGTGCCGCCATATGAGCGATGTCATTAATCTGCGGGCGGCGTTATTGTACTGCATTGCTAAAGGGAAGACAATGGATATAGGGGAGATAATTCATGAATCTATCATACACACGCTTGAGGGTAGTACCACAGGTGGACTGCCTCACCCTTCATTGATCACTGATTTGTGCCGTCGAGCGGGAGTCCCGTGGGATAAAGATGAAGTTATGCAGGTCCCATTACCTCCCGTTGATCATGCTGCAATGGGACGGTACAGAGTATGGGGTGGAGGTGAGTCGCACCCGCGGGGTTTAGGTTTCATTCTACCACAGCAGCTGCCATAGGAGCAGGCACAGGAGCAACAACCACCTGTTGAGGATACTGTTCCATCCCCTACTATAGTTGAGACTATCCGACAGGATCTTCGGCATCATACTCGTCGGATAGACTTAGTGGCAGGATCGATTCAGAGGGGTTTTGATCGGATGACTCGACATCAGACTCGACTTGCTCAGCGCAAGGCGGAGATTTATGCGTATAATGTTAATTGTTCGACCGCCTTGGCAGATATGTTTGGACGGATGAATCCTTTGGCAGGACCATTCCAGTTTCCACCAGCTCCTCCTCTTTCTATTTACCCACCACCTGACTCGCCTTCTGATGCGGATGATGAGGATGATGATGACGCTGCCGATGGCAGTGATGATGAGTAGTGTTCTTCATCAGGGGAGTCCTCTGTTCTTAATCTCTTTTTATTTTTCAATGAGGACATTGTCTTGTTCAGTTTGGGGGTATTTAGTTTTTGTGTTTTCATGCATATAGTTTGTTTTGTTTCCTTGCATGGTAGTTGCATGTTAATTGTTTAGGTTGTGTTAAGCATTTTAAGCATGTAGTTTTACGAATTAAGCATAGATTGATATAGTATCTAGTGTGGCCAATGATGAGACTGGTTTCATGGTTTTAACTTGAGAAGAATTGAAAACTAGTGCTTAGTGATAACTTTGATTAGGTAGTGAAGTTTAACCTGTCTGAAACTTTTGTTAACAATGAAAGCACGGAATTAATTGTTTTGATCATTTTAATTCAAATTGTTGCATAATTTTCTTCTGGTGGAAGATTTGGGTTAAAACTTGATAATATTGGTGAAACGTCTAGTAAATGAAAAACAGGAAAGAATCTAAGTTTGGGGGAATCTTGGGGTGTAAAAAAAAGAGAGAAATTTGAAAATTTTGAATCTTTCCCAATTGAAGAATGGAACATGTGGTGGGTTGAGATGGAGCGTAAAACGCACTCACTCATAAACACATGGAACGAGATGGAGCGTAAAACGCACTCGTTCAAAAGAAAGTGAGATGGAGTGTAGACACCCAAATTTTGCATTCCTATACTGACCATGGCAGGAGGGCAAATTCGTCCATTGGGCCGGCCTGCGAGAGTAAGGGATGGGCACCGGAACGAACACTCGACGTCACCGCAACGATTTGCAAATCAAAATCGACGTGACAGCAGGGCCGTCCGAAATGAGCATGCCCGAATGATGTGGCACGTCTCCCAGTGATTCTCGGACTGCAAAATACAAGCCTGTCGGCGAAAACCGACATCGCGACACGAGAAACGAGGTGCGGTTCGGAAAATGAGAAAATCAGCCCACCCAGCCGCGGATTGATCTGCGGCCAAACGATTAAAATAATGGTGGTGCGCACGGGACTCGAAACTAGGAAACCAGCTGAGTACGATGGGAGGTGGGCCAGCCAGCCGCAGATTGATCTGCGGCCAGCCGCAGATCAATCTGCGGCTGGCTTTGGCCAGGCTATTTCAGCTCATTTCCTGCAGAAGGTTGAGGAGAGAGGGAAGAAGAAGGAAAAACAGCAACCAGCAGCTCGGAAATGGGAAAAAACGGCAGCAAAAACAAGAGCAGTTAGGAAAGAAAAAGAGAGAAAATAGTGAGGAATTGTATCCATATTGTGGGACTATATATCATATATTTCTACTCTATTCAATACACAAATTCATACATATTGTGGGGATTATTTGCAAGGTGAAAAATCCTTTGTTTTAGCATTTTGTTTTACCATTTTTGTTAAGCTTTTTGTCATCCAAATTATATTAAATGTAGTTGTTCTTGTATGTTGTTGTGAATCCACGGATTGAGGGCTATTAGTGAGGGTTCTAAATGGAACGAAATTCCTCCTAATGGCCCGATGATATCCATTTGGTGAATTTTTAGCTCGTTGTAATGATGTATTATGCATAGATTGTTTAGATTGCTATTTTTAGGATCTTGTGGGTGTGTAGCGATTTTGGATGTGAGCCTAGGAGCGCGACCCCGTGGTCCAAATCCGATGATGGACATCTATTGATATATGTAGTAAATTCGATGTATCTTTCATTGTAAATATGTAATCGTCGGGCTTTAAAACGACGCCAAGGCGAGAATCGTGTTTAAGGCCCCGAAATAGTGAAACTTGTGATTGTAGGCGTTTGGGGTTATTTTGATGGCTTAAATGCCCATGAATAGCTCCGACGCGTGTTTATGCTCGATTTGATTTATGAGACGAAATTGATTTCAAAGTTAAATGATAAGATTTTCATAAAATCAATCAAACTAGGCTATTAGCATCACGAGGTTAATAAATGGGAAGTGCTAATGAATGTCGATTTCTATTTTAAACGAGAAAGCTAAAGAAAATCGTTTTCAAACATCACAAGAAATGGTTTTATAAAATAAGTGACGTTTTATTAAACCGGTGTGCATAGGGTTAAAGAGGTTCTAGAAGTTGCCCATCGTTTGAGTTACGAAAGCAACGTATAGATCTCGATTCCTATTTTGACGAAGGTTTAAAACTCTTGTTTTGCCAAAACGACACCTAATGAAAATCTCATAATTTTTGACAAATAAATCAAACCTTTCTCATAAAGCTTTCTCGTATAAACCGAAAAGACATTCTGAAGCGTTCTCAAATTGAAGCACGACTTTCCCTAAAAAAAAATCCAAATGATTCTTTCATACAAACTCACCACAACATTCACATAGGCACACACACACACACATGCGCGCACACATACACATTTCATGAATTAAATGATAGGAAAACATTGAGGTTGCGGTAACCGTGCTTCACGGAAGTCGGGGGGTGCCTAACACCTTCCCCTCGCTTAAGCAAGCCCCCGAACTCTATGAATCTCGATTCGCAGACCAATTAATTCGGAGTCACATATGAGCCATCGATTTACGAAAACGAAATTCGGATGAGTTGGTACATCCATTTCAAATATACCAACTGGCGACTCTGGTTAATTGGCTCATCATAAAAAATGATCTTTCAAAACCCCGTCGACATCAATGCCGACCTTTTCCAAAGAATCACCTAATAACAAAGGCTAAAATCGGAAAAGGACATGATATCGCGAAAGAGCGAAAAACCGGCGTCGACAGCTGGCGACTCTGCTGGGGACATTAGAGGGCTTAAGCCGAGTTCAAATCTTGATGCTATCCTATCCTTTAAAATTCATGAATGTGTGTGCGTGCGATATTTTGACCTATTGTTGTGTGAATGTGTTTTACCAATGAATGGATGGTTGAATGGAATGACTTTGCTTTAAAGTAATCATGTGCATACGGTGAGGACGATGAATGTGAATGTATGTTGAGAGAGTACCTCCTCCTGAGGCGAACCTATCGGTGGCTTATTACTGGACTCGAAGGGGCTGCTCCCCGGAGATGGCTCAGGAAACGCACCACCCAAATCCGCTCCAATCGAAAGGATTCAGACGAGTAGATTGCGAAGATTTGGGGACCTTCATGCCGAAAAGCCTGCGAGAGTAACCCTAGGGTAGGTCAGCCTCTGATAAACCTAACGAAAGGGAAGCTTCTTCATGCCCTTTTGTCATTCAGTCAAATAAATAAATGTCATGTAAATGGCATACAACTGTCATACCGGCATCATCGTAATAAATATGTCCTGTATCATGTGATTACATCACCTGCACATATGAAGATAATACTGACATGGTTTTGCAGGAAGGCAATCCGTGCCACGTACCAAGGTTTTCTAAAAACTTCTAAATACTATCCTGTCATCAAACACTGACCTTGTTTTGCAGGATAAGATTAAGAGAACCGTGAAAGCGTGGCATAACGATCACAAAGAACCCGGAGTAGGGGCATATTCGACCACACAAAAAAAAGGGGAAAAAGAAAAGAAAAAAAAAAGAAAAAGAAAAAGAAAAAAGAAATGATGATAAAACATGCATCAGTGTTGACATGCATCTGCCAACTTGTAACTGGCACAGTACTAAACTACGGCCCTGGTTTGTTTTGCGAGACTGCCCCTAAAACCCAACTAAGAGGCCGTAAAATCCATACTCCATCCATCCAAATGGCAGAAGCCGGTAGCCATGAAATACATTGGCTTCCCTGATTCACACATCATGGTACGAGATGAGCTTTAAGGGGGAAATTGCGGTACAGACTTGTCCGGCCTGCGAGGATCAGATCGGAGGGATCTCCCATAGTGACGCCCCTCCTAGATGGGCTTGGCATCAAAATATTAAAGAGTTCCTTCGATATAGCTCCCCTCCCGAAAATGCAGATCTGACCAAGGAAAGAGAATCCAAGGATGGGCAGTGAAATTCGTCCTAAGCGGAGACGATTTGCATGAATAGGACCTAGCTACGGGACTGCTGAGATATCTGGAAGCCGAAGAAGCCCACAGATTAATGAACGAAGTACAGGGCGATGTGTGAGAAACCCATATGAGCGGAGCATTTTTGGCAAAGAAAATCATGTGAACGGATCACTATTGGCTAACCATGAAAACTGACTGCGATGTTCATGTCAGGAAATGCCATCAATGCCAGATCCATGCCAATGCGATCCATGCACCTCCTAATGAGCTCCATTGCTCGACCTCACCGTGGCCAGTTGGACCGTGCAGCAGGTGATATCCAGGAAGGGGTAAATCCAGGAGTGTGGCAGTGAATCCCGGCCAGTGGAAGATTAATGGGTTTTGAAATTCTGAGTTTTATTTCAAATCCCTGCACGCTCATGTCATTTTGTCATGTTATCTATAAATAAAAAAAAAAAAAAAAAAAGGGATCATGTGCTGAAACGTTTTATATATATGACAAGCATTTTGGTTTTATGTCAGGTACCCCGATTTGAGGCATTCTAGCCTGACAAGCGATAGGCCAAATTTGAAGGAGGATCACGATTTTGGTATAGAGCTAGATTTCGATCTGATGAGGATTGAGCAGGACGAGACAGATATCGACAATACGCCTGGTGAGATCAAAGGATGGGTCGGGGGTAAACCCAAACCCAGTTTAGACCAAAACATCGCCATCAAGCGTCGAGCCCCTAACGATCACAAAGAACCCGGAGTAGGGGCAAATTCGAACACAAAAAAAAAAAAAAAAAAAAAAAGAAAAAAAAAAAGAAAAGAAAAAAAAAAGAGAAAAAATAGTCGAGTTGTTGACCCTGTATGGAGATATGTTCCCTTGGTCCCGTGGCGACGTGATTGGATTGTCCACAGACGTTATAGGACATCGACTGCCTATAAGCAAAAGTTGAGAACGTTGAAGCCTGAATGGAGGTTGAAAGTAAAAGGACGAGATTATCAAGCGGTTTAAAACAGGAATCATCACGGTGTCTGTTTACCCTGAATGGCTTTCCGACAGAATCCCAGTACCACAGCCTGGAGGAGAAGTAAGGGGCCACATCGACTATAGAAATCTGAACGATGCCCTCAAGGAGGAGATATACGAAAAATTCAAGATCAAACATTTTGATTCAGTCACTTATCGACCCAAAATGAATGGGGCAGTAGGGGCTGCGAATAAAACACAAAGACGATCATGGGAAGGATGTCCGCCAATCATCGGGGATGGCCGGATTTATTGTCACTCACCCTGTTTGCCTATTGAACCTCAGCTCGCACATTTACAGGGGCAGCCCCTTACGCATCTCCCGGGCATACGACAGGAGGGTAGGATCCCGGAAATTCGAAATGAACGATTTAGTCCTCAAAAGGATCGCGCCCTGCCAGGACGAAGCTATGGGGTTTCGCTCTAAATCAAAAGGAGCCGTCACGATAAAAAAATCCTCTCTGGGAGAGCCCTCATCTTACAAGGAATGGACGGAAAGGCGTTCCCCAGCCCGTTAATTCTGACTCTGTGAAACAACCCTGTGAAAAAAAAAAAAAAAAAAAAAAAGAGAAAAAAAAAAGAAAAAAAAAATCAAAAAAATCAAAAATCCCCCAAACCTTTCAACAAGTCAAAGGACCGGATCTTTTGTCAGCCCAGCGAGATACCGATGCGACCAGTACGAGGGAGATCACAAGAAAAGCAATTTAACACTGGGGCATTTATCAACTACCCAGGAAATGATGACGTGCAAATTGGCACCCATGCAACAATCCCATCAACATGCACCATCATCATCGAATGCTACCTCATGTCAATTCAATCTTCAACGGTACGATCATCTGGCATTTGTCAAGCATAGTTTTCCCAGGATACGATGATCCGCGTGAAAGGGGATTTTATTTGGGTTGATAGGAGTCGGATTAATTCTGACAAGCAACCGTGGAGCACGATCGTGAGTATGATTAGACGAAGAAGGCTTTCAACCTTTTGATCGGGTACAAAGCCTTAATTCAAAAGCAACGTTTGCGACAGAATCGACCTCATGTGACAGCCTTCACTTTGCATTTGCACAAGCTTTCAGTTGTGGGGTATAAAACTATGACGATGTTGATGGCAATTAACACGTAGTCAGACAGTCAATAATTATCAAGCTAAAATCAAGAAGTCAGACGATAAATGATCATCAAGCTAATGTCTCGAATCGTGGCCTGGGTTATTCGAGTAATTAAGCCCGAGGGGTGTCTCTACACCTGGTACCCTAAAGCCATCTGGTTTGGGAGTCGCTGGCCCAACACTCGTTACATGGGTAACTCAGAGCCTAAGAAAACGAGCATTACAGTAGAGGAGGCCCGAGCAGATTCGAATCGTGGCATGGGCTACTCGAGTAATTAAGCCTAAGGGGTGTCTCTACATCTGGTGCCCTAAAGCCGTCAGGTTTGGGAGTCACCGGCCTAACACTCGCTACATGGGTAACTCAAGCCTAAGAAAACGAATCTTGCGCAAGGTCAAGCAAAGAATGAATGGTGCAGACCACCAGCTTGTCTCAAACCGTGGCCTTTGTTACTCGAGTAAATAAATCCGAAGGGGTGTCTGTACACCTAATGCCCCAAAACCGTCTGGTTCGGGAGTCATTGGTCCAAAACTCGTTAAATGGGTAACTTTGAATAGCCTAAGAAAATGAGACAAGTGAAGTGGGCTAATAAGGAGAAAAGATAATACGAGAAAAACTCTCAGCCTTAAACAAGAGGTCATGAAGGAGAAACCCCTACTGAATGCTGCATCGCACAGTGCATTTGTCATATGACGTCAATCCTGCTAAGGACGTTGTCGAGAATGGAGACAGAATACTTTTGACGAGGGAAGGTAGTTCTTTTGAATCCGACCTTACTCACGTACAATGACCATGAATGCTTGAAGGTGTTCTTACGATTTCATAACTCGTCAAATGAAAAATCATCAACTCGCGAGGGATTAAAAAAAAAAAAAAAAAAAAAAGAAAAAAAGAAAAAAAAAAAGAAAAAAGAAAAAAAAGAAATAAAAAAGAATAAAAAATAAAAAAAATAATAAATGTGCTTTAACTGCATTTTTGTGGAGATTATAATATCTTTGTGTCGAGCTAACACTAACGGCCCGAGCTTTCAAGTTTTGGCATTTGTTAGTCATCTGATATGCAGGATCTTGCAGAGCTGTGGATAACTCAGCACGGTCAACATCGCGAGTTTTCGATAGAATTTCTTGGCAGCGACACGCGCCAAGGCAGGGCAGTTAAGAATCGTGAAATGGAGGGAAGTAGAGGCTGTACAGAACTTCTCGTCATTGGGCCTCTCCCCAATCCTGACTATCACTGCCTCGACATCCAAATGATCCACATGCATGAGCATATACAAGGATGATATAATGCGGGACAACAGCATATCGGCCAGCAGAAATGATCAAAAGGCCAAGGAGCCCAACATAGCTGTCGATCATCACAGAGAGCGAAACAGACTGCCTCAACTCGATGAAATGAAGGCGACCAAGAATAGGCAGAGTACCAAACCAATGTTGAAGTCTAGAAACTACGCTTCACGACGAGGCGTGATCCGATCAAATGTTGGCAAACAATGACGACGGTCGAATCGTATCATTTGACTGAACAGGGGTCATTTCTATCTAAACATATGTTGTGCACATAACATATCTGCCAGATCATGCTTAACATCTTTTTATGCATGCAGGTATGATCAAAATGAAAAACCTTCAGGAAAGTACAAGCACGTCGCTTTCAACCTCACAAATGATCAGAGTGATGGTTTTTACGGCATGGTACGTGGACGATGTTGGTGGGAGATCCAGGACAAAAGCCGATCACACATCCCACCTCAAAAAAAAGAAAAAAAAAACACTCAATCAAATCAATGAACCCTGGGAAGGGCTGATATCCACAAAAAGAAAAAAGATAAAAAACAACAAACCCTGGGAAGGGCTGAGATCCACGCGAACCACAACAAGATGGTGAGCACCCCTGGGAAGGGCTGATATCCAAAAAAAGAAAAAAGACAAAAGACAAAAAACAACAAACCCTGGGAAGGGCTGAGATCCACGCGAACCACAACAAAGATGGTGAGCACCCCTGGGAAGGGCTGATATCCACAAAAAGAAAAAAGACAAAAAACAACAAACCCTGGGAAGGGCTGAGATCCACGCGAACCACAACAAGATGGTGAGCACCCCTGGGAAGGGCTGATATCCACAAAAAGAAAAAAGACAAAAAACAACAAACCCTGGGAAGGGCTGAGATCCACGCGAACCACAACAAGATGGTGAGCAACCCTGGGAAGGGCTGATATCCACAAAAAGAAAAAAGACAAAAAACAACAAACCCTGGGAAGGGCTGAGATCCACGCGAACCACAACAAGATGGTGAGCACCCCTGGGAAGGGCTGATATCCAAAAAAAGAAAAAAGACAAAAGACAAAAAACAACAAACCCTGGGAAGGACTGAGATCCACGCAAACCATAACAAAGATGGTGAGCACCCCTGGGAAGGGCTGATATCCACAAAAAGAAAAAAGACAAAAAACAACAAACCCTGGGAAGGGCTGAGATCCACGCGAACCACAACAAGATGGTGAGCACCCCTGGGAAGGGCTGATATCCACAAAAAGAAAAAAGACAAAAAACAACAAACCCTGGGAAGGGCTGAGATCCACGCGAACCACAACAAGATGGTGAGCACCCCTGGGAAGGGCTAATATCCACAAAAAGAAAAAAGACAAAAAATAACAAACCCTGGGAAGGGCTGAGATCCACGCGAACCACAACAAGATGGTGAGCACCCTGGGAAGGGCTGATATCCACAAAAAGAAAAAAGACAAAAAACAACAAACCCTGGGAAGGGCTGAGATCCACGCGAACCACAACAAAGATGGTGAGCACCCCTGGGAAGGGCTGATATCCACCAAAAGAAAAAAGACAAAAAACAACAAACCTTGGAATTAAATTTTATAATAAACAAATTGGAGTTGAAATTGAATTTCATGCAAACTAATTTAATTTGGTATTGGATTTCATACTAATTAATATTTCCCATTAAATGATATCAATGCATATATGGAATAGTTTTATCATTCATGAGATGAATGTTATTTATTGATACATATGTTGATATGTATGATAATAAATAGGATTGATTATAGACTATTGACCAATGTATGATTGGATTTATTTTATGAGGATGCTTGAATGAATGAGTTTATAAATAGGGTATGCGTACCTCGTCTTCTCTAGTTTTTCTTGATGTAAATTCTATCTTCCTCCTATATACTTCCCCTTGACTGCTGATCAAGGTTTCTATTTATTGTAAATAGTTTATATAATAGGATTAGTTAGAATAATTTTGAAGAATTGTAGACAAAGGAGCAAGGAGCGCTTAAAAACTCGTTTGTAATGGAGTCCGGATTTAAATGTAATAGTTATATTTAAATTCAATTCTTACACCCTAGGTTTGACCCTTTTGGTTCACTTGGTGGCTCTAGTGAGCCAAACTAGAATAAAGGTCTATAATCAATCTGGGTAGAATATAGTATTCTATATGTGCATGTTTACTATATATATTATATATTATACAACATGCTTCACATGTTAAATAATATGATGCGTATTATATATATATATATATATATATATGTGTGTGTGTGTGTGTGTGTGTGTGTGTGTGTGCGCGCACGCTAAACAAGATGAGACAAATAATAACAAAACCCTCAAAGAAATTATATTAAGTTGTAACGTTCAAAGATATTTGGAATATCGAACGTCGCCTTCTAGCATGATAAAATGATAGAGTATCAATTAATCATTATAAGTTTGTTATGTCACCACAAGGCTTATTTTAATTTCTTGAGATGTTGTTTTATTGCATTTGATGCTTATAAAGGAATTGAACGATGTTGTTTTGTTGTGTCACCACAAGGACGGTGTTTTTCTCTTTACTTATATGGAAATGCTAGGTTGGACTTAACTTGGACAATTTTGATTCGGATGTGTCAACACTTAATCAAAATAATCTAAGAGGCAAACTAAAAGGAGTTACATGGTGATGTAATTGACAATAACTGTCTATCTATTTATTTATATATAGTTTGTTATGTCACCACAAGGCTATGTACATTTGAAATGATATCCTTATTCTCACTAGCAAATCTTTAATTAGATTTGTCGAACTATATATTGAGGGTAATATAGTTTGATAAAAATAGTGGGAGACACCATTTTAATAAAGACCTAAATTAATCTGGTGATTAATAAAATGAATATATGTTAATGTTGTAAAATTACAAATTTCGTTTACAAAATTTTACAAATGTCTAATTCACTATCACTGTGAAGCATATTGAATGCTAACAAGTTAACCGGACCAAACTATACGGATTGATTAATGAATTTGAGAATAGTTCTCATGGCTGAAAAGCTATCTTATATCCTTAATTCGCCTGTCCCTGCAACTGTTGCAGAAACAGTCTCTGAGAAAGAGATTGATACTTTTAAAAAGTGGCAAGATAATGCAACCATGGCTCAATGCATCATGCTCGCATCCATAAGTAAGGAGCTTCACCGTCAGCATGAAACTATGGATGCTCCTATTATACTCCTACACCTCAAGGAGTTGTATGGTGAGGAAAGTAGGACTGCTAGATATCAGATATCTAAGGAGCTCTTCTGATCTAGAATGATCGATGGCACTACAGTACAAACACATGTCCTCAAAATGATCAATCTGATTGAACAATCGGGACAACTGGATTTTGTAATGGATGGAGAGTTGATTCAAGATCTGATCTTGTAATCACTTTCGGACTCTTTTTCACAATTTGTTATAAATTTCCACATGAACAAGCTAGATGTCAGCCTGCCTGAGTTGCTTAAACATGTTGAAAATTGCAAAGAGTCACTTTCCAGCCAAGAAAGACCAAGTCTTACTAGTAGATGAGTCTTCCAAGAAAAGGAAGAGGACCAAAGGATCTTCCGAAAAGAAAAAAAGTTCAAAGAAGGTAAAAGTAAAGACAAATACAAAGGACAATAAGATGAAAACTGATGCGGATAGCAAAGGAGTTTGCTTCCACTGCAATAAGCCTGGGCACAGGAAAAGAAACTGCAAGGAGTATCTTGTAGAGGCTAACCAGAAGAAGCTTGGCGAAGCTTCAGTTACAGATATAGGTTTGTTCATGATTGAAATAAATCTTTCTGTAAGTCAAGGTTCTACTTGGGTATTGGATACCGGTTGTAGTTCTCACATATGCAAATCGATGCAGAGACTAAGCAGAAGTAGAAAGCTAAACAAAGAGGAAGTAATCCTACGTGTGGGGAATGGAGCAACGGTTGTTGCATTAGTCGTAGGAACTTACAGTTTAGCGTTGCCTATAGGCAAGTCTATTAAGTTAATAAGTTTTTATTATGTTCCAGTTCTCGTTAGAAACATTATTTCTGTTCTGTTGTTAGACAAGCAAGGTTTTGATATTATAATAGAGAACAATGGTTGTTCTATTTATAATGACAATGTTTTGTTTGGAACTGGAAGATTACTTGATGGATTTTATATACTTGACTTATATGAAAAATTATTTTGTAAATTGAACAAACTAGTAATAGAAAAAATATGATTATTCAAAAGTTGAATATGTGTATTTGGTGAAATACAAGTCTGAATCATTTGAAAAGTTCAAAGAAATCAGAATTGAAATAAATTCGCAAAGTATTAGGATTCTTCAATCGGATCGAGGAAGGGAATATTTAAGCGAAAAGTTTCTAGATCATCTTAAAGATAATGGTATTTTCTCACAATGGACACATCCTGATACACAATACTTGATTGGTGTACCTAAGAGAAGAAATCATACCTTATTGGACATAGTGCAGTCCATGATGATTTTTACCGACATTCTAGTATTCTTCTGGGGTTATGCTCTATAAACGGCTGCATATCTACTAAATAAAGTACCCTCAAAATTCATCCCCAAGACTCCATATGAGTTATGGACAAGGTGGAAACCCAGTCTTAAGCATGTTAAGATTAGGGTTGTTCAGCTTATGTGAAAAGGTTTCAAAAGATAAGTTTAGGACAAGATTTGACAAGTGCAGATTTGTGGGATATCCTGAAAAAAGTTTAGGGTATTATTTCTATAATCATACTGAGCAAAAGGTGTTTGTTGTGAAACACACTACCTTCTTTGATAAAGGAGTTTATCCTTGAAGGGGCTAGTGGGAGGAAAAATTGATCTTGAAGAAGTTCAAGAACCACAAAGCACTATAAGTCGAACCGAGGAACCTGTAGATAGACCTATTGTACCACAATCAAATCGTAAATCTGGAAGGGTACCGAAGATACCTAGGAGGTATGGATTCATCATAGAGGATGACGATGAGGTACGCATCATAGAGGATGATGATCTAGTCATATACGATGAGGCTATGAGTAGTAAACACTCAGAGAAATGGCAGATGACCATGAAATCGAAAATGGACTCCATGTTTGAAAAACCAAATGTGGATTTTGGTTAAGCCTCTAGTAGGCATAAAGCCTAAAGGGTGTATATGGGTCTTTAAGCGAAAGACTGGAGCAGATGGCAAGGTGGAGACCTATAAGGCTAGACTTGTGACAAAAGATTTCAATTAATGGAAATGAGTTGTCCATCATGAAATCTTCTCACCAGTAGCTATGCTCAAGTCTATTCAGATTTTGTTTGCAAATGCAGCTTATTATGACTACGAAATCTGGCAAATGGATGTGGAGATGTCCTTCCTCAATGAAAACTTGAGGAAAATGTATGTATGATATAGCCAGAGGGATTTGTTTCAAAGGTTGAAGCAAATTGGGTATGTAAGCTACAACGATCCATTTTTGGATTGAAGCAAGCTTCTCGAAGATGGAACATCCATTTTGATGAGACGATCAAAGGAGTTTGATTTTATCAAAAACAAAGATGAACCATGTGTGTACAAGAAGGTCAGTGGGAGCAAAGTGACATTCCTAGTACATTATGTTGATATACTACTGATAGGGAATGACATGCCAATGCTACAATCAGTAAAGATAATGTTGTCTAAACATTCCTCTATGGAAGATTTGGGAGAAGTGTCCTACATTTTTGGGATGAAGATCTATAGAGATAGATCTAAAAGGATGTTTGGCTTGACCTAATGAACGTACATTGATTTGATGCTAAAGGAGTTTAGCATGGCAAACTCCAAGAAGAGGCCTCATGCTGATGAGCCATGGAGTGTATCTCTCTAAGATATTGTCCCCAAAGATACCTGAAGAGAGAGATCGCATGAGTAACTATCATGTATGCGATGTAATGTACGAGACCAAATATTACTTATGCACTAAATGTGATAAGCAAATATCAGTCTGTTCCTGGAGAAGATCACTGTTAGATAGTGAGAAACATCCTAAAGTACTTCAGAAGAACTAAGGATGTATATCTATTAATGGTGAGTCTAATTTGAAACTAGAGGCCTATACAGACTCAAGTTTTTCAGACTGACCGAGACGACAACAAATCTATTTCAGGGTATATATTACCTTGAACGGTGGTGCAGTGAGTTTGAAAAGTTCCAAACAACAAAGAGTTACTGATTTATTGACAAAGGCAAAGTATATAGCTATAAATGAAGTTGTAAAGTTGATTATTTAGATGAAAAGTTCATTACAGAACTAAGAATAGTTCCTAAGTCTCATCTGGGATCCAAACATGTGTTGTGACACTTTCATTTGATTAGAAAAATCATTGAAAGAGGAGAAGTCACTATAGAGATAGTGGACTCTCAGAACAACATTGCAAATTCATTTACTAAAGCTTTAACCTAACAACAGTTTGATCGTCACTTCGAAAAGATAGGTATTAGATACCATGACGATTGACTTTAGTGCAAGTGAGAGATTGAAAGTAATATGCACACAAGCCAAACATATTTGATATGATGTAGCATATACTTTGTAATCTTATTCATTTATTAATAAAATAATTAATATGTTAAAGATATTTTATGTGACACCTCCAAATTCAAGTACCAATACCTCGATTTTGGTGCTCACGATAAACAACTTCTAATCACCTCCAATCAACACATGATAACTAATTGTGGAATAAATAATCATATATTGATCATCTCCAAAAGTTTACAAGGGTCCCAAGGTCTATAACCTTAAATAAAAAATACAACACCTACTTAACTGTATCCTCTAGGGTTTGATGAGTGTGTTTTATACACACAAATTGGGTACTTTTAGCCTTGATAATTTGTAAGTCTTTAGCTTTTTTGTTTAGTTTTGTGTTTTCATCTTATTGTTGTGGAATGTAATTTTGTATTACTTTTATATGTTTTTGTATGCTTTTATGTGTTTTTACTTTGTTTTGTAGGAATTGAAATAAAGGCCCCTTGGATCGACGCGTTTTTGGCTCGAATTTGGCATTCCAGCTGCTTGTTTCTCAATTTTACCCATGATCCAGTCTGAATCTCTCAAAACTCAAAGAACAAAAGATGTAGCTCTTCATCTCAGCTTTCCAAAACATCAGGAATCATCTAATTTTAAGTTTGTATGAGAGAGTTATGGTCATTTTACCATCAGATTTTGCATGAATTTTACACAGTAGCTATTTCCAGGCTAATTTTAGCCTTACTCCGGTCATTATCTCGAAGAGCTCCAGTTATGCAAGTTGTAGAACTACTTCTTAGATTTCCATATCCTCCTTAATCGCCTTAATCCGAGTTCGGACGAAGAAGTTATGACCATTTTACCAACAGACGTCAAAACTGTCTCGGGGTACAGAGTTCCACCGCCGGGGCGGTAGTTTCTAGTACTATTTCGCCACCGAGGCGGCGGATTTTAGGCCATTTTGCGCTGCCGGGGCGGTAACTCCCTGGATGCAGTCGGATTTCGTGATTTTTGGTCAATTTTTGATGTATTGTCTAGGGTTTCACATACCCATCTTATATAACACCAAGGGGGCGGCTCATATAGGTATTCTAACTCATTCTAAC
This sequence comes from Aralia elata, assembly GCA_034770075.1. Taxonomy (NCBI): domain Eukaryota; kingdom Viridiplantae; phylum Streptophyta; class Magnoliopsida; order Apiales; family Araliaceae; genus Aralia; species Aralia elata. The sequence goes on from CM068387.1 coordinate 25,436,441, forward strand.
ACTTCTAACATCAATTCTAGAGTGAGGGAGGCTTCCATAAACATTAAATTAAGAGCAAAAGTGCTGCAATTCAAGGAAAAATCAGCAAAGTTCACGGAGCAAGAAGAGCAAGGAGTATCAAATCTTGAGGGAAAGCTTGAGAACAAGAATCAACCCATCAAGTAACCATTGAATATCTTCCTAAGGAGTTTTATCATTCTATCTCTAGTATTCTCTTTTTAATTTGTAATTCCATCATGATGTATAGATCAAATTTGATGTTTATTGTAATTCCCATGAACTAGAACTAATTTTCTAAGATTTCAATGGAACCCAATACATAGTTTGAATTGAATGCTCTCTCTTTGATGTTGGTTAATTATTTGTGATTGAATATCATAATTTGTGCTTTATATATTAATTACCTAGCTAGTAATTACCTTGGGAACTTATATGGAATTGAGAGAGGAAGTATAGGTTGAGACCTTGTTATGATATCATGTGAAAATTAGATATTCCTATGGGTAATTTATGAAATTAAGTGACGTGTGTTTTATTTATTACCCTCATGAATGGATAATTTGATTGTATTTAGGATAGACATATACCTAAATACCACATGTATCTATTGGAGAATCCATGCTTAATGATTTCTATTGCGAAAGTTGGTAATTGATGGAGTAGTTAATGAGGTTTTGTGACATACACCTTACTAATTGTTCTTGATATGAGAATCTTGCTAGTGTGTAGAATAGAGATATATCTATACACCGTAATGGGGTATACGTATTTGACCATCGAGAGAGGCTTAGACATACTAGTGATTTCTTGGATAACAATTCTTGTGATTTAACTAGTTGAAAAGAGAGAGTTAGGACATTCAAATGAAGTGTTGGGGGAAATTACAATCTTAGACTTGTTATTATTTGATTTCATTATATTAAAGCTTTCCATAGTTCTTTAATTATTTGTTATCTTCATTAATGCAAAACAACAACAACAATTATCATTTGTTTAAATAAGATTGAGATGATTAAAGATTAGTATTTGGAAAAGATTAGTAACAATTCCTTGTAGGATCGATACTCTACTTACTCTTTATTACTTGTTGACCGCGTATACTTGCGCGTAAATTGTCGTTATATTAATTAGACAACAAGTTTTTGGCGCCGTTTCCAGGGAGGCTTCCATAAACACCATCTAACACCAAATCTAGAGAGAGGAAGCTACCAAATATATTCAATAGAGGGCTAAAGTGCTAAAATCAAGCTACATCATATGAAAATCTACAAAAGTGGTTTTATCTCTAGTTTCCTTTCTATTTTGTAATCCAATATGATGTATAAATTGAATATGATGTTATTTGTAGTTACCATGAACTAGAACTAATTTTCTAAGATTTCAATGGAACCCAATATATAGTTTGAATTGAATGCTCTCTCTTGGATGTTGGTTAAATATTTGTGATTGGATATCATAATTTGTGCTTTATATATTAATTACCTAGCTAGTAATTACCTTGGGAACCTATATGAACTTGAGAAATGGATTATAGTGTTAAGACCTTGTTATGATATCATGTAAAAAATTAGATATTTCTTTGGGCAATTTATGAAGTTTAGTGACGTGTGTTTTATTTATTACCCTCATGAATGGATAATTTGATTGTATTTAGGATAGACATATACCTAAATACCACATGTATCCATTTGAGAATCCTTGCTTAATGATTCCTATTGCGAAAGTTGGTAATTGATAGGATGATTTATGAGATTTGGTGACACGTGTCTTGTTACTTATTCTTGATATTGGATTTTTGCTAGTGTGTAGAATAGAGATATATTTATACACCGCATTGGGAAATACGTATTTGACCATCGAGAGAGGCTTGTATATACTTGTGATTTCTTGGATAACGATTCTTATCATTTAACTAGTTGAAAAGAGAGAGTTAGGACATTTAAATGAAGTGTTGGGAGAAATTGCAATCTTAGACTTGTTCATATTAGATTTCATTATATTAAAGCGTTTCATAGTTCTTTGATTATTTGTTATCTTCATTAATGCAAAACAACAAAAACAATTATCATTTGTTTAACTAAGATTGAGATGATAAAAGGTTAATACTTGGAAAAGAATAGTAATAATTCCTCGTGGGATCGATACTTTACTTACTCTTTATTACTTGTTGACCGCGTATACTTGCGCGTAAATTGTCGTTATATTAATCGGACAACAAGTTTTTGGCGCCGTTGCCGGGGAATTATTTTTCTAGTGTTTTCCAATATTAGTTACAATCAAATTGATCTTAATTTAAACTTGTATATAAACTTGTTTTTAGTTTATTTTATCATTTATTTTTTTGTTTTAATGCTTTCTTCTTTGCAAGGTACACCATGGATAACTTTGTTGATCAATGGTCGTACACATATATGACTCAACCAATGGAAACTGGGATTGATGGACTCAATGCACTCTCTGCATTGTCAGCACAATTTGAAACATTATCGAGGAAGTTGGATGCTTTAGTAGTAGAGAGCACTCAAGGTATAACAGTTACTTGTGATTATTGTGCTAACAATCATCTGAGTCATCAATGCACCGTCAGTTTTGGACCGGTACAATACGATGGTGATTACCTCAACAACTATGATTATCCCGATTATCACCAAGATTGGGGGTATCACCCGGATACTACATGGAGCTACAATGATGATGATCAATGTTATGCTCCAAGCCCATCATACACTCTTGAATCTCAGAATCAAGCTCCTACTCAAGAAGAAGGAATTTCAAAATTTGAGGAACTTGTGTATAAGTTCATGGCTTCGAATTATGAGACTATGACAAGTAAGGAAATGTCGATTCGAAATCTCGAGAACCAGGTGGGACAGCTTGTCATTGCCTTCAATAATAACTATCAAGAAGCATGGCCCAATGACTCAGTTCCGGAAACTGATGGAGTGCCCGAGCTGATTTTCGAGGAATCTATGAGGGAGAAGACATGTGAGGAGTAAGAAGTGGAGGCCGAGGAAGATCTAGCCTTGAGCTCCAATGATGATGTGCCAATTTTGATAGTGCCTCATACACCTTCTCCACCAAAGCTCAAGGATTCGGGCAGTTTTGCAATACCGTGTCCACTTGGTAGTCATTTCTTAGGCGAGGCTCTATGTGACGATGGAGCTAGTATGAATGTGGAACCATGGTGGGCCGAGGAAATAAAGATAGAAGACGAGCCCGTTGTGCTTGACAAGCCCCAATGCCCCAATCTTATCACAGACACAACGGAGGAAGCACCTAGCTTCTTGACAGTTGAAATTGAGAATTTATCTACAAAAAGCAAGCTAGGTGACTTTAACTCAATGGCTCTCACTAATGGGAACCTCCCAAAAGCTACATGGTTATTAAGGGATGGTGGGTTCCTGTTGTCTGATTATATAACGACAATTAACGCGCAAGTATACGCGGTCAACAAGTAATAAAGAGTAAGTAAAGTATCGATCCCACGAGGAATTATCTCTAATGTAGCCCAATAACAATTTCAAAGCATCCCGATCTTAATTAAACAAATTTATTAAAGCAAAAATAGATAGGTAAAGAGCTAAGAACAAAATATCCACACTCAAGCATTTTGTCAAACACTTGGTGTGCATCACTTTGTTCAAATCTCTTAACTCTCCTTTTGATCATGGTGGTCACAATGAATTGACAAAATACAAATTATGTATAACACAATCACATGTCATTATATTCATGATATGAATCTATAATCTATTTTCCAATTTCATATAGATAACCAAGCTAATCACCAATTCCTTAGCAATTAAACATTAAGCACAAAATATAAAGAACCAATTCATATGGTATCAAAAGGAAAGTAAGATAAAAGTTTAATTCATAGCAAATAAATCAAACTATTCTAAATATTGGGTAATCATCCATGGATAATACAAGTATCAAATAAAAAACTAGAAGTTTAATTCAATTCCTTGTCTCCATTGGTGTTACAATTGGTAGCACTAGATCCCCAATAATGAGTTCTAGCCCTAGAGGAAAAAGAAAAGAAAGGATGACTTCCCTTAATTGTTTATTGAAGCTCCCACCATTGTTGCTCCTTGAAGCTCTTGAAGAACCATGGCCAAGAGCCATGGCCTCCCTCTCCAAGCCGCCTCTCTCTTTCTTTCTCACTCTAGGTTGCAAGTAGAAATGAAGAATGATGTGTTTTTGTTACCCCCTGGATGTTATAAGAGTTGGGTGTCTCAAACCCTAGCATTTACCGTGTTTTGGACCAAAAAATTCGCAAAGTCAGAAGCGTTTCTCGCCCCGGCGCCAATTTTGGCCTGTATTCCGTCGCCCCCGCGACGCTCTCGCCCCGGCGGTATTCTGTACCGCGAGACAGTTTTGACGTCTGTTGGTAAAATGGTCATAACGTGTTCGTCCGAACTCGGATTAAGGCGTTTAAGGAGGCTATGGAAAGCTAAGAAGGAGCTCTACAACTTCCATAACTGGAGCTCGACGAGATAATGGCCAGAGCAAGGAGAAAATTGTCCCCGGAGAAGCTGCTGTGTAAAATTCATGCAAAATCTGATGGTAAAAGGACCATAACTCTCTCATACGAACTTCAAATTGGATGATTTCGGATGTTCGGGAAAGCTAAGATCAAAATCTACAACTTTCATTCTTTGAGTTTTGAGAGATTCGGATTGCATCATGGGTCAAATTGAGAAACAAACAGCGGAAATGCTAGATTCGAGCCAAAAACGTAACGGTCCAATGGCCCTTTATTTTAATACCTACAAAACAACGTAAAAACACATAAAAGCACACAAATACATATAAAAGTAATACAAAACTACATTACACAACAATAAGATGAAAACACATAAAACCAAACGAAATAACTAAAGACTTACAAATTATTAAGGCTAAAAGTACCCAATTTGTGTATATAAAACACACTCATCAAATACCCCCAAACTTAAACCTTTGCTTGTCCTCAAGCAAAACACACAAATTATAAAAATTAATTATTTCTAAATAAAACCTATCTTGAGCAATGAGTTAATAAGTTTAAACAATGATCTCAAAGCATAAACACATGAAAACTCAAGAAAACTTTCAAAACGTTGCAAGTCTAGAATTGCAATTAGTTAGTCATAGCTTGCTTTAGGTCCCTTCCGTGTGTGTGTGAGTATACCCAATAGCACTAAACCAATCAAGCTCGGATGAAGCTATGCAACCACATTACCTTATGAAATAATCAAAATAAACCGCAAAAACTACATGCTTAACACATCACTCAATACAAAGGTATACAAATCACAATTTTCAAAAATATGAAATCAAAGGACTCTAGGTAAGTGTATTTTATGCTCCATCTTATTCTAAGTCTACTCTTGTGGGTGAGTGCGTTTTACGCTCCATCTCAACTCAACACAAGGTTTGATAAACAAAACTTTCTTTCTTTAATCACAATTATAAGAGAGTGCGTTTTACGCTCTATCTCTCCTACGCATGTGTCCATGAGTGAGTGCGTTTTACGTTCCATCTCACTCATCACATGACCAACAAATTAAACACAACAAATTTGGACACCTTGCTTCCAGTGATGTTTAAACGAGTTTTAGAGTTTATAGATATTTCCCATAAGCATTCGGTTATAAAAGCCTTCACTAAGCACACAACTAGCTCAATACTCATGGGTAGGTGTAAAAGAGTGAAAGGACGCATAAGCAAAACAATAACCAACAATAATGATTAAGCACAAGGACAACGCAACATTTATCCATTTTCCATGAGTTAGAATCAATTCAATCAAGTTCTTATCACAGACCATGAATTGTAGTTCAAATCAAATTAAAACAATGCTCAAGTGACACATCCTAAAAATAATTTTTTTTCCATAATAAACAAACATTAAAATTACACAAATAACTAACACATGCTATGTAGCTATGATGTCAATGTTATATGATCCACCCCCAAACTCAAAGTGAACAATGTCCTCATTGTTTATAAGATAAAGAAATGAAAACTGAGAACTTCCCTGATTAGCCAAGCGTCATGCTCGACCATAGCCTTCTAAACATTTGAGTCTGATGGGTGGATAAACTGGTAACGGTTATGGCTCAGAAACATGGATTGGGGCAACATTCGGATAATAACCAAGAAATTCCTTACCAAATAATGGTCAATCAGGCCAACTTTCTTTTAGACAATTCGTTCACTACGTGATGTGCACTGACTGAAATTCTTCATCAAATACCTCCCCTGAACTCAGTTTCAACAAAAAATGCTAAGTTATTGTAATATTCAATCAAATCATAGCAATGAATAACCCAAAATTCTCCAATTGAGCCAACACAAACTCAATTAGGCAACCAATCTAAATTTATGCAAATTTGACAATGCATGATTACCCAATACAAATCCAACTACAACAGTTTAACTAACCAAGAATACCCATCACAATTGACAAATTTATTTTTACTTGTATGCAAAAATTGGAGTGAGTACCTTGTTTTGTGTTGGCAAAAGAAGTTGTTTGATGTTACCTTCAATTTGGAGATGAATACTTTTGAATGCTCAGTGGGTTGTGATGAATCCATATGGGAGAGGGGAAGAATGAGTTTGGAAGTGTGAATGACAATACAATTCGGCTTGGGAAGAATTTTTATTTTTATTTATTTTTATTTTTTTTTAGCTCGGCTCGCCGGGGCGAGAAAATCATGCCTTGTGAGCTCGTCGGGGCGAGAATTTTGTTCTTCAAGAGCTCGTCGCGGCGCCAACCCCCTGTATCCAAAAACTTGCTTTTTCACAATTCAAAGCAACGACCATCCTCAACACACCCAACCTGATACAATGCAAATACCAAGCATACATTAGACAATTTGAGCGAGGAATGGTCCTAAATAGCAAATCAAAGTCACAAGCTAAACTAACGAAAACACATACATTTAAAACTTAGAAACTTAAAAATATGAAACTTGCGAAATTGAGGTATAACAACTAAACATAAAGGATACTAATCGAGATAATGGGTTGCCTCCCATCAAGCGCTTGGTTTATAGTCCTCGGCTTGACTTTAATTAAAACAGAAATGCAAGTTTAAATTATAGCTCTTTTTTTTTTTTTTAAAGAATGTCTTGCAAAATTGAACCTTGAGGCCCCAGCTTATGCCAAGTCTCGGGCAAGGCCCCAGCTTATGCCAAGTCTTGCCAATCCAATTCGCAAACAATAACAATAAATAGAACTGTGAGGCCCCAACTTACGCCAAGTCTCGCACACGAGCAAATCATTTACCCATTGTCCTGTCAGCCTATTTATCATAATTGGTGAACATGTGTAATCATAAAATAAATAAATGAATTAAAGTTTAACCCATGATCAAATCGATTGAAATCACCATTGGAAAACATTAGAAAACTAATTCCCCAGCAACGGCGCCAAAAACTTGTTGTCTGATTATATAACGACAATTAACGCGCAAGTATACGCGGTCAACAAGTAATAAAGAGTAAGTAAAGTATCGATCCCACGAGGAATTATCTCTAATGTAGCCCAATAACAATTTCAAAGCATCCCGATCTTAATTAAACAAATTTATTAAAGCAAAAATAGATAGGTAAAGAGCTAAGAACAAAATATCCACACTCAAGCATTTTGTCAAACACTTGGTGTGCATCACTTTGTTCAAATCTCTTAACTCTCCTTTTGATCATGGTGGTCACAATGAATTGACAAAATACAAATTATGTATAACACAATCACATGTCATTATATTCATGGTATGAATCTATAATCTATTTTCCAATTTCATATAGATAACCAAGCTAATCACCAATTCCTTAGCAATTAAACATTAAGCACAAAATATAAAGAACCAATTCATATGGTATCAAAAGGAAAGCAAGATAAAAGTTTAATTCATAGCAAATAAATCAAACTATTCCAAATATTGGGTAATCATCCATGGATAATACAAGTATCAAATAAAAAACTAGAAGTTTAATTCAATTCCTTGTCTCCATTGGTGTTACAATTGGTAGCACTAGATCCCCAATAATGAGTTCTAGCCCTAGAGGAAAAAGAAAAGAAAGGATGACTTCCCTTAATTGTTTGTTGAAGCTCCCACCATTGTTGCTCCTTGAAGCTCTTGAAGAACCATGGCCAAGAGCCATGGCCTCCCTCTCCAAGCCGCCTCTCTCTTTCTTTCTCACTCTAGGTTGCAAGTAGAAATGAAGAATGATGTGTTTTTGTTACCCCCTGGATGTTATAAGAGTTGGGTGTCTCAAACCCTAGCATTTACCGTGTTTTGGACCAAAAAATTCGCAAAGTCAGAAGCGTTTCTCGCCCCGGCGCCAATTTTGGCCTGCATTCCGTCGCCCCGGCGACGCTCTCGCCCCGGCGGTGTTCTGTACCGCGAGACAGTTTCGACGTCTGTTGGTAAAATGGTCATAACGTGTTCGTCCGAACTCAGATTAAGGCTTTTAAGGAGGCTATGGAAAGCTAAGAAGGAGCTCTACAACTTCCATAACTGGAGCTCGACGAGATAATGGCCAGAGCAAGGAGAAAATTGTCCCCGAAGAAGCTGCTGCGTAAAATGCATGCAAACTCCGATGGTAAAAGGACCATAACTCTCTCATACGAACTTCAAATTGGATGATTCCGGATGGTCTGGAAAGCTAAGATCAAAATCTACAACTTTGATTCTTTGAGTTTTGAGAGATTCGGATTGCATCATGGGTAAAATTGAGAAATAAACAGCGGAAATGCTAGATTCGAGCCAAAAACGTAATGGTCCAAGGGGCCTTTATTTTAATACCTACAAAACAACGTAAAAACACATAAAAGCACACAAATACATATAAAAGTAATACAAAACTATATTACACAACAATAAGATGAAAACACATAAAACCAAACGAAATAACTAAAGACTTACAAATTATTAAGGCTAAAAGTACCCAATTTGTGTATATAAAACACACTCATCAGTTCCTCAATTATCGAAGGGGAATTGGATAAAAACAGGGAGTTAGTCAGGCTGAAAGACTATAAACCAAGTGCTCGATGGGAGGCAACCCATTCATTTCCATTCATTTGCATTCATTGTTTTTCATTTACCGCATTTTCAAAGTTTTCAAGTTATGCGTGCATTTAGTTAGTTAAGTTTTAGGATTGGATTTGCTTGCTATGTTTCATCATATTCTCAATGGTGTCTATTTAATCTTTGATATGTTGCATTTATACAGGTGAGGGGCATTGAGAATTATTACTGCATTGAAATGCTAAAAAAAAATCAAGTTTTGGGATACAGGGGGTTACCGCCCCGGCGGCAGGATTTAGTGTATTTTCACCGCCCCAGCGACGAGCTCGCCCCGGCTGCAAACCAAGTACATTTCCACTGCCCCGGCGGCGAGCTCGCCCCGGCGGAAAATGTTAGGCTTATTTTACCGCCCCGGCGGTGAACGCGGAATCCAGTTTTTAAAAATCCTTCCAGGCAGTTCGGTCCCCTTCCTAGCCCTATTAAGCAAGCACCCACAACCAATTTCATCTCCTTCCAGTCGGATTAAACATAACCCACTGAGCATTCAAAAGAGTACATCTCTAAATTGAAGGTACTAACAAACAACTTCTTTTGCCAACACAAAGCAAGGTACTCACTCCAATTTTTGCATACAAGTAAGATCAAATTGTCAATTGTGATGGGTATTCTTAGTTAGTTAAACTGTTGTGCTTGAATTTATATTGGGTAATCATGCACTGTCAAATTTGGATAAATTTAGTTTGGTTGCCCAATTGAGTTTGTGTTGGCTCAATTGGAGGATTTTGGGTTATTCATTGCTATGATTTGATTGAATATTACAATAACTTAGCAATTTTTGTTGAAACTGAGTTTGGGGGAGGTATTTAATGAAGAATTTTAGTCAGTGCAACGAATTGTCTAAAAGAATGTTGGCCTGATTGAGCATTGTTTGGTAAGGAATTGCTTGGTTATTATCCGAATGTCACCCCAATGCATGTTCATGAGCCATAACCGTTACCAGTTTATCCACCATCAGACTCAAATGTTTAGAAGGCTATGGTCGAGCATGACGCTTGGCCAATCAGGGAAGTTCTCAATTTTCATTTCTTTATCTTATAAACAATGAGGAAATTGTTCACTTTGAGTTTGGGGGTGGATCATATAGCATAGGCATCATAGTTACATAACATGTGTTAGTTATTTGTGCCTTTTAATGTTTGTTTGCTAGTTTGAAAAAAAAATTATTTTTAAGATGTATCTCTTGAGCATTGTTTTAATTTAATTTAAACTATAATTAGTGATTAATGATAAGAACTTGATTGAATTGATTCTAACTCATGGAAAATGGATAAATGTTGCTTAGTCCTTGTGCTTAATCGTTATTGTTGGTTATTGTTTTGCTTATGCGTCCTTTCACTCTTTTGCACCTACCCATGAGTATTGAGCTAGTTGTGTGCTTAGTGAAAGCTTTTATAACTGAATGCTTATGGGAAATATCTATAAACTCTAGAACTCGTTTAAACATCACTCGAAGCAAGGTGTCCAAATTTGTTATGTTTGATTTGTTGGTCATGTGGTGAGTGAGATGGAGCGTAAAACACACTCACTCATGGACACATGCGTAGGAGAGATAGAGCGTAAAACGCACTCTCTTATAATTGTGATTAAAGAAAAAAAATTGTATATTTCAAATTTTGTGTTGAGTTGAGATGGAGCGTAAAACGCACTCACCCACAAGAGTGGACTTAAGATAAGATGGAGCATAAAATGCACTTACCTAAAGTCTTTTGATTTCAAAATTTTGGAAATTGTGATTCGTATACCTTTGTATTTAGTGATGTGTTAAGCATGTTGTTTCGGGGTTTATTTTGATTATTTCATAAGGTAATGTGGTTGCATAGCTTCATCCGAGCTTGATTGGTTTAGTGCTATTGGGTACACACACGCACACGGAAGGGACCTAAACCAAGCTATAACTAGCTTATTGTAAATCTAAACTTGCAACGTTTTGAAAGTTTCCTTGAGTTTTCATGTGTTTATGTTTTGAGACCATTGTTCAAGCTTATTAACTCATTGCTGTTTATTAGAAATGTTTAATTTTGATAGTTTGTGTGTTTTGCTTGAGGACAAGCAAAGATTTAAGTTTGGGGATATTTGATGAGTGTGTTTTATACACACAAATTGGGTACTTTTAGCCTTGATAATTTGTAAGTCTTTAGCTTTTTTGTTTAGTTTTGTGTTTTCATCTTATTGTTGTGGAATGTAATTTTGTATTACTTTTATATGTTTTTGTATGCTTTTATGTGTTTTTACTTTGTTTTGTAGGAATTGAAATAAAGGCCCCTTGGATCGATGCGTTTTTGGCTCGAATTTGGCATTCCAGCTGCTTGTTTCTCAATTTTACCCATGATCCAATCCGAATCTCTCAAAACTCAAAGAACAAAAGTTGTAGAACTTCATCTCACCTTTCCAGAACATCTGGAATCATCTAATTTGAAGTTCGTATGAGAGAGTTATGGTCATTTTACCATCGGATTGTGCATGAATTTTACACAGCAGCTGCTTCCAGGCCGATTTGCGCCTTTCTCCGGTCCTTATCTCGACGAGCTCCAGTTATGGAAGTTGTAGAGCTACTTCTTAGCTTTCCAAAGCCTCCTTAATCGCCTTAATCCGAGTTAGGACGAAGAAGTTATGGCCATTTTACCAACAGACGTCAAAACTGTCTCGGGGTACAGAGTTCCACCGCCGGGGCGGTAGTTTCTAGTACTATTTCGCCGCCGGGGCGAGCCCACCGCTGGGGCGAGCCCACCGCTGGGGCGAGCCCACCACTGGGGCGGCGGATTTTAGGCCATTTTGCGCCACCGGGGCGGTAACTCTCTGGATGCAACCGGATTTCGCGATTTTTGGCCAATTTTTGATGTATTGTCTAGGGTTTCACATACCCATCTTATATAACACCAAGGGGGCGGCTCATATAGGTATTCTAACTCATTCTAACACTTCTAACATCAATTCTAGAGAGAGGGAGGCTTCCATAAACATCAAATTAAGAGCAAAAGTGCTCCAATTCAAGGAAAAATCAGCAAAGTTCAAGGAGCAAGAAGAGTAAGGAGTATCAAATCTTGAGGGAAAGCTTGAGAACAAGAATCAACCCATCAAGCAACCATTGAATATCTTCCTAAGGGGTTTTATCATTCTATCTCTAGTATTCTCTTATTAATTTGTAATTCCATCATGATGTATAGATCAAATTTGATGTTTATTGTAATTCCCATGAACTAGAACTAATTTTCTAAGATTTCAATGGAACCCAATATATAGTTTGAATTAAATGCTCTCTCTTTGATGTTGGTTAATTATTTGTGATTGGATATCATAATTTGTGCTTTATATATTAATTATCTAGCTAGTAATTACCTTGGGAACTTATATGGAATTGAGAGAGGACGTATAGGTTGAGACCTTGTTATGATATTATGTGAAAATTAGATATTCCTATGGGTAATTTATGAAATTAAGTGACGTGTGTTTTATTTATTACCCTCGTGAATGGATAATTTGATTGTATTTAGGATAGACATATACCTAAATACCACATGTATCTATTGGAGAATCCATGCTTAATGATATCTATTACGAAAGTTGGTAATTGATGGAGTAGTTAATGAGGTTTTGTGACATACACCTTACTAATTGTTCTTGATATGAGAATCTTGCTAGTGTGTATAATAGAGATATATCTATACACCGTAATAGGGAATACGTATTTGACCATCGAGAGAGGCTTAGAAATACTAGTGATTTCTCGGATAACAATTCTTGTGATTTAACTAGTTGAAAAGAGAGAGGACATTCAAATGAAGTGTTGGGGGAAATTGCAATCTTAGACTTGTTATTATTTGATTTCATTATATTAAAGCTTTCCATAGTTCTTTGATTATTTGTTATGTTCATTAATGCAAAACAATAACAACAACAACAACAATTATCATTTGTTTAAATAAGATTGAGATGATAAAAGATTAGTATTTAGAAAAGACTAGTAACAATTCCTTATGGGATCGATACTCTACTTACTCTTTATTACTTGTTGACCGCGTATACTTGCACGTAAATTGTCGTTATATTAATCGGACAACAGGGTTCAAATTATATTAACGGATAATAAACAACATAATATAACAGGTAAAATAGCTAGCCGAAGTCTAAGACTTCATCTTTCCTTTGCCCTTGTCTTTGCTTGAGCACTCGGGCTTAACTGCAATAGGTTCATGATATAGCAAGAATGAGCAACTAGTTGGCCCAACAAGTTTAAAAATAAACAAGAGAGGTATATCATGAATGAATATGGGTAACTGAAATTGATTCAACAATATAAATAAATGTAACTTATTCAACAACAGGAATAACAAGATAATTAATGTTCAATGAATGAATAACAATTGATTATTTACTACCGACAGTCAAATAGACTATGAACACACTTTGAGGCATAAGTCGCGTTAACTGACCCTCTTAGGTTTCCAACTACAAAGTTTTGTACGCAAGGGATTCAGCCTCTTGTACCCATGTGCATGCATAACATTTAATTCTGCTTTGTATCGCCCTTCAGATACTTAGGAAACTCCCCTCCATGGGGTTGTTCATCTTAGTCTAAGAATCCGTGCCAAACTACTGGCTTGAATAACCTTTAATTTTAAACATGCATATATCTAGCCAAACAAATGGCTTAAACTTCTCTTTGAACAGTTCATGAATAATAGAATTTTAAATAATGATGCGGTTCCAATAACTGTATCGAATTCGAATGCACTATGTGCGAATATCAATAATATTAATGTGGAATAATTTTAAAGTAATTAAACCACTTAGCACATGCTTGAGAAATAATACTCGAGCTTAAATCAGGCAAATTGTAATAAAGTAATAAGTTTGAGGTAAGGAACTTGCTCAATGTAAAAGTTGAGTAAGATGGAACTTGCCTGATTCGCTGCTTACAAAATTACTCTACATTTCTATACTGCGAGTATCCTACAGTGATTATAATTTTACGTTCTGATCAAACATGGTTATGCATAAAAACATACTGAATGAATTTGCACAGATGACTCGTTCTGTTTGCTCTATAGATCAATACTCTACGGCCTGATAAGACAGCTCTAAGACCAGCAGAGTTCATTCTATGACTGACTGGCGAAACTCTACGATCGGTAGAATTGACTCTACGATCATAGGGTTTACTCTACAACTGGTTGGTGAGACTCTACGATTAGCAGAATTGACTCTAAGATCATAGGGTTTACTCTACGATGGTCTAGTGAAGCTCTACGATCGGGTAGAGTTGCTCTACGATCGTAGAGTTCACTCTACGGTTTCCTTCGGGTTTGACCAACCCACTCTACGATGGTCTAATGAAGCTCTACGACTGGGTAGAGTTGCTCTACGATCGTAGAGTTCACTCTACGATTTCCTTCGGGTCTGACCGACTCACTCTACGATGGTCTAATGAAGCTCTACGATGGGGTAGAGTTGCTCTACGATCGTAGAGTTCATTCTATGATTTGTTTAAGGCACACTTCACATTATAGCTCAACAAGAAGTTTTTTGGCTGATTGTTCTGGGATCATGGTCTTATATTGGCCAATTTGACGCATGAACTTAGTCTTGACTGGATCTACCAATTCAGCATGCAAAGATCTAATAAAGAATAAACACATCAGACCTTGAGGTCCAAACTTAGGTTTGATACAATACTGCATAATCCAAATTAGAGTTTGGTGTGATATTATTTACTAGTAATATTCTATTGACATATTGGCAGATGTCTAGAACTGGTTTATCAGTAACATCACTACTAGGGTCATGGTTACACCCTATATTGGTTTGATTCACATTTTGATTATAAAGACCGACTGTCTTCATCTATGGTTTATAAACACAGGTCCTGAGATTTACCATAAGGATTATATCAAGTTGGTCTTATTACTTCAGTTTGATCTGAGCTTGGCTCAGGTCAGACACGGGTCTCAGATAGATGAACAAACAGTCATGGTTATATTAGTGGAAGGCCATAGGACTACCATTTCCATGGCTCAACTAGGGTCCTGCTATGGGTTTAAATGTCCATAATCAAAGTTTACAACGACTTATGATCATTAATGACGGGTACATACCGACTGTGGTTCTGACTCTTTTAACAAGACAAACTATCATCATCCTATCGGACATGGTCCACGCCTTACATTAGATTAACTAGGACTCGGTTATAGTACAAACAACATTCAAGGTCCTATAACACATGAAAACAAAGCACGTAGCTCGTGAACTATCTTGACCTTTACGCTAGTCCGGGTATGCAAGAATATAACATACATATATATAAACCGTAACTACTGAAATGAAAAGGAAAACTTCTCACCTCTTCGTTTTGGTTGCGCGTCTTCTCTTCCTTCTAAAGTACGTGATGAAGCTAACGGGCATCCGCTTGATAGCTCCCTTCTCTACGGCCACCATTCCTACTTGCTCTCAAGCTTACCGTGTTTCTCTCTATAATAGACTAACAATCTCAGTTAACTTCTCAGATGGAATAGGAGTTCTATTTATAGAGAGATTATTACCCAAGAACTGGTCATTACCTAGACATTAGGACCAGTTTATAACGGTATTGCCCGTTGGTTACTAAGGATTAGGTGAAAAGTTCCACCAACCCACTGTTAAATCAATCTGCAAATTGTCATTTCACTAATCTGGGTTTTAGCAACACAAGGAGTGGGCCTGTTTAATAACCAGCTGGGCTAGTCCATTATAATTTTCTTAGTGAGACTCTAAATTATTAATACCATTAATACTTATACCTCATCGTCAATCACCTACAAGTCCAATGCATAATTTATTGCTTGGGCTTGTTTAAATGATTTACTAGGCTAGTCCATTAATATTTTAATTACACACATGGACTATTAAATCAATTAACACATAGCCACACATAGTTATTCAAATCATCTTCGGGTTTAAATTAATATGCAAAATAATAAAATTAAATTCTTTATTTTATTAATAATGTTGCTTAAGAATTTACGGTCATTACATTTTACTTTATCTACATGGTGTTGTTATTTTATATGTGATGAACCCATAGTTTTAAGCAATGCTTTTAGAATCATGATGATGATCGTGCTAATGAGATCTAAATTCTTAGAAAGCTTAAAACTAAAATTGTTCCTAATCGTTGGGTTACTAAAAAGGGGATTAGTGAATCTAGATAGATTAGTACATACTTTGCTTGCTCTTAGGAAGAGAATGATTGATCTCATAATCATTTGTGTGGAGACACTAAAGCAAGTATGTAGGTGCTTATTGGAGAATAAGTTCACTGAACGTGACTCGCTAAAGGAATGCATAATGGAGTTTTACTTGTCTGTCAATAGGAATTCTTCTAGTAATAGTAGTACAAGTAATCCTTGAACTTGAGATCATCATATTATCTTGTGTATGATGAGTTGTACTTTGACATGTTCCTTAAGACCCTTATGGTATATCAAAAGGTCTACTTGGATATAATAAGTTGTACATTGAGATAATGAATGGTCAACAAAGAATCTACCGCTTATAGTAAAAGGAAAAAATGTTCTATGTGATTAGTATAGTAACTATTCACTGAAAGGTTCTTTTGTGATTAATGTTGAAATCTATATTATCTGGAAAGTCATTGATCGCTAAGGGGGCTTACCCTTATTGTAGAATAAATATTATTTAAATAAATGAATTAAATAGTTTAATTTATTTATTTAAATAAGATTAGAATTGTTCTAATTGATTTATTCACAACCGGTTTAATATGGAGAACTTAAAGGGTCACACCGCAAAAGAAAAATATTTATTTATGAAGTAAATGACATAATCGTAATAATAAGTTAAGTATATTTAATTTAATCTATGGTGATAGAATAAATTAAATAGCTTAATATTTATTATTTAATGTTTTTGAAATATTAAATATAAATTAATAAGAGGAGTCTTATTATGATTATTATTACTATTATTATTATTTGATTCCTAAAAGGGTTTGGGAATTAATTAATAAAAGTACTCTCATAAATTCCTAATTGGATTAGGAGTTTAATTAATTAAAAGAGTTTAATTAAAATAAAACCATATTCCTAAATAGTTTAGGAGGGTTACCTATATCTATAAATAAAAGGAGTCTTATTATGGATTGGGGTTACATATACTTCCATAAGATTTGGGAGAGTACTTACAAATTCTATAGAGATAGAAACTAGGATTTTGCCAACACCCATCTTTTTGAATACATATTATTTCTTGGTGGATCACCTCTAGAGGCTAAACACTTGGGTGGCTAAGGTTGATCAAAGGAAGGAATTTAACCGATGAATTCAAGGAAAACGCAAAGGAATTGAAGTTGAACTTGTACCTGAGGAAGCTTTGTTCTACAAGGGTATAATTCTCTATCTTCCTTTTGTTAGTTGATAATTGCACATAAAGTATGATCCTGGTTATGGTTTGTAAATTTTTTAAATTCTGATTTTGTCATGCTTCCGTTATTTATATGCAATTTGATTGTATGTTCGTGAATATTACAAACCAACAACAACCTCCAGGTTTTATCAATCCAATCTTCCCTAACTATG
Source organism: Aralia elata (assembly GCA_034770075.1). Classification (NCBI taxonomy): domain Eukaryota; kingdom Viridiplantae; phylum Streptophyta; class Magnoliopsida; order Apiales; family Araliaceae; genus Aralia; species Aralia elata. Next base: position 25,454,099 of record CM068387.1, read on the forward strand.
TTTATAGGTTAGATAAAGCACTTTATGGTCTTAAGCAAGCACCTAGAGCATGGTATAAAACACTAACTAATTATCTCATTAAAAATGGATTCACTAGAGGTAGAGTGGACACAACTCTGTTCCTTAGGAAGCACAAAGATAAAATATTGTAAGTTCAAATCTATGTAGATGATATTATTTTTGATTCTACTGACGAAAAATTGTGTGAGAGATTTGTCAAGTTAATGCAGAATAATTTTGAAATGAGTATGATGGGTGAGCTGAATTACTTCCTTGGACTCCAAGTGAAACAGACTGATGAAGGGATCTTCATCAACCAAGCCAAGTATATCAAGGATCTACTTAAGAAGTATGGTATAGAATTAGCTACTCCCATGAAAACTCCTATGGCTTCTGCAACCAAACTTGACAAAGATGAAAATGGTAAGAGTATTGAGATTACTCAATACAGAGGTATGATTGGGTCTCTCCTATATTTGACTGCTAGTAGGCCAGATATCACGTTCTCTACTTGCATTTGTGCTAGATTTCAAGCTAATCCTAACGAATCTCATCTACTAGTTGTAAAAAGGATTTCCAGATATCTTAACGGTACTCTATATTTGGGACTATGGTATCCCAAGGAGTCTCCCTTTGATCTAATGGGATATTCAGATGCAGATTTTGCAGGATACAAAATTGACAGGAAAAGCACTAGTGGAACTTGTCAATTTTTAGGCAACAGACTTGTTTCATGATTCAGCAAGAAGCAGAACTCAGTTTCAACCTCTACTGCAGAAGCTGAGTATATTGCTGTTGGTAGCTACTATGCTCAAATCTTATGGATGAAGAACCAACTAGCTAACTATGGGCTTGAATTTAAGTCTATTCCCATTTTCTGTGATAATACTTGTCGACGCCGGGAGGATCGCTTCTGATGCTATTGTTACCCTTTCCAATTTTAGCCTTTTATTAGATGATTTTTGGAAAAGGTGATGTCGACGGGGTTTTAAAAGATCGTTTTTATAATGAGCCAATTGACCAGAGTCGCCAGTTGGTATATTTGAAATGGATGTATCAACTCATCCGAGTTTCATTTTCGTAAATCGCTGGCTCATATGTGACTCCGAATTAATTGGTCTGCAAACCGAGATTCATAGAGTTCGGGGGCTTGCTTAAGCGAGGGGAAGGTGTTAGGCACCCCCCGACTTCCGTGAAACACGGTTACTGCAACCTTGATGCTTTTCCTATCCTTTTAATTCATAAAATGTGTGTGTGCGCGCGTGTGTGCCTATGTGAATGTTGTGGTGATTTTGTATGAGAAAACCATTTGGTCTTTTATGAAAAAGTCGTGCTTTAATTTGAGAATGCTTTAGAATGTCCTTCGGCTTATACGAGAAAGATTTATTCTTTATGAGAAAGGTTTGATTTTAATTGTCAAAAGCTGTGAGATTTTTCATTAGGTGTCATTTTGGCAAAACAAGAGTTTTTAAACCTTCGTCAAAATAGGAATCGAGACCTATACGTTGCTTTCGTAAATAAAATGACGGGAAACTTCTAAGATCTCTTTAACCCTATGCACAAAGATTTAATAAAACGTTATTTATTTTTATAAAACCATTTTTGTGATGTTTGAAAACGATTTTTTCTTTAGCCTTCTCGTTTAATAGGAATCGACATTCATTAGCACTTTCAATTTTAAGCCTCGTGGTGCTAATAACCTAATTTGATTGATTTTATGGAAATCTTAATCGTTTAGCTTTGAAATCCGTTTTTGTATCGTAAATCAAATCAAGCATTAAAATGCGTTGGGGCTATCCATGGGCATGTGAGCCATCAAAATAACCCCAAACGCCCACAAGCACATATTTCACTATTACGGGGCCTTAAACCCAATTTTCGACTTGATATCGTTTTAAGTCCCAACAATTACATATTTACAATAAAGGGTACATCGACCATACTTCATACACCCAAAAATGTCCATCATCGGAATTGGACCACGGGGTCGCGTTCCTAGGCTCACATCTAAAATTGCTACGCACCCACAAAATGGATATTACAAAAAAATAAACAACATCGGGTTGCCTAACACACCACAATATCCTAAAATAGCAATCGAACTACACTACGCATAATACATTACCATAACGAGCTAAAAATCATCAAATGGACATCATCGGGCCATTAGGAAGAATTTCGTTCTGTTAGAACCCTCACTAATAGTCCCTAGTCCATGGATTCACAATAATATATGAGAACAAACTACATTTAATCTAGTCCGAATGACAAAAAAAGCTTAACAAATGAGATAACAAAAATGCTATAAAAGAGGCTTTTCACCTTGCAAATGACACCACGATGCGTATAAACTCGTATATTAATTAGAGTAGAAAGTGTATGTGATACAATCTTACAAAAGGGGTATAATTCCTCACTTTTTTCTCTCTTTTCTCTCTTTTCTCGCTGCTATTTGCGGCTGGTTCTTCCTCTTTTTTCTTTTTCTTCCGCTGCTGTTCAACTCCTTGTATGCCAAATGAAGAAATGCGCTCTTAAAGGGTGACCAGGGGCAGCCGCAGATTGATCTGCGGCTGGCCTTGGTTTCTCCGCGCTCGCCGCGCACTTCAGTTTATTTTAATCCTTGGCCGCAGATCAATCTGCGGCTGGCTGGGCTGATTTTCTCGATTTTTATACCGCACCTCGATTCTCGTGTCGTACTGTTGGTTTTCCCTGAGAGGCTTGTATTTTACAGTCCGCGAACTGCTGGGAAACGTGCCACATCATTCCGCTTTGATCGTTGTCGTGTCGGCTTTGATCGCACGTCGTTGTGGTGGCTCTGAGTGTTCGTACTTATGTCCACCTTTCGTTCTCGTAGGCTGGGTTAATTGACGATTTTGCCCTCCTGTCAGGGTTAGTATACGAAGTGCAAAATTTGGGTGTCTACAATACTAGTGCTATTTCAATTACTCATAATCCTGCCATGCATTCTAGGACTAAACATATAGACATCAGATATCACTTTATCAGAGATCATATGTAAAATAAGAATATATCTTTGCATTTCATTCCAACTGAAAATCAGCTAGCAGATGTGTTCACTAAACCATTAGACGAATCTAGGTTTAATAGGCTGATAAGTGAGCTAGGTATGCTTAATTTGCATCCATAGTACCATGGTTCTAAATTGTACTAACAAGTGCCGGAAAGAAATATAGAGTTGGTTAATAATCATACACGTTCGTAAAGCTGTTAACGATCGTAAAATGAAAAGGGGCTCGTAAAGCTGAAAGGAAGTTCGCAGAATGCCAGTTGTCCAGATAAGTTCGCTGAGCAGAAGGACATGATCGTAGAGTTAATAACTGTTCAAAAGTTACTCTATGACAAATATATCTAACGCAATAAATTTAAAAATGCGTACTGCTTACGTTCCAAAAAGGCGAGTAGAAAGAAAAAGTCACTGCGGTATAATTGTAAAAACGCAGAGTTAAGGCGACGTGTAACCAATCGTATTTTGCCACGTAGCCCACTCATCAAAATTAGAGGGAAGTAATATAAAATCTATTTCAAATTCTCTTCTGACTTTTACGCTTTTATATTACAATCTGAGTTTTATGCTTCAAAAACTTTCAAGCCCAGTGTCTTAAATTTTCAGAAAACTTAAACACCTTTGTAATCTTTCAGCTCAAAATCCAACCAAATGGAAGACTATCAAGTAATCACTGGTTTCTAACTTTGCTTCGACATATTCATTGGTGTTGAACTTAAATTCGGAAAGATTCTAAAACTAGTTCAAGATGCTGGATTCTTTGAGTGTTTGGGATCCAACACCAAAATCTACACCGAGATGGTAAAGGAGTTCTATCTAAATGCCACATATAGTGATGGAACCCTAGTTACTAGAATAAAAGGCACATCTCTTTAGATGGGAGCTTCTGAAATCAATTAGTGCTTAGGCTTTCTCAGTCAAGGACTCACCTCTCTTGATGAAGTAGATATGAAAGTAGGGATAAAGATAATGGGTCATAAGAAGAACCCTCAACTCAAGGGACTTAAGAAGAAGGAGTTCCCTTAAAAATATAAATTCCTTGCTAAGATTGTGGGTAGTGTATCATCTGCAAAGATACTGCTTATGATTCAGTAAGTGAACTGCAGTTGAAGTTCATGACAGCTATTGTCCAGAAGAAGATAAATTTTGGCGTCATTTTCATAAATTGGTTGGTCAAGTGGATTGAAGATTACAACAAAAAGACGGCTCTGGGTAAACCTGCTCCCAAGATGTTTCATGGGAGGCTTATAAGTATTGATGAGTGGTTTTATACCTATGAATCAGGTCTTGTTAGACTTAATTATTGTGGTCTTTAAGTGTTTTTAGTATTGTTTTATTCGTTTTTGTGTTTGTTTATTATAGGATTGGAGCTGGAGGGGAAAAAGGGTAAATTTGGAGCTTAAAGGACACTTGATGGCATTTTTGTAAATATGAGGACATAACCTAGCGCCAGAGGCACTAGGATTAGTACTAGGGTAGCGCCAGAGGCGCTAGGGCACGAAAGATGATGCTGAGTTGCGGCTGGAGGAGGAAAAAGAAGCCAATTTGGAAGAGGATTCAGATTATTATTGATCAGATTTAGAGAAGGAAAAAAAGAGAAGGAACTTGGGAGACTTTTTATGGTTATTATTCTACTTTTCTAGAGATAGTTTTTTAGGAGTTTTCACTGTGGATTATTATTGTTCAAGTGCTGGATATTGATGTGGTTTGAACTTTACTTTGGATTTTATTCTTCAATTGACTTTGATCAATCTACTTCTTCTTACTTCAATTGATTGTTTATTCTTCGTGTTTAGTTTTGATCCCATAATGGCTTTTGGTTCAGCCATGAACTAATCTCCATTATGGGATTCTAACGGATTTTAATATATAGTCTAAATATAAGCTTGACTGTTAGATTGTTTTGCATATCACAAGGAATCTCTATCATGATTGTTTTGCATGTATGAATGCTTGATCACCATTCGTTCTCAGTGCTTGTATGGAATTGAAAAATAACATATAAGTATGGATTGTAATCATGATAGCTTGCGAATATGAGGCTTAATTGGATAGCTTAATATTTTGTGAATCAGATAGAAATATACTGCTTCACTGTAAGAGTCAAAATAAGGGCTTGTGCTTTAAATCAATATAATTGCAATTTCACATAGAAATATAGTGATTTTGGTTATAGTGGTGATTACATGGTGTCTATTAAGTATGGATATTATGTAAGTAGGTCAAAATACATTGATAAATGGTTATGTCTATTTTAGTGTCCTTGACTATTTTTCTGTGATATGTGAACTTACTAGCATGATAGTGGTAATTAGATAAACTATTAAATAAAGTTAGGATCCCATTAATTCCAAGTTTGATATATTCCGTTAGTATTTGCATTTTTAGTTGTTAATTGATTTAGAAATAATTTTGTCAGCACAATCAAGTCATTAGTTTAGGCAAATAAATATAGTGATAGGACTGATGCATAGTGACTTAATTTAGCACTTTCTCTGTGGGAAGATACTCTACTTCCTCTGTATTACTTGTTGACCACGTATACTTGCGTGAGTTAGAGCTCTTTTACTAAAGATTAAAAAAGAGGCAACAAGTTTTTGGCGCCGTTGCCGGGGAAGGGCGTTAGATTTTTATTATTATCATCAGTTTTAAGCTATATTGTTTGACTTAGACAAATCTAATCTTTTCTCATTTCTATTTTTACTTTTGTTTTGGTTTCAGGTACTTGTAAAATTTTTATGCACACACGATCATCCCACTCAGAATTGTCACCAGCTCAGGATAATATTGACGGAAGAGGTTGGAAAGCGAGAGTGCGTAGGAATTTACAAGCACAGTTAGAAAGAACTATTCCGAAGATGGCGGAGGAACAGAGAATCGAGCAAAGAGAGGAGCATAAAGCTTTGAGGGACTATTCCATGCCAAACATCACTGGATTGCAGTCTAGCATAGTCAGACCGACAATAGCGGCAAATACCTTTGAAATTAAACCAGGAACCATTCAAATGGTGCAGAATTCGGTCCAGTTTGGGGGTGCTGCTACAGACGATCCTAATGAGCATCTTTTGAGTTTCATTGAAATTTGTGATACATTCAGATACAATGGGGTGACGGAGGATGCCATTCGACTAAGACTGTTTCCATTTTCATTAAGGGATAGAGCAAGAAGTTGGCTTCATTCTTTGCCTGCAGGATCAATCACTACATGGGAGGACCTAGCACAAAAGTTTCTAGCCAAGTTTTTCCCAATGGCTAAAACTGCAAAACTGAGGACAACAATCTCTCAATTTGAGCAACAACAGGGTAAGTCCTTATACGAGGCTTGGGATAGGTACAAGGAGATGCTAAGGAAGTGTTTGCACCATGGGATGCTAGATTGGATGGTGATCAACACATTTTATAATGGATTGGGATGGCAGTCTAAGCAGATGGTAGATGCAACTGCAGGTGGAGCTTTAGGGGCAAAGAGCTATGACGAGGCTTATAACCTTATCGAGACAATGGCAGCGAATGATTTCTAGAATCCTATAGCCCGAATGCCACAACCCAGAGTTGCAGGTTTGTTGGAACTTGATGCTATCACCTAGTTGTCAGCACAGATGGCGGCTATGGTAAAGAAAATAGATTCGTTGTCGGAAAGCAAAGCCAAGTCAGTTGCCTTCGTATGTGAGATTTGTGCAGGGTCGCACTCAACAGATCAATGTGCTATCAACTCGGAGTCAGTGCAGTATGTGAACACTTACAGGAAAGACCAAGGTCAGTTTCAGAACACATACAACCCCAATAACCGCAATCATCCAAACTTAGTTGGTCAAATAATCAAGGAAATCAGCAACAACAGTTTCAGCAGAATCAACAGTTTCCATCTCAGCCAGCGCAGCAACAGTTTACTCCACGACCACCTTTTCCACCGGGATATTCTCAACAACAACATCCTACTCCATATGCACCTCAGCAAGAAAAGAAATCAGAAATGGAGGAGATGATGTTAAAGTACATGGCAAATACAGAGGTGATGATCAAAAGCTAGGCAGTGGCTATTAAAAATCTGGAAACTCAGATGGGGCAAATGGCGACTATGCTTAATAGCAGGCCCCAGGGTTCATTGCCAAGTACCACAGAAGCAAATCCACGGCGAGAGGGTAAAGAACAGTGTTAGGCCATAACACTAAGATCGGGAAAGCAATATGCAGGAACTGTACCAGGCACTGCAGCACCGAGTTTACAAAGGGATGACACTGGGATAGAAACTGAGACAGAAATTGAAGCTGAACAAAAAGAGAAGAGGGATGAGTCCGAGTCGCAGCAAGTAGAGAAGGAGAAAGCGAGCTCAAATAAGAAGCCTGTGAATACAGTACCACAAGTTCATCCTCAAGTTCTGTATCCACAGAGATTGAATAAGCAGAGGGACGATAAACAGTTTAGAAAGTTTTTGGAGGTTTTTAAGAAACTGTAAATCAACATACCTTTCGCGGAGGCATTGGAACAAATGCCAAGTTATGCAAAGTTCATGAAGGGTATATTGTCAAGGAAGAGAAGATTAGACGAATTTGAGACAGTGGCCTTGACGGAGGAATGCAGTGCAGTGCTTCAGCGTAAACTACCTCCAAAGCTGAAAGATCAGGGCAGTTTCACCATTCCATGTACAATCAGAAAGATGAGCTTCGATAAATGTTTGTGTGATCTTGGGGCAAGTATCAACCTGATGCCTTTATCTGTATTTAGCCAGTTGGGACTACTGGAACCAAAGCCAACAAATATTTCCCTGCAGCTAGCTGATAGATCTATCACGTATCCACGGGGGATAGTGGAGGACGTACTGGTGAAAGTGGACAAATTTATCTTTCCGGCAGACTTTATCATTCTGGATTATGAGGAAGACAAAAATATACCGATCATACTAGGGAGACCATTCCAAGCCACGGGGAGGACTTTGATAGATGTGCAGAAAGGGGAGCTTACAATGCGTGTACATGATCAGGAGGTGACGTTTAATGTCTTCAAGGCAATGAAGCTCCCAAATGATGAAGACGAATGCTTCAGAGTTGACTTGGTGGATAGTATAGTGCATGATAAAGTTGAGAGTTTGTTGGGCAATGAACCATTGTAGAGAGTGATTGCTGAAAATTAAGATTTGGAGGATGAAGAATGTGCCAAACTTGTGCAATATCTGGATACCACCCCCAAATTCGAAAAATTCAGAACACCTGTCGAGCCACTTACGAAAGCGGGAGAGACATCGGTAAAGTTAAAACCATCTCTGGAGACACCTCCCGAACTTGAACTTAAACCACTTCCAGAACATCTCAGGTACGCATTTTTAAATAAAGATTCAAAGCTACCTGTGATTATTTCTTCTGCACTAACATCTTTTTAGGAGGAAAAACTGCTACGAGTGCTTAGAGAGTTCAAATCGGCTATTGGATGGACCATAGCAGATATCAAGGGGATAAGCCCTTCTTTTTGCGTGCATAAGATCGTGCTGGAAGATGGTAGAAAGCCAACGGTTGAGTAGCAAAGAAGGCTCAATCCTATAATAAAAGAAGTGGTTAAGAAAGAGATTCTGAAATGGCTGGATGCGGGAATAATCTTCCCAATTTCGGACAGTTCATGGGTGAGCCCTGTACAGTGCGTACCAAAGAAGGGTGGAATGACTGTTGTCACCAATGAGAATAACGAGCTGATCCCAACGCGAACCGTAACAGGATGGAGAATCTGCATGGACTACCGCAAGCTTAACAAAGCTACAAGGAAGGACCATTTTCCACTTCCGTTTATCGATCAAATGTTGGACAGACTGGCGGGGCATGAGTATTATTACCTTCTGGATGGGTATTCAGGCTACAATCAGATTATGATAGCTCCAGAAGACCAGGAAAAGACTACTTTTACATGTCCATACGGCACTTTTGCCTTCAGAAGGATGTCTTTCGGGTTGTTCAATGCTCCAGCCACCTTTCAGAGATGTATGACAGTAATTTTTTCAGACATGATCGAACAGAATGTGGAGGTATTCATGGACAATTTCTCGGTATTTGGTGATTCTTTCGATTTATGCCTTGAAAATTTGGTAATGGTTTTAAAGAGATGTGTTGAAACAAATCTGGTACTGAATTGGGAGAAGTGCCATTTTATGGTACAAGAAGGAGTCATACTGGGGCACAAAGTTTCAAAGAAAGGAATTGAGGTGGACAGGGTAAAGCTGAAAACGATTGAGAATTTACCTCCACCTACGTCTGTAAAAGGTGTTCACAGTTTTCTTGGACATGCAGGCTTCTACCGCAGATTCATCAAGGACTTCTCCAAGATAACTAAACCATTGTGCAGTTTATTGGAGAAGGATGCACAGTTTAATTTTGATGAGGCTTGCATAAGGGCATTTGAGCACTTAAAGAGTAAATTAACTTCAGCGCCAATTATCACAGCACCAGATTGGGCATTGCCGTTTGAGCTGATGTGTGATGTCAGTGATTACGCAGTACGGGCTGTTTTGGGGCAAAGGAAGGAGAAGATGTTTCAGGTGATATACTATGCTAGCAAGACCCTTACGGATGCACAGTTAAACTACACCACCACGGAGAAAGAGTTGTTGGCAGTGGTGTATGCCTTTGATAAATTTTGGTCATATCTAATAGGCACAAAGGTGATAGTGTACACGGATCACTCGGCGATTCGACATTTAGTGGCAAAGAAGGATGCAAAGCCCAGGTTGATCAGGTGGATATTGTTATTGCAGGAGTTTGATTTGGAGATCAAGGACAGAAAGGGGACCGAAAACCAGGTAGCAGACCACTTATCTCGACTGGAGCAGCCGGAAAGGGAGATAGAAGGCAAAGTTGAAATTAATGAATCCTTTCCAGATGAGAAGTTGTTTGTGGTGCAAGGGGAAGTGTCATGGTTTGCAGACTACACGAATTATTTGGTGAGTAAGATGATACCTTCTGACTTGGTGGGGCACCAAAAGAAAAAGTTCCTGCATGATGTTAAATGGTATATATGGGATGAGCCGTATTTGTTTAAACAGTGTGCAGATCAAATGATAAGAAGGTGTATCCCATATAGTGAGACCAAGGGGATTTTACAGGATTTCCATTCTTCTGTATATGGAGGACACTACGGAGGAGAGAGAACAGCGACTAGAGTACTACAAGCAGGATTCTACTGGCCGATAATTTTTAAAGATGCTTACAGTTTTGTTCAGCGGTGCGATAGATGTCAGAGAGTGGGTAATATCTCAAAGAGGAATGAAATGCCTTTGAATACAATCCTCGAAGTAGAAGTTTTCGACGTGTGGGGGATTGATTTCATGGGCCCTTTTGTGTCTTCGTGCGGTAATCTCTACATCTTGCTAGCAGTTGACTATGTGTCGAAATGGGTAGAAGTGGCAGCACTCCCAACAAATGATACCAAGGTAGTCCTGAAGTTTTTACATCGAAGTATCTTCATTAGATTTGGGACTCCGAGGGCTATTATTAGTGATGAAGGTAGTCACTTCTGCAACAGGCAGTTCACAGCTTTGTTGGCTAAGTATGGGGTGAATCATCGTATTGCTACAGCCTACCACCCGCAGACGAACGACCAAGCTGAAGTATCCAATCGAGAAGTAAAAAGAATCCTCGAAAAAATTGTGAATCCAACGAGGAAGGATTGGTCTTTAAAGCTCGATGATGTTGTGTGGGCATATAGGACTGCTTACAAAATTTCGTTGGGCATGTCACCATTTCAGCTTGTTTATGGAAAAGCGTGTCATCTTCCTATGGAGCACAAGGCATATTGGGCAATTCGGAAGTTGAACTTTGATTCGACAGCTGCAGGGGAGAAGCGTTTACTCCAAATCAATGAGTTGGACGAATTTCGACTACGGGCTTATGAAAACTCGAAGCTGAAGAAGTGGCATGATCGTAAGATCATCGAAAGAACATTTGAACCGGGACAAAGGGTTTTACTTTTCAACTCCAGACTTAAACTTTTTCCCGGGAAGTTGAAATCAAGACGGTCAGGACCATTCACAGTGAAGACGGTCTTTCCGCATGGTGCGATTGAAGTATACGATAAATTTTCGGACCAGTCGTTCAAGGTGAATGGACAGAGGTTGAAGCATTACTTTGGGGACGAGGTGGATAGACAGAAAGTCACCTTAATCCTTTTTGCGACATGAGATTCAGAGACAGTCAAGCTAATTAACTATAACTTAGCGCTATCTGGGAGGCAACCCAGCGTTTTAATCTTCTGTTTTTCTTTTGTTTAGTAATTTATTTTCTTTAAACTTAAAAAAAAAGTTTTCTACACCTAATCTTGGATTTTGGTTTAATTTGATTGCAGGTATTAGCAAGAATGACTGAAAGTTGGCTAAGTAAAGTCAAAGCGCTGCTAGCGCTCACTTTAAGCTGGGTTAAGCGCCGGCAGCGCTGCATTGCAGAAACTAATCAAGGTCCAGGCGCTCTAGGCGCTACATTTAAGCTTATCCAAGCGCGCTAGGCGCTGCGTCACAGTGTGCTCCCAAAATGCCAAGCGCCTGAAGCGCTCAATCTTCTCATGGACAAGCGCCGCTAGCGCTGCATTGCAGTAGTCAATTAAAATCCAAGCGCTTTAGGCGCTATATCCTTCACAAATCAAGCGCACTAGGCGCTATACCAACACGCGGCTATTGCATACGAGCGCTTTAAGTGCTCGCTCCTATTCAACAGCCAGCGCCAGCAGCGCTCATCAGGCGAATTTAAAAAAAAAAGTTTTAAGCCCTAGATCGGGCTTTAAGAAGTTTCACACCAACAATCAATCAATTCTCTCCTTATAGCTGCCTCCAAGCCGCCTACAACCAAAGCCTTACTCCATTGTTGCCGCGTGAAGCTAGTTCTTCCCAACAACATACTAACAAGCCGCCACCCATAATCACACCCATTGCAACCAAAGAACATTCTTTCTTCTCATAGCCAAAGCGGATTGACGATTCTACACATGGGTATTTCCAATTTCAAGTAAGTTTTACATTATTAAGCAATTAAAACTTGAAATTGTTAGCTAGAGGTTGAATTGCTAGTATTTGGAGTAAATTCTTGGTTTTGGTTGTAAACCCAATTGAGTTTGTGTTGGCTCAATTGGGATTGGGTAAAAGCTTCAATTTCTTATCTATATGGTTGCACAATTGTGGGAGATTTCATTATTGCATGATTGGGTTATTCTAAGTTTGGGGGAACTATTATACAAGGGGTTTTTAAAGTGTGCCTACCAAGTGTTCGACAGTTTGCCCCAACGAAGTTTCTAGTTGTTTTGGGTCTTGATTGTGCTTAAGTGATTTTTAATGGCTCCCAAAATATATAGAGGGGAAAGCTCAGGTTCGTCAGCTGTTGTGAAATTTGATAAGAAGAAATTTGTTAGCCCAGAAGCATACGACAGGTTTAAAAATTGGTCCTCCGGGAAATCCCTAATTCCTGAGGGTGGCTTGCTACCTATTGAGCACGTAGATGGGGAAGTTGCTCACATGATACGCACTCGAAATTGGATGGTATTTACTGTGCAACCTGAGCCGGCTGCAGTTAATATTGTGAAGGAGTTTTATGCCAATGCCAAAGAGTCTAAAGGGAATGTGGTCATGGTTCGGGGACAGGAATTAAATGTGGGGCGTAAAGCTATTAACGCGTATTATAGGTTGCAGAAGATTCACAGGGATGGCTATACGAAATACATGCAACAAGATTTGGATTATTCTGAGATAATCGCAGCCCTCTGTGAGCCAGGGACAGAATGGAAGTTAACTGACCAACAAGAAGCCGTGCACTTCCCGTCATCCAAGTTGAGCAGATATGGAAAAGCGTGGCATGCTTTTATATGTGCTAAGTTGATGTCGTGCCGCCATATGAGCGATGTAATTAATCAGCGGGCGGCGTTATTGTTTTGCATTGTCAAAGGGAAGACAGTGGATATAGGGGAGGTAATTTATGAATCTATCGTTCACGCACTTGAGGGTAGTACCACAGGTGGACTGCCTCATCCTTCATTGATCACAGATTTGTGTCGTCGTGCTGGAGTCAAGTGGGATAAAGATGAACTTATGCAGGCTCCATTGCCTCCAATTGATCATGTTGCGATGTTACGGTACAGAGTATAGGGTGGAGTTGAATCGCACCCGAGGGGCTTAGGTTTCATTGTACCACAGCAGCAGCCACCACCGGTTGAGGATCCGGTTCAAGCCCCCAATGTAGTTGAGACTATCCGTCAGGACCTCAGGCACCATACTAGACGGATAGACTTAGTAGCAGGACAGATTCAAAGGGGTTTTGATCGTATGACTCGTCAGCAGAGTCGACTTGCTCAGCGCCAGGCAGAGATTTATGCGTATAATGTTAACTGTTCTACAGCCTTGGCGGATATGTTTGGGCGGTTGAATCCTTCGGCTGGGCCATTTCAGTTTCCACCAGCTCCTCCTCTTTCTATTTACCCACCACCTGACTCGCCTTCTGATGTGGATGATGATGATGATGACGCTGCCAATGGAAGTGATGCTGAGTAGTGCTTCATCAGGGGAGTCCCTTGTTCTTAATCTCTTCTTATTTTTCAATGAGGACATTGTCTTGTTCAGTTTGGGGGGTAGTTTTTTTTGTTTTCATGCATATAGATTGTTATGTTTCATTGTGTTTAGGCTTGTTGCATGGTAGTTACACTGCATTTTAAGTTGTGTTATGTATCTAGTTTCATGAATTAAGCATAAATTGATATAGTGTCTAATGTGGCCAATGATAAGACTGGTTTCATGGTTTGAACTTAAGAAGAATTGAAAACTAGTGCTTAGTGATGACTTTGATTAGGAAGTGCAGTTGAACTTGTCCGAAACTCTTGCTAGCAAGGAAAGCACTTAATCAATTGTTTTGATCAATTTAATTCAAAGTGTTGCATAATTTTCTTCTAGTGGAAGATTTGGGTTAAAACTTGATAATATCGGTGAAACGTCCATTAAATCAAAAACAGGCAAGAATCTAAGTTTGGGGGAATCTTGGGGTGTTGAAAAAAAAATTTGAAAATTTTGAACCTTTCCCAATTAAAGAATGGATCATGTGGTGGGTTGAGATGGAGCGTAAAACGCACTCACTCATAAACACATGGAGCGAGATGGAGCATAAAACGCACTCGTTCAAAAGAAAGTGAGATGGAGCATAAAATGCACTCATTAAAGAAAAACAATTGTTTGGATTCCTGGGGAAGGGTTTAAAAAGGAGTTAAATGTGTTAAATAACCATCGTGATACCCCTATGCTTAATGATTGTTTGAATCAGTTGAATTGGTTGTCTTCACAGATTGAGTTGAGTTAAAATTGAAAGTTTTCCTCTAAGAAGTTAATTATATGATTGATTTGAATTGTGATTGATTAAAATGGTTGATATTCACACACGCACAACATGGGTCATGACAGGTGTAACTTAACTAATTGATTAAAGTTAGAAACTTTGCATTGGTTAGAGGTTCTGCTTAAGTACTGTATGATATCTTTGAAGCCTGGTGTTGGATACTATGTTGGTTGATTGTTTAATTCGTAGGCATGATAGTTAGTTTGCATTTGCATCATTGCATTGCTTGGGGACAAGCAATTGGTTAAGTTTGGGGGTATTTGATGAGTAGTTTTATACCTATGAATCAGGTCTTGTTAGATTAATTATTGTGGTCTTTAAGTGTTTTTAGTATTGTTTTATTCGTTTTTATGTTTGTTTATTGTAGGATTGGAGCTGGAGGGGCAAAAGGGTAAATTTGGAGCTTAAAGGACACTTGATGGCATTTTTATAAATATGAGGACATGACCTAGCGCCAGAGGCACTAGGATTAGTACTAGGGTAGCGCCAGAGGCGCTAGGGCACGAAAGATGATGCTGAGTTGCGGCTGGAGGAGGAAAAAGAAGCCAATTTGGAAGAGGATTCAGATTATTATTGATCAGATTTAGAGAAGGAAAAAAAGAGAAGGAACTTGGGAGATTTTTTATGATTATTATTCTACTTTTCTAGAGATAGTTTTTGAGGAGTTTTCACTGTGGATTATTATTGTTCAAGTGCTGGATATTGATGTGGTTTGAACTTTACTTTGGATTTTATTCTTTAATTGGGTTTGATCAATCTACTTCTTCTTACTTCAATTGATTGTTTATTCTTCATGTTTAGTTTTGATCCCATAATGGCTTTTGGTTCAGCCATGAACTAATCTCCATTATGGGATTCTAACGGATTTTAATATGTAGTCTAAATATAAGCTTGACTGTTAGATTGTTTTGCATATCACAAGGAATCTCTATCATGATTGTTTTGTATGTATGAATACTTGATCACCATTCGTTCTCAGTGCTTGTATGGAATTGAAAAATAACATATAAGTATGGATTGTAATCATGATAGCTTGCGAATATGAGGCTTAATTGGATAACTTAATATTTTGTGAATCAGATAGAAATATACTGCTTCACTGTAAGAGTCAAAATAAGGGCTTGTGCTTTAAATCAATATAATTGCAATTTCACATAGAAATATAGTGATTTTGGTTATAGTGGTGATTACATGGTGTCTATTGAGTATGGATATTATGTAAGTAGGTCATAATACATTGATAAATGGTTAAGTCTATTTTAGTGTCCTTGACTATTTTTCTGTGATATGTGAACTTACTAGCATGATAGTGGTAATTAGATGAACTATTAAATGAAGTTAGGATCCCATTAATTCCAAGTTTGATATATTCCGTTAGTATTTGCATTTTTAGTTGTTAATTGATTTAGAAATAATTTTGTCAGCACAATCAAGTCATTAGTTTAGGCAAATAAATATAGTGATAGGACTGATGCATAGTGATTTAATTTAGCACTTTCTCTATGGGACGATACTCTACCTCCTCTGTATTACTTGTTGACCACGTATACTTGCGTGAGTTAGAGCTCTTTTACTAACGATTAAAAAAGAGGCAACAAGTATTATTTTAAGTAAGAGGTTGAAGGAAAGAATTGCTAATGGCGAAGGGGAAACTCTGAATGCCAACAAAAGAATCACCCCCAAACTGTTTGATAATTGAAAAAGGAACCCAGTGGAGAATTTGAGATCAAAGTAATCTGAAGGATAAAGTGAATGTACGATAAGTGAAGTACAGAAGCCCACAAAAGGGAAGGGCAAAAGAAAAGTTGAAATAATTGAGGAAGAAGTGTCTCAGGGGTCGGCCGCTCTCGAAGTTCGTAGAGCTCATAACTCTACGACCGACCAACCTGTCAAGAAAAAGAAGAAAATTGAGAAGGTGTCATAGAAAGTTCCTAAGGACTCTCAGAAAGGTCCTTCATACTCTGAGATGAGGGAATAAGATGAAGATATCAACACCCCCATCTCCAAATTTATCTCTTAAAGGCAGAGTAAAAGGCTAAGAAGGGCTCCAACTCACTTTGTAGAACAAGCAGGAGAATCTATGCCTATTTAAATGGTAGATCATGAAAAAGAAGAAGAAGAGGAAAAAATTAAAGAGATTCCTGCACTTCTCATAAAGAATTCAGGGAAAAGTAAATCTAATTCTTCTGATCCCATGACTAAAGACAATTCGGCTATGAAGGTTTATGTACTTGAGCCATAAGATGGTGATCAAACTATGGCTGAGTGATAAGTATAAAATATGTTATGTTTTTATCTCTTAATGTCTAGTCTTTTATACTTATTTAGCACCTAATTGTACTCACTATTCTAATATTTTGATTTAGGTTGCAAATGGAGCTATTAAATGAAAAATGAGTTATTTTCGTACTTTTTGATTGTTTTGAAATCAGTTCGTCCACTTGAGGCTCTATTTTGTCCTTCGTCCAACTAATATCTCTCAAAGCTCAAAGAAGGAAAGTTATAAATCTATTTCTTAGCTTTCCGGAACATCTTGAAACGCCTAAATCAGAGTTCGGATGAGAGAGTTACGGCCAATTTTCCAACAGTCATCGAAGCTGAATATTCTAGGAAATTGCTCAATTGGACAGATTGACCTCTGGAGCTTCGTTTGTGATTTCGATGGTGTTAAATTTCCAAATGAGAATGTGTTCTTCTTGAAGATTTTAGTAGACTTCTCAAGCTTTCCGGAATGGTATGGTGAGCAAAAATCCAAGTTCATTTGGGCCTCCAAATATTGCTTTTTAGATAGCTGATCCAAATCCCGCCTAGACTAAATTCCTGTTCGGACCAGTTGGAGTATTGGGGCCATAACTTGAGCTTCCCAACTCCAAATCAGGTGATTCAAAAGCCCAAATTCATTAGAAACTCCAGGGCTACAACTTTTGTTCTTTGCCCAAGTCCAAAATCGGTGGTTTGCTAATTCAAAATTGGCTTACAAGGTGCTAATCAGTTTAGTTGTTAAATTTGGACTATTTGTGCATCACATGGACACGTTTTTTGGGTGGATTCTTCCTTGGTTGGCTGATGCACATGAGTAGATTGGGTGTTTGATCTTGACTTATGATGATAGGTTAGTACACCATGAGTTCCTATAAATACTAAGTGAAGCTAGGCTTGTAATACACCAATTTACACACTAATTCACCACCAATTCATACACCAATTCCTTGTATCCATTCTCTACATTAGTTTGTTAGTATAGGAGTAGGGAGAGGAAGTAGACCTCCAGGGGGAGGCTACTCTCCTCTACATTTTTATAGTTCAAGAACAAGCAAGAGATCAACACTTATGGAAGCCTAGAATCGAAGGAGAAAGCTTGGAGATTGAAGATTGTGATCCGAAGTGACAGCCGGATATCAAAACATAGTTTTTCTTCTCTAAACTCTTCCTTTATTTTTGTATTCTATTATTGTTGAATATCTTGTAAATTATATTTTGCATATTTGCTATGAACTCTTCTCATTTCTTTTATTTAGTTCCAAAGGGATGTTGAACTTTATTTACACTATTCATTCCTTCTTATATGAAGTTCATTCTTGATAATCTATTTTAATTGTTGAATATTATTTGGCTTAACTAATTTAGTTTCTGCATGATTAAATTGGTTAACTGATATCATCTGCTAGATCAAGGGATAGTATTACGTGTAATTGATATTGTTCCTAATCATTTGTAGCAATTAGTGATACATGATTGTGGTCAAGCTTTTGAGTATTGCTATGATTATTAGAAGGCGAGTTAAATAATCCGAGCTTGTGTGATTGTTGCTTGGAATAGTCTAATTCCCTAGATCTTAATGCTACTGTTATATTAAATCTAGAGAGCTTGTTCTAGGTTGTATAATGGTTAGAATCTTGTGAAGAGTTTGTTTCATTGAGTGAAAATTAAGGGGTGTTTCGGGTAGCAGAGCTTGTTGTTACCTAGGGCTATTAATTTCATTGAAGGATAAATATTGCTATGATAAAGTGATATTTAACGGAAGAACTAAAATCTTTATTTTATTCTTATTTTGTTTTAATTAGTTAAATAAAATTCCAAACCCCCCTTCTTTGGTTTACAAAGTATAAATTTAGATTAATCATTCTATGTGGGATCGACTCTTACTTCCACTACTACATTAATATCTTTTACAGTAAGGTTTTATTTTTGAGTGCTCGCGATAACACGCCATTGAGATGGCCTCAGTGCCTGAGCCAGGGCAAGAAGTTAATTTGGCTATGAAGGATGCCACTCTCGAGCCTAACAAAGAAGATGATCTGGTTGTGAAAGTTTCTAGACCTGAGCCCCAAGGAAATGAAGAAATGGCTGTGAAGGAATCTAGTCTTAAGCCAAAAGAAGAGAAAAAGAAGAAGAAATTGAGCTAGATGGTTGAAAAGGAAGGTAAAAGAAAGGAAGAAAACAAGCAAAAGAATAGAGAAGAGAAGAGAAAAAGAAAAGAGATGAGGACCAAATTCTGGCAAGATGATGTTCAACGATCGATTCATTCATCTGATGATTATCTATGAGTGACTCATGTTATCGAGAAAGTCATTGGAGATATCAACAAGGTTTTTGACCCAACGATCGTAAAGCCTGAGGATCCAAGTTTTGAGGGGGAGCAACCTGTTAGATATTCAGTCCCTTCTCCCTTTATTCCCTCTACATCTCAAAGGATCCGAAGACGTATTGTGCTTGAAGGATATGAAGATCCCAATGTCAGTCTACCTAATAAATGGATAGGATTAGGGGAAGGAAGGATGCGACTAGTATCAATGAGTTAAGATGAGCTCATTAGTAGTCTTTTTGACCTAATGATGGATCGCACTACCACTCTCTACGATCCTGATCCTGATAGTGATTAAATGTTATATTTTCTGTCAATTCTGCCACTGTTAAAGGCTATCATCTTGCGAGACCAGAGCTTTATCAGATGGAGTTACACCAGATATCCTAATCTGAAGCTGGTAGCTTAAAATTTTCCAAGAGTTCTCACATATGCCACCCACCTGATATGCTCTGAGCCTTACGAATCTTCACCTATGCATCAAAAGCTAACTATTATATACTCTTCATTTTTAAGTTTCACTTTTCCTTCATATTACTGGGAGAAAGGTGTTGAAGATTCTATTGCTCAAGTCACTGAACATGCTGACCAAATAATGAGCTTTTCAATCGTAGACTCCCAAAACCCTACGGTTGATGAAAATAATACTATTTTTCCAGTCGCTGACTCTCAACACTCCCCAGACCCTGAAAATAAATCAAATTCTTTGGTCGTAGAGCTTCCACATTATACGACTGATGCACAACAACCACTCTCTCCAATCGTAGAGTCCCAAAACCTTACGATTGATTTGCATACTTCTAGTTCTCCTGTACATTCACCTATACACATTCATACAGATTCTCCTTCTCCAATACATATATCCTCCATCCTTGGTACACCACAACAATCACCAGTACATTCCACCTCATCCTCTCCCTTTTTCTCTCTAGACATAGATTCTCATCACCCTACGTCTGATAAATCCAAAGCATGTATTCTTGTTCTTCCACTAACATCACCTGCGAATTCTCCCATTCCACCATCAAAACAAGAACCAACTTCAACTATTCCCTCAGATATTCCCTCCTCCTCAAAGAACGAATTTTTCGATCTCCCTTTTGTGTTCTTAAACTTATCTTAAGGAACTAGAGAAAGCTCTGAGCCTACTCTCAGTAAACTTATGGAGCGTCTAGAAGTCATCCCAACCACTCATCAGCTCACTAGCCTAACCAATCAAATGTCTCGTGACATTGAGGACAAGCTTGATCAAAACTCGACGGAGCTTCGCCACAGAATAGAAGAAATCACTACAACAACAGGTTACCTACTTGGAGATATGGGTAGAGAAATGCAGAAGCAACTAAGATCTTTGTTCACTGAAATGTCTGATCGTTTTCACAAGCGAGATAAAATCTTTCTCAAAGTCCTTGATGATCACAAACAGGTTGTCATCGCACTTCAGCAACAGAATGCCCGGTCCACACAATCCTTGACAGATAAAGTCTTTGAGCTTAGTACCGCACTCTCTAACTTTAAAAATTCTATGGCCCTAAATGCTGACAACACTTTGGCCTTAGTTGCTCAACAAAGTGATCTGGCCTCTACTCGACAACATGAACTTAGTGTTGACATTGCTATGAAACTCCTCACAGATCCAAGAATTAGTTACTTCAGTTCAGTATCTCTCCACCGTGCATGATGCCAAAAAAGGGGAGAAGTCTAGACAAGGGGAGAAAGGAAAACAGAGGCAAGTGGAGAGAGATCACAATCTCAGGCGGAGCAAAGGAAAAGAAATCAAAAGCAAGTATCCATAACCCCTCCAATCTTTAGATCTCTACCTCTGGCAACAATTCCTATTCAACATGGCCACTCCTCCTCATGACAAGAATCGTCGAGTAGAGTTTCCTCTATTAGCATTCGAGTTCCCTCAGGTAATCCTGCATATCTTCACCGAAATCTTCAAGAAACTTATGTCGTCAGATAAGAGAGAATAAACATGCAAAATCTAGGCCCAAGAGACTCTGCTAAAGAAATTAGATGAAAAGAGCTTGAAGACAAAGCTAGAAACGATCGCAAAGTAGAATCTGAAAAGAAATGGCTAGCCAAGGAAAGAAAAGGGAAGAAGGTAGAAGATTTTTACTTCTTTTTGAAATGTAATAAAATGTCTATTATACTTATACAAATTAACAGTCATCAATAAATTTAATCTTTTGCTCTAAAAATACAATGACTTATTGTATCATAAGTCATGTTTATATTTCAAACAAATGCATTATAGAATTAATGTATGTTATGAAACTGCTGGTTTTGTCATCATCAAATAGGGGGAGATTATTAGAAGTCTGCATGATTATTATGATGATTTAATTTGATGATGAATATGATTAATGTATAATTATGTCAGTAGATTTTGTACAGTCCTTAATAATGATTTGTTGATCTAATGTACAAAGACTTAGAATAGAACGATCAAACTTGTTAGGTTGATCTCATTGAGTTAATCTGATAGGCTTAAGTTTTGTGTAAAGTTAGTCTGCCAAAATCGTAAAGTAAAGATGACATATCGCAGACTTAACTCTTAGTTCGTAAAGCATCAGACAGATCGTAGAGACTTTGCATTTATCGTAAAGTTCACCTCAATTCGCAAAGATAAATTTATGAACTGAAATGGATCATAAAGTCAAGCAAAGCTCACCAAGTGAAGACTAAACGTAGAGTGCTTTAGAGAATCGCAAAGAAAAAGTTAAATCGTAAAGCAACTCAAAGATCGTTCAGCAGAAGAAAGAATAGTAGAGCTAGCTCTGAAATCGTAAAGCAGATCTTCGTAGAGCTGAGAGTAGAGTGAATTCGTAGAGTTCAAGCCTTATCGTAAAGCTATCTTCAGAACATAAAGCAAACACTACGAACTCCCATATTCATAGAGCAATCAAGTCTAACAAGAAGACTGATATGGGAGTGTTGCTGGTTGAAGGTCCCGATGCACTTACCAAACATCCTTAGCTGAAATCGAAGATCAAAAGATGTGTCTACCAGTTAGTTTGTTGATAACGACAACTCAATGGGGTTAGGTGAAAAAGTAGAGTGATGTGACAAGCAAGCGAAAAGGAAGCTGACACGTGGATATCTGAAGAATTAAATGTGTCAATGGGAACCCAGCAACGGGAAGAAAAGCTAGCAGATTATAAAAGGCAACAGAGATTCAAATTCAAATCTAACAAACATCGATCAAAAAGTGATGAGTGCATAATACTCATTGATTATGATTCATTTATGTTTAGTTTTATTACATGTTTTATGTGTATATGAGCTTATAATTGTATTTAATGATTTCAGGAGGAATTGGTGCTAAAAAAAGAGGAATTGGAGCTAAAAATAAGAAAAAGAAGAAAATTCTGGGGAAGCATAAGCTCGTTATCCAATAACAATCAATCTACTCAAGGATGTATGATCTTGGCTTGAAACTTGGATTTTATGGTAGATCTCGTCGAGAGCTTCGATTTGATAGATGGCACGTCCTATAACTCTTCTCGAATCAAAAGTTATGACCTTTTTACCAACGGACGTTGAACCTCAAAGTTTGGAGTTGCCATTTACATAACAGTCACTTGGGGCCCAAATTTGACCTTGATCCAGCCCGAATCTATCAATTCTCAAAGAATGAAAGTTGTAGATCTGTTTCTTACCTTTCCGGAATATCTTGAATCATCCTAATCGGATTTCGGATACAAGAGTTATGGCCATATTACCAAAGAACGTCACAGCAGAAAATGGAGCTCGCCCCGACGAGCTCGCCAAGGCTAATGAGCTCGCCTCGGCGAGAAGCTGTCTGTCCAAGTCCTCCTCGACGCGCTCTGAACTCGCCCCAGCCAAGATCTCTCTGCCCAAGCTCGCCCCAACGAGCTCCCTAGTGTAGTGAACTCGCCCTAGGGAATTTAAAAAAAAGATTTGCTACAGGCCAGGATTTTGAAGGAATTCTACTCGAATTTGGATTGTTATTTCTTAGAGACTTAGGATTTTATTCTAGGAATATAAATACATATTTTTAGTTAGATATTATCATCATCTACATTGGATTGCAAACCTTAGTTTTGGAAGATTGAAGTCATGTCAGGCTAAATTCTCTATTTTAGTTCTAAGGGATGTTGAACCTTCTTTATAATTAATGGTTTGATTAAGTTTACTTTATTTATTCCTTCGTGCATGAGATTCATTCTAATTATCTGTTTTAATTGATTGCATGTTATATTGTCTGATTGATTTGATTTGGCCAGCTAGATTAATCTGATTGATATCATCTGTTAGATTAAGGTTTAGCATTATGCAAACGATATTATATCTGATCATAAGTAGCAATTAGTGATACATGATTGTGGACAAACTTTTGAGTATTGCTAAGATTATCATAAGGCAAGTTAAATAATCCTTGATTGTGTGATTGTTGCTTGGAATAACTTAATTCTCTAATTCTTCATGTTGCTGTTATATTAAATCTAGACTGATAGTTCTTGGTTATGATAGTTAGGGTCTCTTGGGGTGATTGTCACATTAGATTTAAAATTTAAGGAGAATTTCGGATAATTAGCGATTGCGGTTATCTAGTGTTATTAATTTCATTGAAGGATAAACATTGTATAACTTGATTATTCCAATGATTATAAAAAGGCGATACTGAACTGAAGAACTGAAGTCTTTAATTCATTGGTTATTCGTATTAATTATTTTTTGTTACTTTAGTGAACGTATTCAACGCAGAACCCCCCAATTCATATTTAGTAGTACTTTGATTTAGAAAATAACATAATAAACGAAGATAAATTCACTCTCTGTGGGATCGATCCTTGCTTGTTGCTATATTGCATTTTGTGTTCATAGGGTATAAGTAAGGTTTAATTTTGGAGTGTTAATGATAGCTTCCAAATTTTGGCACCGTTGTAAGGGAGTGTTATTTGTTTTTATTTATTTTTTGTTTTCTTTTATTTATTCTTTATTTTATTTTATTTTTATTTATAATTTAGAACTCGATCCTCTCACTCACTTGAATTGAAATTTGATCCAAAGATAAAACACTACTGCAGATTCAGAAGAAGAAGAGATGGATGCTACCAACAACAGGACTCTGAAAGAATTAGCTTTTCCTAATCTTAATCAATCATCATTGTGCATTGAATATCCTACTTTAGATGTTACTTTTGAATTGCAATTAGGATTAATAAACATTTTGCCTACTTTTCATGGTCTTGCAGGTGAAGATCCATATAAACATCTAAAGGAGTTTCATGTGGTATATTCCACCATGAAACCACAAAGAGTAACAGATGAGCAGATAAAGCTTAGAGTTTTTCCATTCTCATTAGCAGATTTGGCTAAAGACTGGTTATACTATCTTCCTTCAGGATCAATACAATCATGAAATGAAATGCAAAGGCTGTTCTTGGAGAAGTACTTTCCTGCTTCAAGGGTTGCCAATATAAGGAAGGAGATATGTGGAATCAGGCAGTTCAATGGAGAGACTCTCTATGAGTATTGGGAAAGATTTAAGAAGTTGTATTCCAGCTGTCCACCTCACCAAATTGATGATCAACACTTGATCTAGTACTTCTATGAGGGACTGTTGCCAATAGATAGAAGCATGATTGATGCAGCAAGTGGAGGATCACTAGTTGATAAGACACCTGAGGCTGCAAGGAACTTAATTGCAAACATGGCATCTAACTCACAACAGTATGGAATAAGGAATGATCATGCATCAAAAAGGGTAAATGAGGTAAGCACATGTCATCTTAAGCAATAGATTTTGGATTTAACTACTATGGTTAGACAAATGGTTGCAGGGAACATGCAAGTAACACAGGTGTGTGAAATTTGTTTAATGTCAGGGCATACTACTGATGCTTGTCCAATATTACAAAAGGATGAAGTTGTTCAACAAGTCAATGTTGTGGGGACATGCCTAGGACAACATCAGCAACAATATGATCCTTATTTCGACACTTATAATCCAGGATGGAGAGATCAACCCAACTTGAGTTATGGAGGTTTTCAGCCTACTCAACAGCAGTATCAACCTAGACAAGCAACTCCTATAAACCTTGGAACATCTGTAGAGGATATGTTCAAAGCATTCATGAGTCAGACACAACAATTCATGAATCAAACACAACAGCTCCGGTAGGAGACAAAAACCTCTGCTCAAGATTTGAGAAATCAAATAAGTCAGCTTGCCACCACAGTAGGAAGATTGGAATCTCAAGGATCAGGACAAGTGCCCTCTCAGATAGTTGTTAATCAAAGAGAGAATGTAAGTGCAATTATCTTGCGAAATAGTAAAGAGGTATCGCAGCAAGGAGAGTCAGTGTTTCAGTCCAAAGTGAGTGAGGCAGTGGTGAAACAGATAGCAGTGCTGAATTTGAAAAGGAGAAGATCGAGGAGGAGACAGAACCATCCAAGGAAATTATTAATTCTGTGATTCAGGTTAATACTAATCCCTTACCTTGTCCATCTAGGTATTCAAAGTCTAAAAAGGAGGAGCATGAGGAAGAGATATTAGCAACATCTAAGGTTGTAGTGAATGAGCTAAAAATGCCTGTGCATGTTCTTTTAGGGATGCTATTCTCGAAAATAGTCAAAACTCTACTTGATGAACGCAATGATACCTTGACCATGAAGTTTGATGATAAGGCCATAAGGTACTCTAGTGATGTCAATTTTATTTTTGATATTGATGTTATTGACCCTATAGTGCAGGTACTACACTATTTGCCAAAGATTATAGTTGCTTTAGAACTGAGACCCTTACCAATTCACTTGAAGTATGAATATCCAATTACGTAGATTGAGAGGCTCGTATCGGGCTAACGAGGCTAAACAAATGCGCTGCTTGGGAGGCAACCCAAGAACTCAGATTTGCTTTTCTATCTTTTTTTACTATTTAGTTGCATGTTATTTAGTTACTCTTTCTTTGCATAATTGTCTTACATTGGGGACAATGTAAGGTTTGAGTGTGGGGGAGAGATTTAGGTTAGTCTAGGGTAGGTTTTGCTCTAAGTTTGATAGTCTGAGTTATTTTGCGAAAATAATTTTAGAATTTTTGGCTCTAAAAATTTTTCTGTGATTTTATTTGCTTAAGTTTTTGAAGGTAATATTTGTAGAATGAAAATTGATTCTGATTGATAGAATTTGTTTGTTGTTTAATTGGTTGATAAATGATGAAAACTAAGTCATGATCCATAGTAACTGATTTGAATTGAATATGTGTGGCATGAGTATTCGAATATGAGAAATATGCTTATTTGGCTGAGTTATCTGTGGAGTTATCTATGTGCACTGATTTCATTATTTAGGACTATTTAACTACCTATGTTGTTTGAAATACCATGAGAAAATAAGGACATGAGGAAGTTTGAAAAAATTTTAAAAAAAGGGAAAAGTGTAAAAGAGAAACATGTGGTGGGTTGAGATGGAGCGTAAAACGCACTCACCCATAAACACATGCAGTGAGAAGGAGCGTAAAATGCACTCGTTGGTAAGCAGATAAGTGAGATGGAGCATAAAATGGCCTCACTTAAGAAAGAATGAGAAAGGTAAAATGGAGCATAAAATGCATTCACCTAGAAAAGAAAGTGAATTTGAGGGTTCTAGTGAAAAAGAAAAAAATGAATAGCAGAGAAAATATGTTCTGCGTTCTAAGTCAGTGTGCACGGTTGTTGTTCCATGATAACTGAGTTGAGTATGTGTGTAGATCATTGGAAAGATACTTATGCGGATACAGTTTGATTTAGAGAAGTTCAATGGTGAAAGATGAAAGTAGTATGCACACAAGCCAATCGTATATGATCATGGTGATGGTTTGTATAAAATTTTAAAAATCTGATTTTATCGCGCTTCCGCTTTATTTATGTAATTTGATTGCATGTTCGTGTTATATACAAACCTAACAGTGGTATCCGAGCCTAATCTTGTGCTAATTATCGATTTTGATGATTCCATGTGTGTATGGTATACGATTGGATCGAAATTTTTGGGCAGAATCTGTTTTTTCTGAATCGGCTACGCGGCGCAGCTGCGCTGGCTCCAGTTCATTCTGGAGCGCAGCTGCACCCATACCCAGAAAGTCGTTTCTGGGGTTCAGCGCAGCTGCGCCGTTTCCAGTTCATTCTGGGCGCAGCTGCGCCGGACAGCAGAATCCGAAAAATAATTTTTCCTTCAATTAAAATAAATGGTTTATTTAATTGATATAAGTTTAAAATAAAGATGTTTATTTTATCTGGAATAGGATTTCAGATTGTTAAAATTAAAGAGGTTTAATTTGGATTTGGTTTTTGATTAAAATAAAAGAGTTTATTTTGTTTCAAAACTAAATATTAGCAAAACTTTTGCCCATTAATTGATATCAATGC
This sequence comes from Aralia elata, assembly GCA_034770075.1. Lineage (NCBI taxonomy): Eukaryota > Viridiplantae > Streptophyta > Magnoliopsida > Apiales > Araliaceae > Aralia > Aralia elata. The sequence continues at coordinate 25,481,426 of CM068387.1, forward strand.
ATATATGGAATGGTTTTATTATTCATGTGATGAATGTTATTTATTGATACATATAGAGATATGTTTGATAATAAATATGGATTGATTATGGACTATTGACCAATGTGTGATTGGAATTATTTTATAGGATGCTTGAATGTATGGGTTTTTATAAATGGGGTCTGCGTACCTCGTCTTCTCTAATTTTTCTTAATGTAAATTCTATCTCCCTCCTATGTACTTTCTCTTGACTGCTGATCAAGATTTTTATTTATTGTAAATAGTTTATGTAATAGGACTAGTTAGAATTAATTTTGGAGAATTGGAGACAAAGGAGTAAGGAGCGCTTGAAGACCCGTTTGTATTGGAGCCCGGGTTTGAAGACCCGTTTATTTAAATTCTATATGTACATGCTTACTATATATACATATTATATATTATCCAACATGCTTCGCATGTTAAATAATATGACGCGTATTATATATATATATATATATATATATATATATATATATATATATGTGCATGCGCGCTAAACAAGATGAGACTAATAATTACAAACCCCTCAAAGAAATTATATTAAGTCCTAAGCGTTCAAAGATATTTGGAATATCGAACGTCGCCTTCTAGCATGGTAAAGCGATAATGTATTAAATATTTAATATGAGTTTGTTGTGTCACACAAGGCAAGTATTAAATATTTAAGATGTTGCTTTATCACATTTGATGCTTATACATAGACTGAACGATGTTGTTTTGTTGTGTCACACAAGGACAGTGTTTTTCTTTCGAATATATGGAAGTGCTAGGTTAGACTTAACTTGGATAATTTTGATTTGGATGTGTCACACTTGATCAAAATAATCTAAGAGGCAAAATACAAGGAGTTACATAATGATGTAATTGACAACAGTTGTCTACCTATTTATTTATATATAGTTTGTTGTGTCACACAAGCTATATACATTTGAAATGGGATCCTTATTCTCACTAGCAAATCTTTAATTAGAATTGTCGAACTATATAATGAGGGTAATATAGTTTGATGAAAATAGTGGGAGATACCAATTTAAATAAAGACCTAATTTATTTTGGTAATTAATTAAATGAATGAATGCTAAAATGTTGTCTATTTCACATGCAGAATTTAAAAATGTCAAACTCACTATCACTGCGTAGCATACTTGATGCTAAAAAATTGACCGGACCGAATTACACGGACTGGTTAAGGAATCTGAGAATTGTTCTCACTGCTGAAAAGATTTCTTATGTCCTAAATTCACCAGTCCCTGCAAATGTTGTAGAAACAGCCTCTGAGGAAGAGATTGCTACTTTTAGAAAGTGGCAAGATGATGCAATCTTGGCTCAATGCATCATGCTTGCATCCATGAGTAACGAGCTTCAGCGTCAGTATGAAACTATGGATGCTCCTACTATATTGCTGCACCTCAGAGAGTTGTATGGTGAGCAAAGTAGGACTACTAGATATCAGATATCTAAGGAGCTCTTCCGATGTCGTATAACCGAGGGCACTGCTGTTGAGACTCATGTCCTTAAGATGATTAATCTGATTGAACAACTTGGACAGCTTGGGTTCGTGATGGATGGGGAGTTAAGTCAAGATTTGATCTTGCAGTCACTCCTGGACACCTTCTCACAATTTGTTGTGAATTTTCACATGAATAAGTTGGACGTTAGCTTGCCTGAGTTACTTAACATGCTGAAAACTGCTGAAGGTCACTTCTCATCCAACAAGAACCAAGTCTTACTGGTGGATAATTCTTCCAAGAAAAGGAAGAGGCCCAAGGTATCTTCTGAAAAGAAGAAAAACAAGAAGGCTAAGGGCAAGGCGAAGAGAAAGGATAAAAAGAAACCTAATCCAGATAGCAAAGGAATTTGCTACCATTACAATAAGTCGGGACACTAGAAGAGGAACTACAAGGAGTATCTTGCGTTCCAGAAGAAGCTTGGAGAAGCTTCGACTTCCGATTTAGGTTTGTTCATGATTGAAATTAATTTTTCTGAAAGTCAAAATTCTACTTGGGTATTAGATACCGGCTGTAGTTCTCACATATGTAATAATATGCAGGGACTAAGCAGAAGTAGAAAGTTGAACAAGGATAAAGTCGTCCTACGAGTGGGAAATGGAGCAAAGGTTGCTGCATTAGCTGTACGGACTTATTGTTTAGCACTGCCTTCGGACAAGTTCATTAGTTTAAATAATTGTTATTATGTTCCGATACTCATTAGAAACATTATTTCTATTTTTGTATTGGATATGGATGGTTTTGATATTATAATAAAGAAAAACAGTTGTTCTATTTATAATAAAAATGTTTTATATGGTGTTGGGAACCTACTCAATGGACTTTATATACTTGACTTGCATGAAAATATACTTCAAATTGAACAAACTAAGAAAAGAAAAAGAGATGATATTAATTATACCTTTATGTGGCACTGTAGACTCGGTCATATCAATGAAACAAGATTATCCAAGTTGCATAAAGATGGGCTTTTAGAGCTATCTGATTACGAATTATATCCAACTTGTGAATCTTGTCTCATAGGTAAGATGACTAAATCCCTTTTAGTGGAAAAGGAGAAAGAGTTACAGAGTTGTTAGCGTTGGTACACACAGACGTATGTGGACCTATGACAACGAATGCACAAGGAGGGTATTCTTATTTTATTACTTTCACTGATGACCATTCTAGATTTGGATATGTGTATTTAATGAAATACAAATCTGAATCGTTTAAAAAGTTCAAAGAATTCAGAAGTGAAGTAGAGAAACAAACTGGTAAAAGTATTAAAATTCTTCGATCGGATCGAGGAGGGGAATACTTGACCAATGAGTTTCTCAATTGTCTCAAAGAAAATGGTATAATCTCACAATGGACTCCACCAGGGACGCCACAGTTGAATGGTGTATCTGAAAGGAGAAATCGAACATTGTTGGACATGGTTCGTTCCATGATGAGTTTTACCGACCTTCCAGTATCCTTCTGGGGTTATGTCCTAGAATCGGCTACATACCTACTTAACAAGGTACCTACCAAATCCGTCCCAAAGACCCCATATGAGATATGGACAGGGAGGAAACCAAATCTTAAGTATGTTAAGACTTGGGGTTGTCTAGCTTATGTCAAAAGGTTTGAGCATGATAAGCTAAAGACTAGATCCGACAAGTGTAGATTTATGGAATACCCTAAAGAAACTATAGGGTATTATTTCTATCATCCCAATGATCAAAAGGTGTTTGTTGCGAAACACGCTGCCTTCTTGGAAAAGGAGTTTATCCTTGAAGGGGTCAGTGGGAGTAAGATATATCTTGAAGAAGTTCAAGAACCACAAAATATTATGGATCAAAGTCAGGTACCTGACCAAGTAGAAGAACCTACTGTACCACTACCTATTCGTAAATCTGGAAGAGTACCGAAGATACCTGATAGGTATGGATTCATCATAGAGGATGATGATGAGGTACGCATCATAGATGATGATGATCCATTGACTTACGAAGAGGCTATGAGAAGTGAAGACTCAGAGAAATGGCTAGAAGCCATGAAATCCGAGATGGATTCCATGTATGAAAACCAAGTATGGACTTTGGTTTCACCACCTGAGGGCATTAAGCCTATTGGGTATAAATGGGTCTTTAAGAGAAAGACTGGAGCAGATGACAAGGTAGAGACCTATAAGGCCCGACTGGTCGCAAAAGGTTTCAAACAAAAACAAGGAGTTGACTATGATGAAACCTTCTCACCAGTAGCAATGCTCAAGTCCATTCGGATTTTGCTTGCAATTGCAGCTTATTATGACTACGAGATCTGGCAAATGGACGTGAAAATGGCCTTCCTCAATGGAGAGCTTGAGGAGAATGTATATATGATACAGCCAGAGGGTTTTGTTTCAACGGTTGAAACAAACCAAGTCTGTAAGCTACAACGATCCATTTATAGATTGAAGCAAGCTTCTCGAAGATCGAACATCCGTTTTGATGAGATAATCAAAAAGTTTAATTTTATCAAAAATAAGGATGAACCTTGTGTGTACAAGAAGGTTAGTAGGAGCGCTGTATCATTCCTTATATTATATATTGATGATATATTACTGATAGGGAATGATGTTCCTATGCTACAGTCGATCAAAATTTGGTTATCTAAGCACTTCTCCATGAAGGACTTGGGTGAGGCATCCTATATTTTGGGGATAAAGATCTATAAAGATAGATCTAAAAGGATGCTGGGCTTGACCCAAGGAAAGTACATTGACTCGATGCTAAAGAAGTTTAGCATGAAAGATTCCAAGAGAGGTCTCATGCCGATGAGCCATGGAATACATTTCTCCAAGAAACAGGCCCCAAAGACACCTAAGGAGAGAGACCATATGAGTAAGATTCCTTATGCTTTCGCAATAGGATCTATCATATACGGTATGATATGTACTAGACCAGATGTCGCTCATGCACTTAGTGTAACGAGCAAGTATCAGTCGAATCCAGGAGAAGAACACTGGAAGGCAATGAAAAACATCCTAAAGTACTTGAGAAAAACTAAGGATGTATTTCTTGTCTACGGCGGGTCTGAATTGAAACTAGAGGGCTATACAAACTCAAGTTTTCAAACGGACCAAGATGACAGTAAATCCGTTTCAGGGTATGTGTTTACCTTAAACGGTGGAGCGGTGAGTTAAAAAAGTTTCAAGCAGCAAACAGTTGTTGATTCAGTGATAGAGGCATAGTACATAGCTGCAAGTGAAGCTGCAAAGGAAGCTGTTTGGATGAAGAAGTTCATAACCGAACTTGGAGTGGTTCCTAGTATTAGAGGAGCCGTACCTTTATTCTGTGACAACAATGGAGCTATTGCGCAGGCTAAGGAACCCAGGTCTTATCAGAAATCCAAACATGTGTTGCGGCGGTTTCATTTGATTAGAGAGATCATTGAAAGAGGAGATGTCACCCTGGAGCGTGTGGACTCTCAAGACAACATTACAGTTCCATTTACCAAAGCTTTAACACAACAGCAGTTTGATCGTCACTTAGAGAAGATGGGTATTAGATACTAAGGCGATTGGCTTTAGTGCAAGTGGGAGATTGAAAGTAGTATGCACACAAGCCAATCATATTGGATATGATGTGGCATATACTTTGTAATCTTATTCATTTATTAATAAAAGAATTGACTTTCTTAAAAGGCATTTTATATTATCTACATAGTGCTGTTATATTAAATGTGATAAACCCATAGTTTTGAGCAATGCTTTTAGAATCATGATGGTGATCATGCTAATGAGATCTAAATTCTAGATAGCTCATAAACTAAAATCGTTCCTAATTGTTGGATTACTAAAAAGGGGATTAGTGAATCCGGATAGATTAGTACATACGTTGCTTGCTCTTAAAAAGAGGATGATTGATCTCATAATCATTTGTGTGGAGACACTAAAGCAAGTATATAGGTGCTTATTGGAGAATAAGTTCACTGAACGTGGCTCGCTAAAGAATACCTAATGGAGTTTTACTCACCTGTCAATAGGAATTCCTATAGTGATAGTAGTACAAGTGATCCTTGGACTTGAGATCATCATAGTATCTTGTGTATGATGAGTTATACTTTGACATGTCCCTTAAGACCTTTAGGGTATATCAAAGGGTATGATTGGGTATAATAAGTTGTACATGGAGATAGGTGAATGATCAACAAAGAATCTACCACGTCTAGTAAAAGATGTGAATGTCCTATGTGATTCGATAAATGACAACTCAGTAGTCCTTGGCCAAGGCAGAATGAAATTAGAAAGGAGTTTCTAATTTGCATTATTTAGAGTTGTGCATTTGGGAATCGAAATACATATAATTAAATAAAATAAGACTTGACAGTAATTCCATGTCTTATATTTAATTGGGACATTGTATGGTAGAAGGATTGAATTGTACGGTAACTATTCACTGAAAGGTTCTTTTGTGATTAATGTTGAAATCTATATTATCTGGAAAGTCGTTGATCGTTAAGGGGCCTTACCCTTATTGTAGAATAAATATTATTTATTTAAATGAATTAAATAGTTTAATTTATTTATTTAAATAAGATTAGAATTGTTCTAATTGATTTATTCACAACTAGTTTAATATGGAGAACCTAAAAGGTCACACCGCAAAAGAAAAATACTTATTTAAGAAGTAAATGGCATAATCGTAATAATAAGTTAAGTGTATTTAATTTAATCTATAGAGATAGAATAAATTAAATAGCTTAATATTTATTATTTAATATTTTGGAAATATTAAATATAAATTAATAAGAGGAGTCTTATTATTATTATTATTATTACTATTACTATTATTTAATTCCTAATAGGGATTGGAAATTAATTAATAGAAGTACTCTCTCATGAATTCCTAATTAGATTAGGAGCATAATTAATTAAAGGAGTTGAATTATAATAGAAACTCTAATCCTAAATAGTTTAGGGAAGGGTTATTCCTACATCTATAAATAAGAGTAGTCTTATCATATATTAGGGTTACACATTCTTGCATTAGATTGTGGAGAGTACTTACAATTTCTATAGAGATAGAAACTAGAGTTTTGCCAGCACCTATCTTCTTTAATAACTATTCTTCCTTGGTGGATCACCTCTAAAGGCCAAACACTTGGGTGGCTAACATTGATCAAGCAAAGGAATTTAGTCGGTGGAATTCTAGGAGAACGCGAAGGAATTGGAGGTGAACTTGTACCCGAGGAAGCACGGTTCTACGAGGGTATAATTTTTATCTCTATCTCTTTCGTTTATATCGTTAATTGAGCACATAGATTGATCATGGTGATGGTTTGTATAAAATTTTAAAAATCCGATTTTATCGCGCTTCCGCTTTATTTATGTAATTTGATTGCATGTTCGCATTATATACAAACCTAACAAAGATAAAGTTGTTGCTATACATTGATTGATGAGGTGCTAGTCAGATATCTGTCAGTTAGTATTGATATTCATGATTGGTAATTGATTTAAACCTTTTGAAAGATGGTTATACAGAATTCAGCTAAACAATAATAAGACCTTTGTTTTGATTTACACGAGGACGTGTAAAGACTAAGTGCGGGAGAATTTGATGAGTGCATAATATTCATTAATTATGATTCCTTTATGTTTAGTTTTATTACATGTTTTATATATATATGAGCTTATAATTGTATTTAATTATTTCAGGAGGAATTGGTGCTGAAAAGAGGAATTGGAGCTAAAAATAGGAAAAAGAAGAAAATTTCGGGGAAGCATAAGCTCATCATCCAACAATAATCAATCGACTCAAGGATGCATGATATTGGCTTGGAACTTGAACTTTATTGTAGATCTTGTTGAGAGCTTAGATTTGATAGATGGCACGTCCCGTAATTCTTCCCGGATCAAAAGTTATGACCTTTTTACCAACACACGTTGAACCTCAAAGTTTGGAGTTGCCATTTACATAACAGTCACTCGGGGCCCAATTTCGACCTTGATCCATTCCGAATCTCTCAATTATCAAAGAATGAAAGTTGTAGAGCTATTTCTTAGCTTTCCGGAACATCTTGAATCGTCCCAATCGGAGTTCGGATGCGAGAGTTATGGTCATTTAACCAAAGGACATCGTAGTAGAAAATGGAGCTCGCCTCGGCGAGCTTGTTAAGGCCAAGGAGCTCGCCCCGGCGAGAAGCTGTCTAACCAAGTCCTCCTCGATGCGCTTTGAACTTGCTGCAGCCAATATCTCTTTGCCTAAGATAGCCCCGGTGAGCTCCCCAGTGTATTGAACTCGTCCCAGGGAGTTCGTCGAGAATTTAAAAATAAAAGATTTGCTTCAGACCAAGATTTTGAAGGAATTCTACTCGAATTTGGATTGTTATTTCTTAGAAACTTAGGACTTTATTCTAGAAATATAAATACATATTTTTAGTCAAATATTATCATCATCTACATTGGATTGCAAACGTTAGTTTTGGAAGATTGAAGACATGTCAGGCTAAATTCTCTATTTCAGTTCTAAGGGATGTTGAACCTTCTTTATAATTAATGGTTTGATTAAGTTTACTTTATTTATTCCTTCGTGCATGAGATTCATTCTGATAATCTGTTTAAATTGATTGCATGTTATTCTATCTGATTGATTTGATATGGTCAGTTAGATTAATCCGATTGATATCATCTGTTAGATTAAGGTGTAGTATTATGCAAACGATATTATATCTGATCATAAGTACCAATTAGTGATGCATGATTGTGGACAAGCTTTTGAGTATTGCTAAGATTATCAGAAGACAAGTTAAATAATCCCTTATTGTATGATTGTTGCTTGGAATAACCTAATTCTCTAATTCTTCATACTGCTGTTATATTAAATCTAGACTGATAGTTCTGGGTTATATAGTTAGGGTCTCTTGGGGCGATTGTCACATTAGATTTAAAATATAAGGAGAATTTTGGATAATTAGCGATTACGGTTATCTAGGGTTATTAATTTCATTGAAGGATAAATATTGTATAACTTAATTATTTCAATGATTGTAAAAAGACGATACTGAACTGAAGAACTGAAGTCTTTAATTCATTGGTTATTCGTATTAATTATTTTTTGTTACATTAGTGAACGTATTCAACGCAAAACCCCTATTTCATATTTAGTAGTACTTTAATTTAGAAAATAATAGAATAAACGAAGATAAATTCACTCTCTGTGGGATCGATCCTTGCTTGTTGCTATATTGTATTTTGTGTTCATAGGGTATAAGTAAGGTTTAATTTTAGAGTGTTAACGACAGCTCCCAAAAAGTATAAAATTCTACCAAAGCAAAAAGAACATACTTTACGATTTGAACATCTAGTTCAACTTGTTAAGTACTTGAGAAGAGAAGCATAATGCCAACTTAGCAGCACTTCTCAACAACATTTTTACAACTGTTCATTCTGGTCTTAGTGACCACAGAGATTCCAAGTCTGTTGGGCTTAAAGAGGGCAAGAGTGTTCTTGTCTTAGTAACTAAATATCCAAGTCTGTTGGCCTTGAAGAGGGCAATAGTATCCTTGTCTAAGTGACTAAATATCCAAGTCTGCTAGGCTTGAAGAGGGTAAAATGTCCTGATCAAAGTGATTGAACTCTTAGTGAATTTCTTACTTATTGAAGTAGAAGAGTGGAGTAGAAGTTATTTAGTCTCCGAACCACTTAAAATCTCTCTGTGTCATTTACTTTATTGCCTTTACATTCCTGCATATTATTTATTCTGCTTATGTGACTTAGAACCAAATCTAAATCCAGAACTGAGATTTTACTATAATCTACAAGGGGATTTTCCAAAAACATATTATGTTGTGCTTAATCTAAATCTAATTAATAACCATTGGGTAATATCCTTAAACAAATAATTTTAAAAAAGATCTATTCAACCCCTCTTCTATATCTCTAAGTGCCTCTGGGAAACAACAAGCACAAATAGCCCAGTAAAGAATATCATGACTAAAATAAATAAATTATCAATAGCCTCCAACAGTAATAAATCAGATATTTAAAACATATGGTAGATGACATAAGTTTCCAACAAATAACTACAACAGAATAAGCAATCCATTGAAAGAGTCAAATATATTATAAAGACTATTTTCTTCTCTAATTGAAAAACAAACTCAATATTAATATTTTATCCATGTAACACCAATCAATAGTTCCTCTTTGCACCCAGGCCAAAGAGAACATCCACCACCTGTCTTTGTATGTAACACCAAAAATTATGATTATACCAATTCATAGTTCCTGGTCATAATCATGTCAATTAATTCATCCTTGCACTCAGGCCAAAGATATTCAATTATAACACTAATTATAACACTAATGATTATGATCATCTCAATCAACAATTCATCTCTGCACTCAGGCTAAAGAGAATTTTCACCACATGTCTTTGCCACACAGGTAAAAGACACTCAACAATAGTATTATCTTTGCATCCAGGCCAAAGACATTCACAACAACTTAATCTTGATAATTAGTACAATAATGATATGATGAATGGACAGAAATAAACACAATAATAATATAAAAAATAATTATTAGTGATTTATCCAGAGTCCAAATTATTAACATGATATCCAAAAAATCGATTAGAGTTCTTGATATAATACAATATTCAAGAAAATATAAGATTCATATTTCAAATATCACGATTAAAATTTAATAGGAAGATTCCGGTAAAAATATTAGATGAAGCACAAACTATTAAAGATATTTGGTCATTTTGAGGAATTTTTACCATTTAATGATAATACTGGAGAAACGAATAATAATTTCTTACCACATTATAGAAGTATGAAAGAAAATTATATCTCTTACCTTAGCACGTGACTAGATGTTGCTTTCTATGAGGTTAATCAACTTGAACAATTTTTGCACTCTAATTGATATTCACTAATACTTAAGGTAACCTTAACACACTAAGAGAGACTCTTACTGTGACAACCCGAATTTTCGAGAATAATTATAATAAGGATTTAACTTATTATGATTCGAGTTTGCATATATATGTGTTATATATATTTATGTGATTTATTTAGTGAGCTTAATATGTATATATAATTGTAAAATATATACGTAGATTCAGAATGAATGAGTTAATAGTTAATTATTGTAATGATCGCGAGTCGTGGGTAGCTTGGTAATTCGAGCTTATGGATATTATTGAATAAAAATAGACTTTTATTAATAATATTATGTGTTAAGAGTTTAAAGGTTATATTATAACCTAGACTATGTGTAGACGATGATTAGTAAGTGTAAAAGTGTTCGTATAAGCTAATTTGGTGGTTTCGAGAAATATCGCTAGAGTACTATTTATTGGATTAAATAAATAGTTGATGGTTAATAATATTGAACGAGTTAATTGTTGTAAAGACGCTAACTCAAATTATGGGCGAGATATATGTGTGATGATGTATATGATTATAGGGAGTTAATCGTGAACAGCAGCGATCGCGGATCGTGAATACCCTTGTAATTTGGGTTTATTAATATTATTAAATGGATTAAATATTATTTTTTTTATGTGACATGTTTAAAGGTTATTTTATAACCTGGGTGATGTCAATGTATGAGTTTTTATGCGTTACTGAACCGTAAGAGTGAGTAATTGATGTCGCGAAAAATCGCAAAATCACTATTTGCGGGGCACGTTCGAGGCACTATTCACGCCATATTATTTTTGTGTCTTTTTCGACTTTAATAAATTTCATAAATACGTGTATGCGTACGAATAATTTTTTCAAGTGTCAAAAATTTTATTCGAGCTGATACGTGATTTTATCCGTATCCGAAATGTAGTATATGGGTGTTCCGGATATTTGGACAAATCCCATAATAATTATTTTTATGCATCTCAATAATTTATGGGAGTACCGATTTTAATTTTGGGTAGAGTTATTTACCAGTTTTGGTACAAAAGTGGGAGTTTTCGGATATATTTTTGGTATTTTTGGGTATTTATTTTTGCTTGTCACTCCAAGTGGGAACCACCCAACCACATTAGACCAATCAAATGAGAGCATGGGGGAGTATTGCCGGCAAGCTTAGAAAATTTGGCCTCCTTGAGCTACTAACCCATTTCTCCCACTTCTCCCTAATTCACTCCTCCACTCTCCCATTCCATTCAAACTATTCCATCTCTCTCTTCCATCCTATTCAAACCATTCCACCAGCTGATGGAGAGAGAGAGAGGGAGAGAGAGCTGCAAAAAGGAAGAAGAAAGAAGGAAAAGGTCACCGGAAAAAAAAAGGAGGAAGAAGGAGTCACGGGTGGAAGAAGAAGAGAGCCCAAGCAAGGAAAACTCAAGCCAAGCAAGCCTAACAAGCTTCTTAATCATCTAGGAAGGATTTACAGATGTAGACATCAACCAAAATCGTTTCCATTTGATTTTTGTAAAGATTTTCGAGTTTTGAAGGTTTTTGAGCTCTTGAGCATGTGATTCGATTTTCTTGCGATTCTTGCTGTTGTTATTTATTTTGGATGTTTGTAAATGTTGTTAAGAGACTATAGAAGCCATTAATAACATCAAAGTGGAACAAAAATAGAAGAAATCCGTACCTATGCGTAAGGAGGATGAAGAACATGAAGAACAATGGACTTTTTGGACATTCGGACTTTTTAGAGGACTATAAAGCTATGATTTCGTGTTTGTTAATTTTATTTGTTGCTATGGTATTGTAGCTCCATGGGTTACGAAGCTAACCCAGCTGGAATCGAGTAAAAAGATGTAAAAACGAAGATTTGGTGTTGATTTTAGTGAAGAACACTTAGAACACCTAAAACAGAGTATGAACTAAGTACTTTGGCCTAAGATTTGGCCATGTTAATGTTAATGGGTAGCTCTAAATTTTTGATATGTTGTAGCCCCATGAGTTAGGAGTCCATAGAGTCCGAAATGAACCAATTTGAACGCGTATGGAAGAAGTTATGGAGATCGGAGTGGAAAGAGGTCGAAAATTCGCGTCTGGAGAATTCTGTAGATTGTGGCCTGTATGCATGGCGCAGCTGCACTGTTCATAAGGCCAAATTGGGCGCAGCTGCGCCGTACACGTGTCAGGGCCTGAGTGGACTGTTTTGACCTCCTGTAGTAAAATGTCCATAATTTTTTCATACGAACTCGAAATTAGATGATTCAAGATGATTCGGAAAGAGGAAGAGTAGACCTACAACTTTCGTTCTTTAAGTTTTTGGATTTGAGGTCTGTATCATGGCCTAAATTATCCATTTATAGGACTGATGCGTAATTGGGGTCAATCGGAGGGCGTCGGGCATGCGCATTTGCACACGTAATGCCCCCGACCCTGTAAAATGATGTTCTAAGTTCTAAAACATGATTATTATGATTTATAATGATACTTAACATTAACCATTGGGTATTAGACAATTCGAATGGGCGTGCTAAGCGTACGCAAGCGCGTGTCACTTGGGCGTTCGAATAGACAAGTGTGGCGTATGGACGTGCAAACGTCGTAATGCCGTAACAAATGTGTATAACCTTGTTTAATATTTTGTTTATAATAATAATGAAATATGATAGAGTGTTATAACCCAATGTATGAGCATGCTAAGCATATTCAAATGAGGCGAATCGGGCGTGTGGCGTATAAACGTCGAAACGCCGTGTAAAGTGTTAATGAACTTAAATAGTGTTTCGAGTCAAATGAAACGAACATTATAAGATATGGAGTGAGATTATATTAATGTGAACCAATATATGAAGCCTTTTTAGTGGCTAATTGGTGTTTTATTGTTAAATAAATTGTGTAGGATATTTGAAGGACGAGCCATCATAATTTGGTAAGGAACGCTTAAGGCAAGTTCATTCAGTAACTTGTTGACTTGTTTAAATGTATTGATATACATGACTTGATTACTAAATCTTTCGCTATTATGTGGATTATATGGGAGCATGATTAAAGTGTCTACAATGTGTAATTATATGACTATATTATTCTATGTGGAACTTGAATTACTGTAAATATACAACGTCAGATGCATGAGGTATGCTATGAGATGCATGATGCATATATTTATAGATGAATTGCATAAGATTTATAATGCATGAGTAAGATGCATAGTATGAGAATCACGATGCATGGATAAATGCAAACTTATGTGTTACGTGAAGCATGAAATGTGAAAACTATTAGTTCTTGCTGAGCCGTCGTGCTCATTCTTGCAAAAATAAAACTTTTGTAGATTTACGATGCAATGCAATTATCTTGATATCATGATAATAAGGAATAGAGGCGCAGGGATACAGGAAGGTTGATAAATGTCCCTTTATTGCAATTATTTAGCTGTGATGATGGTATATGATGTACATGAATTTGACTATGTAAACCTTGAGTTAAAAATAAAGGTTATCTTCTATAATAGTAAGACGTGATTATGTTAATTACTTGTTATAGTAAACTACAAGGATGACGATGATGTATAAAGGACATTTTTATAACGATTGTTTGGTTATTGAATAACCATGCGAATATTCAGGGATTGAATGAGTTAGAATCTGAACCTAGCGTTCACATATGAGATTTTATAAATGATCATAGTATTTATTCAATCTTGATCATAAGTGTTTAAGTTAAATGTTACGAAACCTGAGATTGAGAAAAGTTTGAGGTAATAATTGTTAATGCTTGTATTGATATGGACTGTTATATATACAGCATGAGTAGTATTAAATTGGTAATATTTATTAAATGATGTTTTAGTTATGGTTCTGAGTCTTGGGACGATAATATTTATATTATATCAATGTAAATATTTTTATTATTACTCTGCAATAAATTGTTGATAGTATGGCGTATGAGTTGCATAGTGATGCACCGAATTCGTGGATAAGGTAACCAGGATTTGGGGGCGTCACACTTACTGTGACAACCCGAAAATTTATAAGATTTATTTATAAGATCTTGAATGATAAATTAAAGGTTAAAGAATAAAACCTAGATTGGAATTTGAGGATTTATTTAAAATTTTTAAGAAAAACCTATATGGTTTACTCTTTGAAAGAGAATAGAGAAAATATGGGTTATAAAATTTCAACACCCTAGAAATGGATTTATATGTGCTTGAAGGAATATTACGGATAATGTATTACAATACCTATAAATTTGATGTGAACTAAATGTTGTAAGAAATTTAATAATGATACAAGTGAAAAATTTATTAAGAAAATAAATTTTCAAATGAAGGGATGTTATAAGGTTAAAGAAAAGGTGTATTGGTACATATATATACTTAGTGATGTGCTATATATATTGTAGCAAGAGGAGTGATGATGATAAATAGGTATATTTATTGCGCATGAATAAATTGTTATGAAACAATTTATATTACGAAGCTAAATGATTAGTTTAGTATACGAAAATATTGAATACTTTAAATAAAAGATATTAAAATAAATTCTAACATTGAATTATTTTAATAAAGAGGGAATATTATTTTAATTATAATATCTCATTTTGTATGGAAATATAAGTGAATATGTGTTATGTGAATTAAATAAGCTAGTTAATTTATTTAATTTAAGTAAGCAAAGAAATGGAAAGGAAAGCTATGTAACATATTTATAAATAATATAAATATGAGGAGCTAATAAACTTAAGTGTTGTATTAATAGTCCAAGTAATAAATAAATACTAGTGGACTAGTCCAATTGGTTAAATAACCAATGTCACTCATTTAATTGATTATGGACTTGGGTAATTAATATGTAGACTTACTAATTTAGCCCAATTAGAATGTTTAGCAAAAGATTTAACAAAACTAGTGGCCCAAACAATTTTAAATGAAAGTCCCATTTATAGTTTTTAGTAAGTTAGTTATTCTAATAATAAAAGGAAATTAAATAAAGTTTGGTAGCCTAATATTATAAATTAGGCATTGAAATTAAATAACCTAAAAGGTTATTTTTATTTAGTTGCCTTAGTATTTTAATTATATACTAGTGACCTAATCTAAGTGATAAATTTTTATTATCTCAATGTACTATTTATTTTGAACCTAATTGAAGAAAGTTAATTGGGTTATAATACTAAATGTACATTAGTAAGGAATTAAATTCTAAAGGAGTGAGATGTATACCCTAATTAAATAATTAAGGAAAGATAAAATTAAGATATGGGGTAATGTTAATTTATAAGCCCAATAAATTAATTATTTAAGGAAGCCCAAGTTTATTTTAATTAGTACACCAAACTAATTAAAATACAAGCCCAAATACTTAAATAAATACCCCAAATTTAGCCCAACTTGGGAGGGGCATTGAAGTCATTTGATTAAGCAAAATTTGGCTAATAAAATAAATCACAAAATAGAAAAAAATGAAGAAGGATGGGCGGCTAAAGGAAGGAGTATTTAGCATGTGATGTAATTTTTTTCAACAACTCTTATCCACTCCATGCTATGTGTCACCAATCTATTTGGCCACCATATTCTTATCCAAGATTTTCAAGCTAGCTAAAGAGATAAGATAGAGAGAGAAGATGGAAGGTGTTGGAAGATTAGAATAGATATACAACATATATCTATACATATTTCCTAAAAAACACAAAATCTATTTTATTTTTCTTTTTCCTCTCACTTCCTATTTTGCTAAAGAAAGAAAACTAAAGAAAGAGAGAGAAAAAAAAAGGGGGGGATGCCGACCCATGAGAGAGGAGAAGAGAGAGAGAGGGACAGCCATGGAAGCCATGGGAGAAGAAAAAGAAGAAGAAAGAACTAAGAAGGAAGAAGGTATAAAAACCTTAAACCCTAACTCTAAGTTATGTAATTTATTTTGATTACTTTCAATCAAAACTTGGATCTTTGATTTTAAACTTAAAAACTCTTAATCTATATGTTAATAAGTGTACTATGCATAGATCTTACAAGTTTGGGTGTTGATTTGTTGAAAAGAAAAAGAAAAGAAAACTAGTTCGTTCTAGAAAGGGTTAGAAAATCATAATTTTCTTTCACTTTAATTAGTTACCATTTGAAACATATTCACTCTTTTTGCGATCCGTCAAAGAGGAGAGTTAGATATGTAAGTTAAGTATTAAAACCAAGTGGTAGAACTCAAAAATAATAAATTTCTAAGCCATGGTGACTGTTTTGGTAAAAATAATCTAGGTGGTTCAAAGGGGAAAAAGGGCTACTACAGGTCAGTCTCATTCGGGGATATTTTCGCCAAATTGTTGTGCTCTAAAAGTTCTAAAAAAATTTGGAGTGATAATATGGGACGTTATGTGAGTCCTGTAAAACTTTGAGAATTTTTGGCCTTGTAAAATGAAAGTTATGGATTTTATGGTGAAGGACCCCAAATCTGGAAACGGGACAAAACCCGCTGACCTCTAGTTTCCGTGCACTGTTTTGACCCCTTGGAAGATGCAATAAATTCAGGCCTTTTTGCCACTGAAAATATAGGGAGCTACGTAGCTCCTGTCCAAAAATCACCACATTCTGACTTGTAACGAAGAATCTATGGCTAAAATAAAAACGTAGAGTTTTTCGACGAAAACGGCTAAAATTAGAGTTCTATAAATCCGATGACCACGAAATTTTAACTGGAAGTACTTGTTAATATGTATAAGATTCTATCAAAAAATTTAGAGTTATCGGAGTTGTGCAAGATAGTGATCATTTTTCTTAGTTACGAAAGTTAAAACGGACGTTTGAAAAATGTTAAAAGAAATTGAAAACTTTCATAAGGAAAGTATTTTTGAGTATGGAATATATGTACATATGTGTGGCAAGACTTGAAGAAAATAAAAATCGATTATTAAAAGAGGTTAAGTCATTTTAAGAATGCAGCTTCCAATCCGGTTTGTTGTATTCATATTTCGGTTTGTTGTATTAGCATTCGATTTGCTGTAATATTATTTGGTTTGATGAATTGAAGATTGATATGTTAAATAGGGATTACAGTTTGAATTCAGCTTGCTGGATTGTGGTATTCGGCTTGCTGAATTATTAAATCAGGTTGCTGAATTGGTGGATATGGTTTGCTGAATTAGTGAATCTAGGTTGCTGGATTGTAGAATAGTTTGAATCTAGGTTGCTGGATTGGATGCTAGTTTGAATCCAGGTTGCTGGATTGGTATGTTTAGATAATCCAACTTGCTGGATTAAGTATTCAGGCTTAATAGATTATAAAGAAGAACTTATAAAATGAAAGACTTAGTGTTAAGTCATAAGGTTTATGATAAAGTAGTAGTACAGTCGTGTTCTTTAATAGTTGATGTATAGTAGCTAGGCTAAACGATTCCTTCAGGGAGTGGAGGTATATACGAACTGTTAGGTTTGTATATAACGCGAGCATTCAATCAAATTACATAAATAGAGCGGAAGCGCGATAAAACGGATTTTAAAATTTTATACAAACCATCACCAAGATCAATCCTTGTGCTCAATTAACGATATAAACAAAAGAGAAAGAGAATAAGAATTTATACCCTCGTAGAACAAAGCTTCCTCGGGTACAACTTCAACTCCTAGTCCTTCGTGTTCTCCTCGAATGCTACGGTGTGATTCCATCTTTTGATCAACGTTAGCCACCCAAATGTTTGGCCTCTAGAGGTGATCCACCAAGGAAGAACAAGTATTCAAGAAGTTGGGTATTTTGGCAAAACCCTAGTTTCTATCTCTATAGAAATTGTAAGTACTCTCCACAATCTAATGCAAGAGTGTGTAACCTTAATCTATGATAAGACTCTTCTTATTTATAGATGTAGGAATAACCCTTCCCTAAACTATTTAGAATTAGGGTTTGTATTATAATTAAACTCCTTTAATTAATAATGCTCCTAATCCAATTAGGAATCTATGGGAGAGTACTTCTATTAATTAATTCCCAATCCCTATTAGGAAATAAATAATAGTTCTATTAATTAATTCTCAATCCCTATTAGGAATTAAATAATAGTAATAGTAATAATAATAATAATAATAATAATAAGACTCCTCTTATTAATTTATATTTAATATTTCCAAAATATTATATAATAAATATTAAGCTATTTAATTTATTCTATCTCCATAGACTAAATTAAATACACTTAACTTAATATTACAATTATGCCATTTATTTCTTAAATAAATATTTTTCTTTTGCGATGTGACCCTTTAGGTTCTCCATATTAAACCGGTTGTGAATAAATCAATTAGAACAATTCTAATCTTATTTAAATAAATAAATTAAACTATTTAATTTATTTAAATAAATAATTTTTATTCTACAATAAGGGTAAGCCCCCTTAGCGATTAACGACTTTCCAGATAATATAGATTTCAACATCAATCACAAAAGAACCTTTGAGTAAATAGTTACCGTACAATTCAATCCTTCTACCATACAATGTCCCAATTAAATATAAGACATGGATTTACTGTCAAGTCTTATTTTATTTAATTATATGTATTTCGATTCCCAAATGCACAACTCTAAATAATGCAAATTAGAAACTCCTTTCTAATTTCATTCTGCCTTGGCCAAGGACTACTGAATTGTCATTTATCGAATCACATAGGACATTCACATCTTTTACTAGACGTGGTAGATTCTTTATTGAGAATACCTATCTCCATGTACAACTAATTATACCCAATCATACCCTTTGATATACCCCAAAGGTCTTAAGGGACATGTCAAAGTATAACTCATCATACACAAGATACTATGATGATCTCAAGTCCAAGGATCACTTGTACTACTATCACTAAAGGAATTCCTATTGACAGGCGAGTAAAACTCCATTAGGTATTCCTTAGCGAGTCACGTTCAGTGAACTTATTCTCTAATAAGCACCTACATACTTGCTTTAGTGTCTCCACACAAATGATTATGAGATCAATCATCCTCTTCCTAAGAGCAAGCAACGTATGTACTAATCTATCCGGATTCACTAATCCCCAATTTAGTAATCCAACGATTAGGAACAATTTTAGTTTGTGAGCTATCTAGAATTTAGATCTCATTAGCATGATCACCATCATGATTCTAAAAGCATTGCTCAAAACTATGGGTTTATCACATTTAATATAACAGCACCATGTAGATAATATAAAATGTCTTTTAAGAAAATCAATTCTTTTATTAATAAATGAATAAGATTACAAAGTATATGCTACATCATATCAAATATGATTGGCTTGTATGCATACTACTTTCAATCTCCCACTTGCACTAAAGCCAATCGCCATGGTATCTAATACCCATCTTCTCTAAGTGTCGATCAAACTGCTGTTGAGTTAAAGCTTTAGTAAATGGATCTGCAATATTGTCTTGAGAGTCCACACGCTCCAAGGTGACATCTCCTCTTTCAATGATCTCTCTAATCAAATGAAACCGCCGCAACACGTGTTTGGATTTCTGATGAGACCTGGGTTCCTTAGCCTGCGCAACAGCTCTATTGTTGTCACAGAATAAAGGTACTGCTCCTCTAATGCTAGGAACCACTCCAAGTTCAGTTATGAACTTCTTCATCCAAACAGCTTCCTTTGCAGCTTCACTTGCAGCTATGTACTCTGCCTCTGTCACTGAATCAGCAACCGTTTGCTGCTTGGAACTTTTCCAACTCACTGCGCCACCGTTTAAGGTAAACACGTACCCTGAAACGGATTTACTGTCATCTTGGTCCGTTTGAAAACTTGAGTCTGTATAGCCCTCTAGTTTCAATTCAGACCCACCGTAGACAAGAAATACATCCTTAGTTCTTCTCAAGTACTTTAGGATGTTTTTCACTGCCTTCCAGTGCTCTTCTCCTGGATTCGACTGATATCTGCTCGTTACACTAAGTGCATGAGCGACATCTGGTCTAGTACATATCATACCGTACATGATAGATCCTATTGCGGAAGCATAAGGAATCTTACTCATCCGGTTTCTCTCCTCAGGTGTCTTTGGGGCCTGTTTCTTGGAGAGATGTATTCTATGGCTCATCGGCATGAGACCTCTCTTGGAATCTTCCATGCTAAACTTCTTTAGCATCGAGTCAATGTACTTTCCTTGGGTCAAGCCCAACATCCTTTTAGATCTATCTCTATAGATCTTTATCCCCAAAATATAGGATGCCTCACCCAAGTCCTTCATGGAGAAGTGTTTAGATAACCAAATTTTGATCGACTGTAGCATAGGAACATCATTCCCTATCAGTAATATGTCATCAACATATAATACAAGGAATGAAACAGCGCTCCCACTAACCTTCATGTACACACATGGTTCATCCTCATTTTTGATAAAATCAAACCTTTTGATTATCTCCTCAAAATGGATGTTCCATCTTCGAGAAGCTTGCTTCAATCCATAAATGGATCGTTGTAGCTTACAGACTTGGTTTGTTCCAACCGTTGAAACAAAACCCTCTGGCTGTATCATATATACATTCTCCTCAAGCTCTCCATTGAGGAAGGCCGTTTTCACGTCCATTTGCCAGATCTCGTAGTCATAATAAGCTGCAATTGCAAGCAAAATCCGAATGGACTTGAGCATAGCTACTAGTGAGAAGGTTTCATCATAGTCAACTCCTTGTCTTTGTTTGAAACATTTTGCAACCAGTCGGGCCTTATAGGTTTCTACCTTGCCATCTGCTCCAGTCTTTCTCTTAAAGACCCATTTACACCCAATAGGCTTAATGCCCTCAGGTGGTGAAATCAAAGTCCATACTTGGTTTTCATACATGGAGTCCATCTCGGATTTCATGGCTTCTAGCCATTTCTCTGAGTCATCACTACTCATAGCCTCTTCGTAAGTTAATGGATCATCATCATCTATGATGCGTACCTCATCATCATCCTCTATGATGAATCCATACCTCTCAGGTATCTTCGGTACTCTTCCAGATTTACGAATAGGTTGTGGTACAGTAGGTTCTTCTACTTGGTCAGGTACCTGACTTTGATCCGTAGTATTTTGTGGTTCTTGAACTTCTTCAAGATATATCTTACTCCCACTGACTCCTTCGAGGATAAACTCCTTTTCCAAGAAGGCAGCGTGTTTCGCAACAAACACCTTTTGATCAGTAGGATGATAGAAATAATACCCTGATGTTTCTTTAGGGTATCCCATGAATCTACATTTGTCGGATCTAGTATTCAACTTATCTTGCTAAAACCTTTTGACATAAGTGTTAGGTTTGTATAACGCGAATATGCAATCAAATTACATTAATAAAGCGGAAGCGCGATAAAATCAGATTTTAAAATTTTATACAAACCATCACCATGATCTTTCTTTATGCACAATTATTAATTAAACGAAAGAGATGAAGAATAAGAATTATACCCTTGTAGAATTCTAGCTTCCTCAGGTACAAGTTCACCTCCAATTCCTTCGCGTTCTCCTTGAATTCCACCGATTAAATTCCTTCCTTTGATCAACGTTAGCCACCCAAGTGTTTGGCCTCTAGAGGTGATCCACCAAGGAATAATACTTGTTCAAGAAGATGGGTGTTGGCAAAACCCTAGTTTCTATCTCTATAGAAATTGTAAGTACTCTCTACAATTCTTATGCAAGAGTGTGTAACCCTAATCTATGATAAGACTTCTCTTATTTATAGATGTAGGAAAACCCTTCCCTAAACTATTTCGGATTAGGGTTTCTATTCTAATTAAACTCCTTTAATTAAATTAAACTCCTAATCCAATTAGGAATTCATGTGAGAGTACTTCTATTAATTAATTCCCAATCCCTATTAGGAATTAAATAATAGTAATAGTAATAATAATAATAATAAGACTCCTCTTATTAATTTATATTTAATATTTCTAAAATATTAAATAATAAATATTAAGCTATTTAATTTATTCTATCTCCATAGACTAAATTAAATACACTTAACTTATTATTACAATTATGCCATTTACTTCTTAAATAATATTTTTCTTTTGCGGTGTGACCCTTTAGATTCTCCATATTAAACCGGTTGTGAATAAATCAATTAGAACAATTCTAATCTTATTTAAATAAATAAATTAAATTATTTAATTCATTTAAATAAATAATATTTATTCTACAATAAGGGTAAGCCCCCTTAGCGATCAACGACTTTCCAGATAATATAGATTTCAACATTAATCATAAAAGAACCTTTCAGTGCATAGTTACCATATAATTCAATCCTTCTACCATACAATGTCCCAATTAAATATAAGACATGGAATTACTGTCAAGTCTTATTTTATTTAATTATATGTATTTCGATTCTGAAATGCACAACTCTGATTAATGCAAATTAGAAACTCTTTTCTAATTTCATTCTGCTTTGGCCAAAGACTTCTGAGTCGTCATTTATCGAATCACATAGGACATTCTCTCCTTTTACTAGAAGTGGTAGATTCTTTGTTGATCATTCACCTATTTTCATGTACAACTTATTATACCCAATCATACCCTTTGATATACCCTAAAGGTCTTAAGGGACATGTCAAAGTATAACTCATCATACACAAGATACTATGATGATCTCAAGTCCAAGGATCACTTGTACTACTATCACTAGAGGAATTCCTATTGACAGGCGAGTAAAACTCCATTAGGTATTCATTAACGAGCCACGTTCAGTGAACTTATTCTCTAATAAGCACCTACATACTTGCTTTAGTGTCTCCACACAAATGATTATAAGATCAATCATTCTCTTCATAAGAGCAAGCAACGTATGTACTAATCTATCCGGATTCACTAATCCCCTTTTTAGTAATCCATCGATTAGGAACAATTTAAGTTTGTGAGCTATCTAGAATTTAGATCTCATTAGCATGATCACCATCATGATTCTAAAAGCATTGCTCAAAGCTATGGGATTATCACATTTAATATAACAGCACTATGTAGATAATGTAAAATGCCTTTTAACAACCGAATAAGATTACAAAGTATATGCTACATCATATCAAATATGATTGGCTTGCGTGCATACTACTTTCAATCTCCCACTTGCACTAAAGCCAATCGTCATGGTATCTAATACCCTTCTTCTCTAAGTGACGATCATCCTGCTGTTTGGATAAAGCTTCAGTAAATGGATATGCAATGTTGTTCTTGAGAGTCCACTATCTCTATAGTTACTTCTCCTCTTTCAATGATTCCACTAATCAAATGAAAGTGCCGCAATACATGTTTGAATCCAAGATGAGACTTAGGAACTATTCCTAGTTCTGTAATGAACTTTTCATCCAAACAATCAACTTGCAGCTTCATTTACAGCTATATACTTTGTCTTTATCACTAAACAAGCAACTCTTTACTGTTTGGAACCTTTCCAATTTACTGCACCACCGTTCAAGGTAACGATTTACTTTAAAATGGATTTATTATCGTCTTGGTCAGTCTGAAAAATTTGAGTCTATTAAGCCCTTTAGTTTTTATTCAGACCTACCATGAATCATGATCACATCTTTAGTACCGGTTAAGTACCTAAAGATGTTTATCACTGTCTTACAGTGATCTTCTCTAGAATATGACTGATCAACATCAAGCCTAATATATTCATTGCATACATGATAGTAACTCATGCGATCTCTCTTTCAATTGGAGACAATTTTAGAGAGATACACTCCATGGCTCATCATCATGAGACCTCTCTTGGAGTTTGTCATGCTAAACGCCTTTAGCATCAAATGAATATACGTTCCTTGGGTCAAGCCGAACATCCTTTTAAATCTATCTATATAGATTTATATCCCCAATTTATAGGGTGTTCCTCCCAAGTCACTCATGGAGGAATGTTTAGACAATATTATCTTTACTGATTGTAGCATTGATGTGTTATTCTGTGTCAGTAGTATATCAACATATAATACCAAGAATGTCACAGCGCTCCCACTGACCCTTTTGTACATATAAGGTTCATTCTCATTTTTGATAAAATCAAACTTTTTTGATTGTCTCATCAAAATGAATGTTCCATTTTTGAGAAGCTTGCTTCAATCCATAAATGGATCATTGCAGCTTATATACACGATTTGCTTCAACCTTTGAAACAAATTCCTCTGGCTGTATCATACATACATTCTCCTCAAGTCTTCATTGAGGAAGGATGTCTCCACATCTATTTTGCCAGATTTCGTAATAAGCTGTAATCACAAGCAAAATCCAAATGGACTTGAGCATTACCGGTAATAAGGTTTTATTACAGTCAACTCCTTGACTTGAAAAACCTTTTAAACAGGTCTGGTCTTATAGGTCTCCACCTTGCCATTTGCCCAGTCTTTCTCTTAAAGACCCATATTCACCCTCTAGGCATTATGCCCTTTTTGTGGAGTAACCAGAGTCTATACTTGGTTCTCATACATGGAGTCCATTTTGGATTTCATGGCCATCTGTCATTTCTCTGAGTGTCTTCTACTCATAGCCTCATCATATATAACTGGATCATCATCCTCTATGATGCGTACCTCATCATCATCCTCTATGATGAATCCATACCTCCCAGGTATCTTCGGTACTCTTCCAGATTTACGATTCGGTTGTGGTACAATAGGTCTATCTACAGGTTCCTCGGTTCGACTTAAAGTGCTTTGTGGTTCTTGAACTCCTTCAAGATCTATTACCCTCCCACTAGCTCCTTCAATGATAAACACCTTTATCTAAGAAGGCAGCGTATAGGATTATAGTAATAATACCCTAAACTTTCTTTAGGATATCCCACAAGTCTGCACTTGTCAGATTTTGTCCCAAACTTATCTTTGAAACTTTTTTCACATAAGGTGGATAACCCCTTATCTTAACATACTTAAGAATAGGAATCCTCCCTATCCATAACCTTTATGGAGTCTTGGGGCCAGATTTTTTGAGGTTACCTTATTTTGTAGATATGCAGCCGTGTCTAGGGTATAACCCCAGATGGATACTAGAATGTCGATAAAAATCATTATGGACTGCACCATGTCCAACAAGGTACAATTTCTCCTTTTAGATACACCAATCAATTATTGCGTATCAGGAGGTTTCCATTATGAGAAAATACCATTTTTGAGATGATCTAGAAACTCATTGCACAAGTATTCTTTCTTCGATCTGATCAAAGAATCTTAATACTTTGTCAATTTGTTTCACTTCTGAATTCTTTAAACATTTCAAATGATTCAGACTTGTATTTCATCAAATACACACATTCAACTCTTTGAATTACCATCTCCTTTTCTTTTATTAGTTTGTTCAATTTGCAAAATAATTTTCATGTAAGTCAAGTATACAAAGTCTATCAAGTAATCTTCCAGTTTCATACAAAACATTATCATTATAAATAGAACAACAATTGTTCTTAAATATAATATCAGAACCTTCCTTGTCCAACAACGGAAGTAATAATGTTTCTAAAGAGAACTGGAACATAATAACAACTTATTAACTTAATAGACTTGCCCGTAGGCAATGCTAAACTATAAGTTCCTACGGTTAATGCAGCAACCATTGCTTCATTCTCCACGCGTAAGATTACTTATTCTTTGTTTAGCTTTCTACTTCTGCTTAGTCTCTGCATTGGATTGCATACGTGAGAACTACAGCCGGTATCCAATACCCAAGTAGAACCTTGACTTATAGAAAAATTTATTTCAATTATGAACAAACCCATATTTGTAACCGAAGCTTCACTAAGCTTTTTCTGGTTACCCTCTAGTTTTAATTCTAGTATCCAGGCTTATTGCAGTGGAAGCAAACTCCTTTGCTATGTGCATCAGTCTTGTTCTTATTGTCCTTTATTTTTGCCTTTCCTTTTACCTTCTTTGAATTGTTCTTCTTTTAAGAAGATCCTTTAGCCCTCTTCTGCTTCCTAGAAGAATCATCTACCAGTAAGACTTGGTCTTTCTTGGTTGGAAAGTGACTCTTTACAGTTTTCAACATGTTTAAGCAACTCAGACAGGCTGACATATAGCTTGTTCATGTGGAAATTCACAACAATTTGTGAGAAAGAGTCTGGAAGTGATTGCAAGATCAAATCTTGGATAATCTCTCCATCCATTAAAACCCAGTTGTCCCAATTGTTCAATCAAATTGATCATTTTAGGACATATGTATGTACTGTAGTGCCATCGGTCATTCTAGATCGGAAGAGCTCCTTAGATATCTGATATCTAATAGTCCTACTTTCCTCACCCTTCAACTCCTTGAAGGTGCCGGAGTACAGTAGGAACATCCATAAGTTCATGCTGACGCTGAAGCTCGTTACTCATGGATGCGAGCATGATTCATTGAGCCAACTGTGCATCATCTTGCCACTTTCTAAAAGTAGCAATCTCTTCCTCTGAGGCATTGTCTGCAACCATTGCAGGGATAGGTATATTAAGGACATAAGATAACTTTTCAGCCTTGAGAACTATTCTCAAATTCCTTAACTAGTCCGTGTAATTCGGTCCGATTAATTATCATCTAATATGCTATGCAGTGATAGTGAATTAGACATCGTAAAATTCTGTAAATGAATTTGTAATTTAACAATATTTTAGCATACATTCATTTTTAATTAATTACTAAAATAAATTAGGTCTTTATTTTAAATTGGTATCTCCCACTATTTTCATCAAACTATATTACCCTCATTATATAGTTCGGCAATTCTAATTAAAGATTTGCTAGTGAGACTAAGGATCCCATTTTAAATGTATATAGCCTTACCGTGACACAACAAACGATATATAAATAAATAGGTAAACAACTATTGTCAATTACATCTCTATGTAACTCCTTGTATTTTGCCTCTTAGATTATTTTGATCAAGTGGTGACACATCCGAATCAAAATTATCCAAGTTAAGTCCATCCTAGCACTTCCATATATTCGAAAGAAAAACACTGTCCTTGTGGTGACACAACAAAACAGCATCGTTTAGTCTATGTATAAGCATCAAATGTGATAAAGCAACATCTTAAATATTTTAATACTTGCCTTGTGGTGACACAACAAAGTCATACTAAATATTTAATACTCTATTGCTTTACCATGCTAGAAGGCGACATTCGATATTCTAAATATCTTTGAACGCTTAGGACTTAATATGATTTCTTTGACGGGTTTGTTATTATTTGTCTCATCTTGTTTAGCGCGCATGCACATATATATATAAAATACGCGTCATATTATTTAACATGCGAAGCATGTTGTATAATATATAATATATACATAGCAAGCATGCACATATAGAATACTATATTCTACCCGGATTGATTATGGACTTTTATTCTAGTTTGGTTCACTAGAGCCACCAAGTGAACCAAAAGGTCAAACCTAGGGTGCAAGAATTAAATTTAAATATAACTATTACATTTAAATCCGGGCTCCATTACAAACGGGTCTTCAAGCGCTCCTTGCTCCTTTGTCTCCAATTCTTCAAGTAATTCTAACTAAACCTATTACATAAACTATTTACAATAAATAGAAACCTTGATCAGCAGTCAAGGGGAGGTACATAGGAGGAAGATAGAATTTACATCAAGGAAAAACTAGAGAAGACGAGGTACGCAGACCCCATTTATAAAACCCATTCATTCAAGCATCCACTAAAATAAATCCAATCACACATTGGTCAATAGTTCATAATCAATCCCTATTTATTATCATATATATAATATGTATCAATAAATAACATTCATCCCATGAATAATAAAATCATTCCATATATGCATTGATATCATTTAATGGGCAATATTAGTTAGTATAAAATTCCATTTCAACTCCAATTAGTTATCATGGAATCCAATTCCAACTCTAATTAGTTATCATGAAATTTAATTTTAATTAAAATAAACTTCTTTATTTTAATCATATTCCAAATCAAAATAAACTCTTTTATTTTAATTTATCCAATTTTTTGAATAAAAATAAACTCCTTTATTTTTAATCAAATTCCAAATCAAAATAAACTCCTTTATTTTAATTAATATGGAAACCAATTTCAAGTTTAAAATAAACACCTTTATTTTTAACTTAAAATTGTTGAAAAATAAAATATGTTGAATCCTATTCCTTATCAAAATAAACATTTTTATTTTTTAAGGAAACATGGAATCCTATTCCATATGTGAATAAACTCCTTTATTCTAGGAAACATGGAATCCTATTCCATATATGAATAAACTCCTTTATTCTAGTTAACGTAGAATCCAATTCCAAGTTCAAATAAAACTTTTAATTTTAATTATATTCCAATTCAAAATAAACCTTTTATCTTAATTGAAAATAAATAAAATCAAAATAAATAAAAAAATAAATAAAATAAATAAAATAATTTTACACAAACAATTATGCCCAATTAAATTGTTCTTAACACATATCAATGTATATACAGAATCAAAACAATTAATAATTCACATAAAGTTTGGCTCTTGATACCACTGTTAGGTTTGTATAACGCGAACATGCAATCAAATTACATTAATAAAGCGGAAGCGCGATAAAATCAGATTTTAAAATTTTATACAAACCATCACCATGATCTTTCTTTATGCACAATTATTAATTAAACGAAAGAGATGAAGAATAAGAATTATACCCTTGTAGAATTCTAGCTTCCTCAGGTACAAGTTCACCTCCAATTCCTTCGCGTTCTCCTTGAATTCCACCGATTAAATTCCTTCCTTTGATCAACGTTAGCCACCCAAGTGTTTGGCCTCTAGAGGTGATCCACCAAGGAATAATACTTGTTCAAGAAGATGGGTGTTGGCAAAACCCTAGTTTCTATCTCTATAGAAATTGTAAGTACTCTCTACAATTCTTATGCAAGAGTGTGTAACCCTAATCTATGATAAGACTTCTCTTATTTATAGATGTAGGAAAACCCTTCCCTAAACTATTTAGGATTAGGGTTTCTATTCTAATTAAACTCCTTTAATTAAATTAAACTCCTAATCCAATTAGGAATTCATGTGAGAGTACTTCTATTAATTAATTCTCAATCCCTATTAGGAATTAAATAATAGTAATAGTAATAATAATAATAAGACTCCTCTTATTAATTTATATTTAATATTTCTAAAATATTAAATAATAAATATTAAGCTATTTAATTTATTCTATCTCCATAGACTAAATTAAATACACTTAACTTATTATTACAATTATGCCATTTACTTCTTAAATAAATATTTTCCTTTTGCGGTGTGACCCTTTAGATTCTCCATATTAAACCGGTTGTGAATAAATCAATTAGAACAATTCAAATCTTATTTAAATAAATAAATTAAACTATTTAATTCATTTAAATAAATAATATTTATTCTACAATAAGGGTAAGCCCCCTTAGCGATCAACGACTTTCCAGATAATATAGATTTCAACATTAATCATAAAAGAACCTTTCAGTGCATAGTTACCGTATAATTCAATCCTTCTACCATACAATGTCCCAATTAAATATAAGACATGGAATTACTGTCAAGTCTTATTTTATTTAATTATATGTATTTCGATTCTGAAATGCACAACTCTGATTAATGCAAATTAGAAACTCTTTTCTAATTTCATTCTGCTTTGGCCAAAGACTTCTGAGTCGTCATTTATCGAATCACATAGGACATTCTCTCCTTTTACTAGAAGTGGTAGATTCTTTGTTGATCATTCACCTATTTTCATGTACAACTTATTATACCCAATCATACCCTTTGATATACCCTAAAGGTCTTAAGGGACATGTCAAAGTATAACTCATCATACACAAGATACTATGATGATCTCAAGTCCAAGGATCACTTGTACTACTATCACTAGAGGAATTCCTATTGACAGGCGAGTAAAACTCCATTAGGTATTCATTAGTGAGCCACGTTCAGTGAACTTATTCTCTAATAAGCACCTACATACTTGCTTTAGTGTCTCCACATAAATGATTATGAGATCAATCATTCTCTTCATAAGAGCAAGCAACGTATGTACTAATCTATCCGGATTCACTAATCCCCTTTTTAGTAATCCATCGATTAGGAATAATTTAAGTTTGTGAGCTATCTAGAATTTAGATCTCATTAGCATGATCACCATCATGATTCTAAAAGCATTGCTCAAAGCTATGGGATAATCACATTTAATATAACAGCACTATGTAGATAATGTAAAATGCCTTTTAACAACCGAATAAGATTACAAAGTATATTCTACATCATATCAAATATGATTGGCTTGTGTGCATACTACTTTCAATAAGCTGGACAACCCCAAGTCTTAACATGCTTAAGATTTGGTTTCCTCCCTGTCCATATCTCATATGGGGTCTTTGGGACGGATTTGGTAGGTACCTTGTTAAGTAGGTATGCAGCCGATTCTAGGGCATAACCCCAGAAGGATACTGGAAGGTCGGTAAAACTCATCATGGAACGAACCATGTCCAACAATGTTCGATTTCTCCTTTCAGATACACCATTCAACTGTGGCGTTCCTGGTGGAGTCAATTGTGAGATTATACCATTTTCTTTGAGACAATTGAGAAACTCATTGGTTAAGTATTCCCCTCCTCGATCCGATCGAAGAATCTTAATACTCTTACCAGTTTGCTTCTCTACTTCACTTCTGAATTCTTTGAACTTTTCAAACGATTCAGATTTGTATTTCATTAAATACACATATCCAAATCTAGAATGATCATCAGTGAAAGTAATAAAATAAGAATACCCTCCTCGTGCATTCGTTGTCATAGGTCCACAAACGTCTGTGTGTACCAACGCTAACAACTCTGTAACTCTTTCTCCTTTTCCACTAAAAGGAGATTTAGTCATCTTACCCATGAGACAAGATTCACAAGTTGGATATGATTCGTAATCAGATAGCTCTAAAAGCCCATCTTTATGCAACTTGGATAATCTTATTTCATTGATGTGACCGAGTCTACAGTGCCACATAAAGGTATAATTAACATCATCTCTTTTTCTTTTCTTAGTTTGTTCAATTTGAAGTATATTTTCATGCAAGTCAAGTATGTAAAGTCCATTCAGTAAATTGCCAACACCATATAAAACATTGTTATTATAAATAGAACAACTGTTGTTCTTTATTATAATATCAAAACCATCCATATCCAATACAAAAATTGAAATAATGTTTCTAATGAGTGTTGGAACATAATAACAATTATTTAAACTAATGAACTTGCCCGAAGGCAGTGCTAAACAATAAGTCCCTACAGCCAATGCAGCAACCTTTGCTCCATTTCCCACTCGTAGGACGACTTCATCCTTGTTCAGCTTCCTACTTCTGCTTAGTCCCTGCATATTATTACATATGTGAGAACTACAACCGGTATCCAATACCCAAGTAGAATTTTGACTTTCAGAAAAATTAATTTCAATCATGAACAAACCTAGATTGGAAGTCGAAGCTTCTCCAAGCTTCTTTTGGTCTGCAAGATACTCCTTGCAGTTCCTCTTCCAGTGTCCCAGCTTATTGCAATGGTAGCAAATTCCTTTGCTATCTGGATCAGGTTTCTTTTTATCCTTCCTCTTCGCCTTGCCCTTAGCCTTCTTGTTTTTCTTCTTTTCAGAAGATACCTTGGGCCTCTTCCTTTTCTTGGAAGAATCATCCACTAGTAAGACTTGGTTCTTGTTGGATGAGAAGTGACCTTCAGCAGTTTTCAACATGTTAAGTAACTCAGGCAAGCTGACGTCCAACTTATTCATGTGAAAATTCACAACAAGTTGTGAGAAGGTGTCCGGGAGTGACTGCAAGATCAAATCTTGACTCAACTCCCCATCCATCACGAACCCAAGTTGTCCAAGCTGTTCAATCAGATTGATCATCTTAAGGACATGAGTCTCAACAGCAGTGCCCTCGGTCATATGAGATCGGAAGAGCTCCTTAGATATCTGATATCTAGCAGTCCTACTTTGCTCACCATACAACTCTTTGAGATGCAGCAATATAGTAGAAGCATCCATAGTTTCATGCTGACGCTGAAGCTCATTACTCATGGATACGAGCATGATGCATTGAGCTAAGATTGCATCATCTTGCCACTTTCTAAAAGTAGCAATCTCTTCCTCAGAGGCTGTTTCTGCAACACTTGCAGGGACAGGCGAATTTAGGACATAAGAAATCTTTTCAGCAGTGAGAACAATTCTCAGATTCCTTAACCAGTCCGTGTAATTCGGTTCGGTCAGTTTGTTAGCATCAAGTATGCTACGCAGTGATAGTGAGTTTGACATTTTTAAATTCTGCATGTGAAATAGACAACATTTTAGCATACATTCAATTTATTAATTACCAAAATAAATTAGGTCTTTATTTTAAATTGGTATCTCTCACTATTTTCATCAAACTATATTACCCTCAATATATAGTTCGGCAATTCTAATTAAATATTTGCTAGTGAGATTAAGGATCTCATTTCAAATGTATATAGCCTTGTGGTGACACAACAAACGATATATAAATAAATAGGTAGACAACTATTGTCAATTACATCACTATGTAACTCCTTTTATTTTGCCTCTTAGATTATTTTGATCAAGTGGTGACACATCCGAATCAAAATTATCCAAGTTAAGTCCAACCTAGCACTTCCATATATTCGAAAGAAAAACACTATCCTTCTGGTGATACAACAAAACAGCATCGTTCAGTCTATTTATAAGCATCAAATGTGATAAAGCAACATCTTAAATATTTAATATTTGCCTTGTGGTGACACAACAAACTCATATTAAACATTTAATACTCTATTGCTTTACCATGCTAGAAGGCGACGTTCAATATTCCAAATATCTTTGAACGCTTAGGACTTAATATGATTCCTTTGAGGGGTTTGTTATTATTAGTCTCATCTTGATTAGCGCGCATGCACATATATATATAAAATACGCGTCATATTATTTTACATGCGAAGCATGTTGGATAATATATAATATATATATAGTAAGCATGCACATATAGAATACTATATTCTACCCGGATTGATTATGGACTTTTATTCTAGTTTGGTTCACTAGAGCCACCAAGTGAACCAAAAGGTCAAACCTAGGGTGCAAGAATTAAATTTAAATATAACTATTACATTTAAACCCGGGCTCCAATACAAACGGGTCTTCATGCGCTCCTTGCTCCTTTGTCTCCAATTCTTCAAAATTAATTCTAACTATTCCTATTACATGAACTATTTACAATAAATAGAAACCTTGATCAGCAGTCAAGGGGAAGTACATAGGAGGGAGATAGAATTTACATTAAGAAAAATTAGAGAAGACGAGTTACGCAGACCTCATTTATAAAAACCCATACATTCAAGCATCCACTAAAATAAATCCAATCACACATTGGTCAATAGTCCATAATTAATCCCTATTTATTATCATACATATCTCTATATGTATCAATAAATAACATTCATCTCATGAATAATAAATTCATTCCATATATGCATTGATATCAATTAATGGGCAAAAGTTTTGCTAATATTTAGTTTTTGAAACAAAATAAACTCTTTTATTTTAATCAAAAACCAAATCCAAATGAAACTTCTTTAATTTTAGCAATCTGAAATCCTATTTCAGATAAAATAAACATCTTTATTTTAAACTTAAATCAATTAAATAAACCATTTATTTCAATTGAAGGAAAAAAAAATTCGGATTCTGCTAGCCGGCGCAGCTGCGCCCAGAATGAACTGGACAACGGCGCAGCTGCGCTGCTCCCCAGAAAAAACCGATTCTGAGTTTCGGCGCAGCTGCGCTCCAGAATGAACTGGAGGCGGCGCAGCTGCGCCGTGTCGCTGATTCAAAAATTTTTATTCTGCCTAAAAATTTCGATCCAATCGCATATCAAACATACATGGAATTATCAAAATCGATAATTAGCACAAGATTAGGCTCTGATACCACTGTTAGGTTTGTATATAACGCGAGCATGCAATCAAATTACATAAATAGAGCGAAAGCGCGATAAAACGGATTTTAAAATTTTATACAAACCATCACCAAGATCAATCCTTGTGCTCAATTAACGATATAAACAAAAGAGAAAGAGAATAAGAATTTATATCCTCGTAGAACAAAGCTTCCTCGGGTACAAGTTCAACTCCTAGTCTTCGTGTTCTCCTCGAATGCTACGGTGTGATTCCTTCCTTTGATCAACGTTAGCCACCCAAGTGTTTGGCCTCTAGAGGTGATCCATCAAGGAAGAACAAGTATTCAAGAAGTTGGATATTTTGGCAAAACCCTAGTTTCTATCTCTATAGAAATTGTAAGTACTCTCCACAATCTAATGCAAGAGTGTGTAACCCTAATCTATGATAAGACTCCTCTTATTTATAGATGTAGGAATAACCCTTCCCTAAACTATTTAGAATTAGGGTTTGTATTATAATTAAACTCCTTTAATTAATAATGCTCCTAATCCAATTAGGAATCTATGGGAGAGTACTTCTATTAATTAATTCCCAATCCCTATTAGGAAATAAATAATAGTTCTATTAATTAATTCACAATCCCTATTAGGAATTAAATAATAGTAATAGTAATAATAATAATAAGACTCCTCTTATTAATTTATATTTAATATTTCCAAAATATTAAATAATAAATATTAAGCTATTTAATTTATTCTATCTCCATAGACTAAATTAAATACACTTAACTTATTATTACAATTATGCCATTTACTTCTTAAATAAATATTTTCCTTTTGCGGTGTGACCCTTTAGGTTCTCCATATTAAACCGGTTGTGAATAAATCAATTAGAACAATTCTAATCTTATTTAAATAAATAAATTAAACTATTTAATTTATTTAAATAAATAATTTTTATTCTACAATAAGGGTAAGCCCCCTTAGCGATTAACGACTTTCCAGATAATATAGATTTCAACATCAATCACAAAAGAACCTTTGAGTAAATAGTTACCGTACAATTCAATCCTTCTACCATACAATGTCCCAATTAAATATAAGACATGGATTTACTGTCAAGTCTTATTTTATTTAATTATATGTATTTCGATACCCAAATGCACAACTCTAAATAATGCAAATTAGAAACTCCTTTCTAATTTCATTCTGCCTTGGCCAAGGACTACTGAGTTGTCATTTATCGAATCACATAGGACATTCACATCTTTTACTAGACGTGGTAGATTCTTTATTGAGAATACATATCTCCATGTACAACTAATTATACCCAATCATACCCTTTGATATACCCCAAAGGTCTTAAGGGACATGTCAAAGTATAACTCATCATACACAAGATACTATGATGATCTCAAGTCCAAGGATCACTTGTACTACTATCACTAAAGGAATTCCTATTGACAGGCGAGTAAAACTCCATTAGGTATTCCTTAGCGAGTCACGTTCAGTGAACTTATTCTCTAATAAGCACCTACATACTTGCTTTAGTGTCTCCACACAAATGATTATGAGATCAATCATCCTCTTCCTAAGAGCAAGCAACGTATGTACTAATCTATCCGGATTCACTAATCCCCAATTTAGTAATCCAACGATTAGGAACAATTTTAGTTTGTGAGCTATCTAGAATTTAGATCTCATTAGCATGATCACCATCATGATTCTAAAAGCATTGCTCAAAACTATGGGTTTATCACATTTAATATAACAGCACCATGTAGATAATATAAAATGTCTTTTAAGAAAATCAATTCTTTTATTAATAAATGAATAAGATTACAAAGTATATGCTACATCATATCAAATATGATTGGCTTGTATGCATACTACTTTCACGAACTAGCAACCGATCTAACTCACTGTGAAAACAGTGTAGACGAGACGGAAACTAGTTTGTTGGTTGTTTGTGGGAAACCACTCGGCATACTATATTGAACACTGTTAAAGACTCGATGTGTGCTAGCTTTAGGATTATGAATGTGTATGGTGCTAAGGTGTTATCTAATATTTGATTATGTGCTTAAATATTAGAAGTAGTGATATGAGGTATAATATGTGATGCTAATTGAAAGATCAATCTTATAACTGATAGGTCTTTCATAAGAGATTAAGTTAAATTGCGTTGCAGTAATCGACGGTTCAGGCAAGTTTCCTTGACCTTACTCAAGTTTATATTGAGCAAGTTACTCTTAACTCAAACTTGAGTTGCTATGTTTCAAGCATGCTACTGGTTTAATTCTTTATAATTATTCCACCTCCTTAAATTATTGATTCGCACATAGTGCATGTTGCATATGTCCATCAGGTATGAAAGGCTGATCACCTTTATTACCATAAGGTTCAATTAAATTGGTTCATAGTCATTATTGACACCCTGTATTATTGAATTCAGTCATTCAATCATTGAAATTTTTGATTCATGCTCTTTCACAATTATTATATTGCTGAAAAATTTGAAAGTTTATTCTTTCTTTCAATCATGATATATCCTTCTTGTATTTAAACTTGCTGGACAAAATAGTTACTCACCCTTGCTATATCATGATAACAAATTTCAGATTTAAGGCGAATGTTCGAGGAAAGACAATACAAAAGCAAAGGACAAGATTAGATGGCTATGTATGTTAACTAATTAGTTATCTGATGTAAATGATATTGTAAACCTTTTAAGTTACTGAAGGTATGTATTAATAAAGGTTATAGACCTTGGGATATGTAGCAGAGATTATTGTATAAACAATTTATGTTTATATCTTCCGCAGTAGTTATAAATATGATGTATCGTGACGCACCAAGTCCGAGGTTCAAGGGATCCGGGTTTGGGGACGCTACACTTACTCTAAGAAATTTTCAGAGGGTGGAAGGAAGGATATGCAAGGAAGTTATGAAATTTTTTATGACAAGCCCTCCTATTTATAACAAAAATTTAACCAACATCTACCACGCATCAATTATCACACTTTATTCTTAACCAACATCTTTCAATATTTTATTTATCAATTATTCACACATTTATCAATTATTCACACTTTTTCTTTAATCATATTATTTCTTTAATCTATTTCACTCATCCTTTATCAATTATTCACATCTTTATCAATTATTCACATTTTTTTAATCAAACTTTTTCTTCAACCTATATCATTCATCATTTATCAATTATTCACACTTCTATCAATTATTCAAACTTTTTCTTTAATCAAACTTTTTTTTAATCTATATCATCCATCCATTATTCACATCTTTATCAATTAATCACGCATTTATCAAATTATTCACACTTTTCTTTAATCATACTTTCTTTTTAATCTATATCATCCATCTATTATTCACACATTTATCAATTAATCACACATTTATCAATTTTTTAATAATTATTCACAAATAATATTATAAACGAACAATACTGACAACCAGATCATTCCCAGGAAAGAGAGGGTCTTCTTATAAACGGCACACAATCAAATAACCCTTTTTCTCGACAGAACTCCTAAAGATTGTCAATAATGTTAACTGCTCTAATAATATTATATAAAATAATATGAGTTATTGTGTCG
Source organism: Aralia elata (assembly GCA_034770075.1). Lineage (NCBI taxonomy): Eukaryota > Viridiplantae > Streptophyta > Magnoliopsida > Apiales > Araliaceae > Aralia > Aralia elata. Next base: position 25,519,322 of record CM068387.1, read on the forward strand.
TGACAATTATCGATTTAATAATATGAAATAATGTGCAGATGTTACTGTAACAATTATTGAGCAATAATATGAAATACTATGCAATTGCTACTCTACTGTGGAATACCGCGTGCTATTATGGAATACCGCGTGTTGTGATAGTACCGTTAACAATTTTGTTATAAAAAGTCATTTATGTCATTTTCAGTATTCGACACTTAGTCATTGTGGGGCCCACCAATAATTTGTTATTTCGGCGCCATCGTACTTTACCGAATATAATATTTTTCGACAGAACGAATATTCTCTGACATACTTTTTATCTTATAATTTGCATATATAACCCTTAACTTATCGTTTCATCAATTTAGCAACTTACTGTTTAAAATAAGAATTATAAGAAAGTTAAATTCTATTTATTGAAAGTCGGGGTTTTACAAAAGGACCCAAGATCAAATCGAGAGAGATGAAGATTTAGAAGTAAAGAAAGATTTAGGGGAAACAATGTGCTGAAAACAAAGAAATTAGGGCTCAATTTATAGACGATAGGTCTGATGCCTATTCATATTTCTAAGCGATTTAAAAGCGGTAGTGGAGAGTTATGCAACTACGTACATTTAAATTTCAGTTTTCTCTTCGCGCCAAAAGAATGGTGTTAAATAAAGGGGGCATGTGTTGAGTACATATACTTTACCAGATTATTGGTAAATATAAATAAAAGGAAATAACATAATTACCCCTGATTTAGTATTAGCCAACAATTATTAATTAAGGGTATCATAGACTTTGTTACAAAACTAATACCATATTGACACGTGAAAGATTGAATTGAAGCGACTAAAGAAGTTGAAGCAGTTTTGGTATTCAACACCCACCACTAGCGGTTATGGAAGTTCATAAATATGGAAGTTATGCAAATTATCAGGAGGGGAAAGCATTATAAATAATCATGTTAAGATCAGAAGAAAGGACACTAACTTTTCATCAACAAACAACATAACAAACTCTTTTCAAAGTATTTATCTTAGGAGTAGGACTAGACAACTGCCGAGCACATCGCCAGGATGTTTTGTAAGGTAAGAATAACATAATTGTAGTTTCTGTAAACAATTTTCAGTCCCGTGTTATTAAAATTGTTGTAGTTGGAAACAACTTTTAGACCCGTGTTACTAAAACTTGTATTTGTGTAATTTAGTGTAATTGTACCAATTGTTTTATGTTCCAAGAAGTCCTTGAGTCCAAGACATAGAACACACAATTATTTTGTCTTTAATAAACAATTTGTTTATCGAATTGTTTATTGTCTAAATAATTTTTCAACAATAACATTAAACTAATAATTGGTTTTTCTAATCCACAAACTCGCACATATGTTCATTAAGGGAAACTTTGTTATTGTTTTGCTATTTCCTTTAATTTGCAAACTAAGATGTGACTCCAAGTCCTAATAGTTTGATCTAATTTGTTTAACATCAAAATGAGCAGTCATATTCCTCTTGCTCCAAAAATGATGCGTATAATTCGCACATGTTTTCATTTAGGGATTTTTTTTTATTGTTTGATTATTTTCTTCAAATTTTGAAATCAAGAGGTGATTCTGAGTCAAATTTGTTCGTTCTATTCTGTTTAACATCGAAAGGAGTAATCATATCACTCTCGCTTTTGATATGTATAACTCGCATATGTCTTTATTTAAACAAACTTTTTTATTATTTTATTATTTTTTTCATATTTGGAAACTAAGAGGTGAATCTAAGTTCTATTGGTTCGTTTTACTTTGCTTAATATCAAAGGAAGTAATTTTATTACTCTCGCACCAAAAATAATGCGTACAACTCGTGTATGTTGGCCCCACTTTTAAGTAACCAAGATGAGAGGTGAATTGGTTATAAATTTTTTTTTAAGTGAATCAACCATTGTCTCTATGAGTGTATAACTTTCACCTATGACTTAATTGTTGTTTAACTTGACTCTGTTTACCGATGACTAATTTACAGTTCAACCAATTGAATCAGAGTTTCAAGGCAGGTTTTACACATTGGTTGAAACTCTTTACACAATTTTTTTATTATTTTAAATTGAAGATAATTTATCTTAACTAAGGAAATCATGAGTATATGGACCACTTTTTTTTCTTGAATGTCTTAGTCTATTACAATAATTTATTCAAATTAAGAGGGAGGGATTTAAAAGGGGAAATAAATAACTTAAGAGTTTTCGTAACATGCTGTCAACCAGAGTCGAACTTTCGATCTCCATATAGATAGAAATGAGTCGTACAAGGGGATCAAATGGTCATCAATTAATTTGTGTCAAACTTAAACTTTGATTCTTTTGAGAAAGAAAGAACTTACCTATTTTTAATGACAAACTCTACCCCTAAGTTAGTCTTTTTAGCTCACTTGTCAAAGTTGTCCAGCATCATTATTCTTCAAGAATAATAGTACGATTAAAGTAGGACGAATACCTTCGATCCGAAGGAAATAACACCATACATATAGGGAATATTTGATGGCGTGTGTATCTACTTATATGAATCTTCAAGAATACCATACATACAAATGTTGGCTCTTTAAATTCTAAAACTACATTGAAACTGTAAGCTCACAACATTTCTTTCTCTCTCTCTCTCCTCTGAAACTGTAAGTTGATGCTGAGGGATTATATGCTTTTGCAGTTTTAATGGGCAAAACTCCTTTCTTTCTCTATTTCCAATTGTGTGTTTGCATTTTTCCAGTTATACACTTCCTCTTTTTCTCTGTTTTGAACATTATATATTGAGTGTATGAATTTCAAACTCACCATTTCTTCTCTTCTTGTAGAAATAGAAAAATATCTGATGGATACTACTGATATGCCAATCAGTGGAATTGCCCAAGAAGTCTGCTCTGATCCTCTCTCGTTTGCTAGGAGGTACTTTTTTTTTTCCCCTTTAAGGGTCACTGTTTAATCAATAAAATTATGTTTATTTTAATTTTTGTTAAAGATTTTTAAGAATTAAAATTTCATGTAGGCTATATGTTTGTTTGCAAAAATAATGGGTGAGATATGGCTCTTTGTATTAATTTATTATCACTCAGGACTATTTTATCCTATAAATAGTATGTTATTTAATCATTTCAAAAGCCATTTGATGAGGGATTATAATCCCAAGTACCAAGTAGAAAATGGTATTACATAATTCTCTTTTGAGGTATCAAGTAATCTTAGAAATGATCAAAAATAGTCCAAGTATTAAATAACGGACTAATCATGGGATAACATAGTTCAGAGTGGGAATCAATTAGTATAGATAGTGCTATTCCATTCATCATTTTTACAAACAAACGTAACCATAGTGTATACCTAAGGAATGTTAGGATTATGTCAACCGTTACTAAAGTACTTATGTTTGATAAAAGTATAAAGATTTTAATGACTATCATGATCCTAGTACAAAATACGTTGCGAGTATATCAAATTTAAGTTCTTTATTTAAAGGGTCACTCTGTTTATTCAACAAAATTAAATTTTTTTTTTTTTGTTTTTTTTTGTTTTGGTAGTTATCAGTTGGAAGCACTGGATAGAGCAATAAAACAGAACACAATTGTGTTCTTGGAAACTGGTTCAGGGAAGACCCTTATTGCCATAATGCTTCTGCGCAGTTATACATACCTTCTGCGCAAGCCATCACAATTTATAGCTGTTTTCTTAGTACCCCAAGTGGTTTTGGTCACTCAAGTATGTGAAATTTACCATTTTTATTTATTTATTTTAATTTCTGAATTCTAAAATTCTTTCATTTTGATTGCATTTTGTTATTTATAATTTTATTTCATTTTTATCTATTTTTATTCAAACTTGCTTGTTTGATTGTTATCTTTACTAGCAAGCTGAAGTTGTGAAAATGCACACCGACTTGAAAGTGGGAAAGTTTTGGGGAGGAATGGGTGTGGACTATTGCGATGCTGCCAGTTGGAAGCAGCAACAGGATGAATATGAGGTAATCCAAATTTCCGTTTCACTTTATATGATTCTTTAGTATATACAGTTTGAGTAAATATTCAACAGATAAGGGGAAAAAAATATGTATGTCATAGGTTTTTCACCCCTTAATATGATTACAAGTCCTATTGCACACACACTGTGTGTGCGATTTAAAAATTGTAAAGTAGTTTTCTTATGTAACTTCTTGTGGCAGTTAATTGTAGCGAGATTATTTAGGGATGGGAGAGAATTAAAAGATAAAATAGGAATTGGACAATGTCAGAAAATATTTCTTTATCAGAAGTTGTTACACAGCTTCACCAAAGAGTGGTTATTTTTATTTTTCTCCCTCTCCCTTAATAATATGGATGATTCACTACGCAATCCGTATTCACAACAAATGATGCTTTTGTTTTGTTTCAATAGTTTCCTAGAACAAATAGAGAAATTCAATTGTAACTGGCATGAAACTTCAAGGGACTTCCGTTTCTATTTACATTAAAAACTCTGGAATAAACATTGAGCTCCTTTTTTTCCCTTTCAGAAATCTGACTGGAAGAAGCGTATTTCGTCCCTCTTGAATGATTGTGTTGAAGGAAATAAGATTTGTATTTGGTGTCTGTTGTTTGGTTGTGTTTGGCTTGGGGAAATAATGAGTAGTTTTGTCATATTTGACAAAATCAGCTTTAAAACCTGAACAAGTGAACATGCTAATAAAACAAAGGAGATCAACTGCAGATATGGAAAAAACAAAATAAAATTGATTCGGTTAGAAATCTAGTTATTTCTTATTACTTGGAGTTGTTCCTTTCACTTTCTTGGTAATTTCTGCTTAGTGCTAATTAAACTGAGCTTTTATGCTCAAATTAAAATTTTTGATTATTCTCCCCCCCCCCCCCAAAAAAAAAAAAGGTTTATATTTACTTCTGTTTGTTTTTTTTTTCTTTTTTTTTGTGTGTGGAATTTATGGCTTGTTATGGTGCATCAACTCTTATTGTTTTTGTTTCAGGTGCTTGTCATGACACCGGATATCTTACTTGATGCCTTAAGACACGGGTTTTTGAAGCTTGAGATGATAAAGGTTCTAATATTCGACGAATGTCATAATGCTAGAGGTGGACACCCCTATGCTTGCATTATGACGGTGAGTAAATTTGTGCTGTATTATCCATTATCACATAATTTGCCAAGGTCTTTTAGTCTCTCATAAGATATTTACTCCATTGACACCAAAGGTTTTAGACCAGTTTACCGAAAAAATGTTATGCTTTGATGAGCATCAGATATCTTGAGCTGCAACAATCATAAGGATTGAATCTACGTTTACTTTTTCATTTTCCTAGCCAAAGGTATATGTGCAAAATTGTTTTACAACTTTCTAATTGTGTATCTGTAGTTTCTGCTAACTGAAACCTTCACTAAATCCTCTCGTCAATAATATAATATTTAAATATAATTTTGGCATGTCTTAAAATCCGTGTCGCACATACTAAAAAAAGTGTTTCAATAATTGTGGGACGCAAGTAGTATATAGTTTAATTGTAAGTCCATGTTTCTCCTTATTTCATGTCAAATAGATTACAATCTGAAGGAATTATATGCACTGACAGGATTTTTATCACCCTCAATTGAACTCCAATAACTCCCAGCTTCCTAAAATATTTGGGATGACTGCTTCCCCTGTTAAGGCTAAAGGTATGTAAGAATTAAAATAAAGGTTTTATTACTTATATTTTAAAGTTAGTTGCTCTTAATGTCATTGTGTTTTTCCAATGAAATTAAATAGCTGAATTTATCAATGGGTTTCTTTTGAATTAGGTTTAAGCTCTGAATTGGCCTACTGGCAACAGATTTACGAACTTGAGAAGCTAATGCATTCAAAGGTTCCTTAAAATTACTCATTCCCTTTGTTTTATATTTTATGACTGCGTCTTAAATTTCTTTGATGCTCCCTCCGCCCCAAAAAAGATGACTGAAGTACTAAAAAAAATTGTCCCACAAAAGACGTCTAAAGTACATAATTCAAATCTAAAATATTATCTACAGTCTATTTTACCCTCAAAAGTATATTCAAGTATGAATCACTATTTTGCGGAAAAAGGAAAAATCTTTAATGTAATTACTCGGGGTCCATGGTGGATAAAATGGGAACTTTTTTATCCTCTCTCCTCTACTTCTGTTTTTCTTAAATTGTGTGCAAAATGTACTGCAGACATCTTTGGAGTATTTGCTTAATATAATTTTTTACTGGAATTTCAGTTTCACTAAATTCAACTCAAGAAATATTAATAATTCATATTCCTCTGCTCTTATATTTTTTTGTACTTAGGTTATAATTAACTGGAGAACTGTTTTAGCTAGGAAGCATAAAGAACAAAACAATAAAAGAACAAAGAAGTAGAGTTGAAAGATTTCTGCTACGATATATTAAAACATATAAATTCTACATTCTTACTTTTCAGTTAAATCATGTACACATTCTCAGCCGTTTGAAAAACTAGGGGCGGGGTTTACCAGCATTTTGCTTGGTGTTTCTACATAACATTAATTACCTGTAGGCAAGCATAGAAGCTTATGTGTAAGCATCGGTTAGTGTCGTGTTCTTAAATTGCATTTATTACCTGTAGGTGTTCATCAAAAAGTTTATGTGTAAGCATCGCTTAGTGTCGTTTTGTATTGTCACTGGTTCTTTTCATGTGTTTATTGTGTTTTCTTCATGTTATGGATTCTTCATCTTTAACAAGCTCGAAATTGTATGTTAAATGCAAACCTAAAACTCTTTGTCTATAAGATTGACATTTTATTTGATGGATTTTGGTTCTATGTTGAGTTTTCAATCCCATTTTATACCCTAGTTATTCACTATCAGTGTTGGAAATTGTAGTATAGTATGCTTCCAAACCTTGTTAAAACTCATCCAAGTAACATGATATTCATCCCAAATTCTTCTTATAAGGATCCTAGTAACCTAGTCTACCACCATTCTTACACTTCATTCCAATTGCAATCCATCTTCAATATTAATGTTAATTTTAAAAGCCTAGATTCCTTCACTTTGTATCCATCCATCCATATACAGCCTAAATGTTAAATAAAATAGCGATCATGTTTTCCTTCCCGCTTAACCAACTCTGGCCTTGAATCTCAATTTTGCCTCTTGCCTGATAAACCCGAACTAGACCATTATGAAAATTATATTGGACGATTTTTGTTCGTGGGATGAATTGCTTTGCGAAGTCAAAATTTGTCTAATATAACGCTTAGTGTTCTAAAAATTACTAGGCGGACCTAGGTGGCGGAGGGGGTGCCTAGCAAGTAGCACCTAGGTTGTCTAGGCAGTGGTGCATAGGCATTTTCCTAGGCGGACTAGGTGTTTTCTTAAATGGTCTCAGTTAGTTATTTTTCTATTGTATATACTTATTATACTATATAAAACATATAATAGATGTAATTTTTTAAAATTTTACTTGAAAAATTAAAAAAAGAAGACAATTTTTTAACGCTTAGCAAATTCATTTCAAGTATTGTAGACCTGTAAAGCCTTGTTAAATCGATGTGGTAGAGGTCTAATTCGGCCTAGGTAAGGCCGTGGGGGCCTAGGCATCCAGGCGGTAGAGTACCCGCCTAGAGATTTTTTAGAACACTAAGGCTAGATATTTAACTCTCCTATAGTGTTTTATGTTCCTTGTGCTTTTATTCTCTCTCTGTTGTAGGTTGGTATGGATAATAGTATTTTAGACTGGCAAACAATTGGATTTTTGAACCACTTGGTTGATGATATTGGTGCATCCGAAACTTCTTGCTAAGGAGTTATCATCTAGCTATGGGATTTGAAATTTCTCTCTTCTAGTGTGTTTGATATTTTGAGTTCTACCCTCACAGCATGATACTTTTAATTTTCGTTATTCAATCGATAAAATTTTGTAACCAATATAGATTTCCCTTTTGGTGTAGGTGTATACATGCGATAGTGAATCTTTGATAGCTGAGTACTTTCCATTTTCGACTCCAAAGCTGAAGAGTTACAGACAAATGGATATCCGCTCTCCCTTAATTCAAAATTTAGAAAATGATTTGAATACTTTGAAAGAAAAGGTACTGCATAATCTTTCAAGAATATATTTTGTATTTTCATGCAATTTCTGTGTCACCATGTTCTGTATGCTTCACAGTGATATGGCTATACTTGGCCTCACTGACACAAGAATTCTTTTGAATTCCATGTTGTATATAGTACTCATTAAAGTTGGTAGAAGTAAAAACTGAAACATAGTCACTTCTGAAATTTTATTTGGATTTCTCAGTGTGTTTAATTGTGACAGCTTCAAAACATATTGAATGGCGGATATATTTACTCGTCATCATGTCTTTTCTAACAATTCAGATCCTATCTCGTCAGCTTTAACGTTATGTTTTCTTCTGCAATATCGTAAATTGAATTTTGGTTTCATTCTTGTTAGAAAATAGGATCATGTAATAGAACAAGTAAGGATGAAGACCAATACAAGAAGAGCAAAGTGTATTATTACTTCCATACTTTTTACAAGGGAGAGCAGACCACTATTTATAGCATACAAGGAATTAGAATTGGAAAACTAGGCAACCAAGTGAATCATTGTGGCTGTTATGTTGCCCATACTTCCACTAACTGCAGCAGTCCACTAACTGCTGCTTCTTATGCTCCCATGTGCTGTTGATGCTCCACTAAGTACCCATGTGCCCATGTGAGAGAAAATACTAACGGGATTCATCACCACTTTAGCTACTTTAGCGGCTCGGCCAGTTACTCGAGATTCTCGATTATTCCATTTCCTGATGTTAGCAATGTACAACGGGCAAATAGGATCATTTCCTCCCATGTGTTGCTGATGCTCTACTAAGTACCCATGTGCCCATGTGAGAGAAAACATGTTTTCCAACACTCCCCCTCAAGATGGAGAATGAATGTTTTTAATTCCCAGCTTGGATACAAAACTCTGAAATACTGGGCTACTTAACCCCTTAGTAAGTACATCCGCAAGTTATCCATGTGTAGACACATAAGGGGTACAAATCAGCCCACTCTCCAATTTCTCCTTGATGAAGTGTATGTCAATTTCGACGTGCTTCGTGCGATCATGTTGTACCGGGTTGTGAGCTATACTAATTGCAGACTTATTGTCACAATAAAGTCTCATCGGTCCATTCCACTTGATTTTCAAGTCTTCTAAGATGATCTTCAACCAAAGTAGTTCACACACACCTTGAGCTATTGCTCGAAATTCTGCCTCTGCACTAGACCGTGCTACCACATGTTGTTTCTTCCTCCTCCATGTCACGAGGTTCCCGCTAAGGAATGTACAATATCCTGTTGTTGACCTCCTGTCAACTATTGACCCAGCATAATCAGCATCTGTATATGCCTCAAGCACCAAACCTCCATTTCTTTTGAACAGAACACCTTTTCCCGGTGTCCCTTTGAGATATTGTAACACTCGGTGCGCTGCTTGCAGATGAACTTCCTTTGGGCTATGCATGAACTGGCTAATCACACTCACTGCGTATGCTATGTTCGGTCGTGTATGAGACAGATAGATGAGTTTTCCTACCAGGCGCTGATACATTTTTGTTGAAAGTGAGAGTCTAAGAGTGTTCATGTAATAGAACAAATAAGTATAAGGAATAGGAAGAATTCCATTATCTAATATTACTCTAATTCTTGTTGTATTTACATAGCATTACATTGGTTTATATAGGAAATAGGATAGCACACAATATAGGAAAACATGGAGAGGATAACATGGGGAGGAAAACATGGAAACATGTTTTCCCACCTAATATATTCTAACACTCCCCCTCAAATGCAACTTTACATAGAAGGGACAAACTAAAGTGCATTTGACAAAAATATGAAGAAAAAATTGCAACAACATAAAGGAGCCATCATGACTAGCAAGCAACTGAAGAACATGAGGAAAGCGCCATGGAAAGTGAGCTGGAATCATCAAGAAGCAGCCAACGCCGAGAACCAATGTTGCCCCCATGTGAGACCCAAGTTGCACAAGCCAACAAAGAACAAACCGAAGCGAAGCAAAAAATCATACGGCTGCAAATGAGCATGACGTAGCATGAACTACCCCTCATGCAACCTAGACCATATCATATCTCATACCTCATATCTCATATATCTCCCCCTCAAATGCAGCTTTATATAAAAAGGATAAAATAAAGTGCATTTGACAAAAAAGGAGGACAAAAAAAGAAAGGAAAAAAAAATTATAAAAGATGCAAACAACATAGTTGCAGATTCTAACCAATTCAGACCCGGGACCATGTTGGAAGAGACATCAACAATGGATTCCATGTTGGAAGAGACATCAACAATGGGTAACATATGGGAAGAAAGCATAGCAAATATGGTGCATCAAAGAAGAAAGCTGGAAAACAGCCAAGGACCAGCAAGAAAACCAACATGGGGAGATACTGGACACTCGAGAAGCGGCTGAAAATCAATGGATCACTGCCGGAAAAAGTCGCCGGAAAAGTCGACAACTGCAGATGGAAGGAGGAGAGAGAAAAGGCACGCTGGGAAAACTTGCCGGAAAAAATCGCTGGAAAAGTCGCCGGAAAAAGTCGCCTGATAAAGGATCAAGCTCGGATACCATGTTGAAAGTGAGAGTCTAAGAGTGTTCATGTAATAGAACAAATAAGTATAAGGAATATGAATAATTCCATTATCTAATATTACTCTAATTCTTGTTGTATTTACATAGCATTACATTGGTTTATATAGGAAATAGGATAGCACACAATATAGGAAAACATGGAGAGGATAACATGGGGAGGAAAACATGGAAACATGTTTTCCCACCTAACATATTCTAACAATTTTCTTATTTATTGCAACGTCTTCCTCTGCCATTCCAAGTTTAAGATTTTGGTCTATTGGAGTACTTGCTGGTTTGCACGCTATCTTGCCTGTTTCTTTAAGGAGATCCGTAACATACTTCTGTTGGGAGATAAAAATGCCCTGCCTAGATTGAGCCACCTCGATTCCAAGAAAATATTTAAGCCTTCCTAATGCTTTGATCTCAAACTCCTTAGCCAAACACTGACTTAGAAATTGTTTCTCATTATCATCATTCCTCGTCACTATTATGTCATCAACATACACTAATAGTGTTGTGACTCCCCCTGAAGGTGAGTGTTTAATGAACAACGTGTGATCCCCTTGGCTTTGTTTATACCCCATGGCAATCATAACTCTCGCAAATCTGCCAAACCATGCCCGTGGTGATTGCTTAAGTCCATACAAGGCTTTCTTCAATTTACACACAGTATGAACACCCAAGTTATTCCCATAACCCGGTGGGACCTCCATATAAATTTCTTCTTCTAGTTCTCCGTGCAAAAATGCATTCTTGACATCGAATTGCTGTAACTCCCAACCATAATTAGCTGCTAATGACAGTAGGATTCTAACAGTGTTCATCTTTGCAACCGGAGCAAAAGTCTCTAGGTAGTCAATCCCATAGGTTTGAGTATATCCCTTGGCTACCAACCTTGCCTTATATCTCTCTATTGACCCATGTGCTCTATATTTCACTGTATAGACCCATTTACACCCTACGAGTTTCTTTCCGACAGGCAATTTCACCAATTCCCACGTTTTATTCTTCTCCAATGCTTCCATTTCTACATTCATGGCTTGTCTCCATTTCTCATTGGTCAAAGCCTCAGATAAGGTGGTAGGGATGGTAATGGTGTTCAAGTTAACAAGGAAGGCTCTATGTGATGGTGAAAAATGTTTAAAGGAAAGAAAGTGTGCAAGAGGATATAAAGGTCGTTTTGTGCACTCTCTAGTTCCTTTCCTAATAGCAATGGGAAGGTCTTGGTCATTATTGTCTATATGGGATTCAGTTTCAGCTTGTAATGAAGAATTAGAAATTGTTACCTCATTCTCAGGATCTGGGTTGGATTCTTGGACTTGCACTGATTCAGGGACAATTGTCCTTTTCCTCGAATACACCTTGCCTTTGTCAAATCTCACATTCTCAAGGGCAGAGTTGGGAGTGTCAGCAGAGTTAGGAGTGTCTGAAATTTCCGTGACGGGTTCAGACACAAGACTCGGCATGGACTCAGGTATTGACTCAGACACATGACTCGGATTACTAGAAACTGGTTTAGGAATTGGCAACAGATCGAGCAAGAAATCCCCGTCCTTATCTTCAAGTATTGAATTCTCCCCTTGAAGATAAGGTGAGGTGAAGTAAGGTGTTTGTTCATTGAAAGTAACATCCACCGAGACATAAAATTTCTTTGATGGAGGGTGATAACACTTGTACCCTTTTTGAGTTGAGGAATAACCCACAAACACGCATTTTAACGCCATTGGGTCTAGTTTCCCCCTATTTTGACTATGAATATGGACAAATGATACGCACCCAAATATCTTAGGGACAAGATTATTTGTAGTGTGCATGTGTGGATAGAATGTTGAGAGCATGTCCATTGGACTCTTGAATCCCAAGACTCTGGAAGGCAAACGATTTATAAGACGAGTGGCTGTAAGAACTGCTTCCCCCCAAAAAGATTTAGGCACATTTTTTGGAATAAGAAGGCTCGGGTCGACTGAAGGAGATGGCTATTTTTCCTTTCCGCGACTCCGTTTTGTTGTGGCGTATTAACACGGGATGACTCGTGTACTATTCCTTCCTTTTAAAAATAAGGACTTAGTACTTGATTGAAATAATCCCTGACATTATCTGACCTAAACCTTTTGATAGTGACCCCAAATTGGTTCTTAATCATGGAACAAAAATTTGGGAGAACAGTACTGACTTCAGATTTATGTTTAAGTAAGAAAATCCAAGTAACACGAGTACAATCATCAATGAATGACACAACCATCTTGCCCCAGAAACATTAGGAATAGTAGATGGACCCCAAATATTACTGTGAATGAGGTAAAAGGGAAGAGAGCTTCTTTTATCACTACTTGGAAAAGGTACACACGTTTGTGTTTGGCAAGTTCACACACTTCACAATGAAAGTTTTCAACATCTAGACCTTGAAATAAAGACGGAAACAGAATTTTAATGACTCTAAATGACGGATGCCCCATTCGGCGGTGGTGAAGCCAAACCTTTACTTCATTGGATGAATGAAGTTCTGAAACAAAAGAAGACAGTTTTCCCTTGGTAATATTTGACTGGCTCGATGTTTCTAGGTAATATAACCCATCCCGTTCTCTAGCATGTTCAATCATCTTCCCCGAATTCTGGTCCTGAAATACACAATAATTATGATGAAAGATCACATTGCAGCATAAATCTTGAGTAAGCTTTTGTATGGAGATAAGGTTTGTGGATAATCTGGGGACATGGAGAACATTTTTTAAAGTCAATGATGGGCCTATTTTAACATCTCCTACACTTGCTACAGTGGTCAAAGAACCATCAGCTGTGAATATTTTCCTACTGCTTGGGCAGGATAAGTATGTGGAAAAGACATTTGATGAATAGGTCATATGATCGGTAGCTCTTGAATCCATGATCCAGGAACTAGCAAAGGGTGTATTCGAGACGTTTAATCCAACAGAGGATGGAGACTTACCTGAATACCCCAATGAACAAGTACCTGAAGGTTTGTCAAGGTTGTCAATTAGAAATCTCACTCTCTCGACCTCTTCTTGGTTGATACTGCTCGACTCCTTTGGTGCTGCTTCATTCTGTTGTGTTGTAACTTCTGACATCTTCCTCAAGTCACAAATTACTGACTATCAAGTCCAATCACTAACAGAATTGCAAAGCTGCTTTGATACCAAGAAGATATTTTGGTTTATTCAAAGCTGCTTTGATTTGCAGATTTTGGAACAAAGTTGTAGAAATGATTCTATGACAGAATTGCAATTCTGCAGAATTGCAAAATTTACAGAGAAAAAAACTGCAGAAATGAACTGCAGAAAAAACTGCAAAAAAAAAAATGATAAAATCTGCTAGAATATCTTGTTAGAATATCCTTAGCTCTGATACCATGTTAGAAAATAGGATCATGTAATAGAACAAGTAAGGATGAAGACCATTATTACTTCCATACTTTTTACAAGGGAGAGCAGACCACTATTTATAGCATACAAGGAATTAGAATTGGAAAGCTAGACAACCAAGTGAATCAATGTGGCTGTTATGTTGCCCATACTTCCACTAACTGCAGCAGTCCACTAACTGCTGCTTCTTATGCTCCCATGTGTTGTTGATGCTCCACTAAGTGCCCATGTGCCCATGTGAGAGAAAACCTCCCATGTGCTGCTGACGCTCTACTAAGTACCCATGTGAGAGAAAACATGTTTTCCAACAATTCTCTTTTGAATCTGTAGAAGAACAATGGTCTATTAGTGTTAATTGAGCTTGTTGTCGAACTAGAATGTTGGTTTGTGATTGTAAGGCACAAATATTTAGCTAGCCAAAAATATAGTATAAGATTATGCTGAGTTAAAGCTATGTTTCAGCACAAATATTGATATCATTGTACGCTTTGTGTTTGTACTGTTTATACAAATTAGGAGTTACTATATTTATGTAAATATTTTTACATAGTAACAAAAATATTTATTCTCTTCATGTTGTTTGACTTTATATGTACTTGTACCAGCATGAATCCTCGATTGGAGAAGCAAATCTCTCAATGTCTGTAGTGGAATCTGCAAGAGGAAAAATATCTAAATTATCTTCGATCTTTTTGTTTTGTTTGAGTGAACTGGGAGTTTGGTTGGCGTTCAAGGTAATTAGTCACCCTTTTGGTTTTTCTAAATTTATATTTTAAATGATGCATTAGGCAGCAACAAAATCTGTGCAACAGGCGGCAGAGACTTTGTGTGACCGAAGCGAAATATTTTCATGGGGAAAACTGGATGTGTGCAGTGAGACGATTGTCAGAAATTTTAGTTTTGATGTGTTAAAGGTTTTCTCCAGTTATATACCTTCCGGTATGTTTTTCTCCTGATTTAAGAAATAAATAAACTGTATTTTCTAGTCTAGACTTCTCTGCCTCTATTCGCTTGCTCTAATTTCCCCCCCTTTCTTTTCTTCTTTAGATCCTGATTGGTCAATTGGTGGTGACATGGAAGCTAATGTGGCGGATGGGTTTCTTTCAACAAAAGTCACCTGTCTTATTGAATCTCTTCTTGAATACAGGTTTTTAGATCCTACATAATTAGTCTATACTTGTTTGGGACTTTTTGTATTACCGAAATGTATTTATGACTTTGTTCTGCTGGAAGTAAACTAGAACAATTCACTATAACAATACTTGCTTTGAACTTGACCTAGTATATCTTGGGAATCTAATGCACAGAAAGTTATAAAACTACAATCAAGTTTCCACTGGTATGTGGATACTGGTAATATATTACTCTATGATTCTTAAATACTAAATCATCTTTCTCCTTTTGAAACTAAATTTTATTTCGTGACAGGGATTTACATGTAGGAAGTATAGACAGAAGTAGCTTAGAGGTTTTCTGGCGCCTTTTTTGACCATAAGAATATATTCAGAGGTAGGATAGGGATTTACAGGGATTTTCTTCTTTTTAACCGTTGTTCAGGATAGTAAGTCAGATACAAGTTGTCATCATCTATCTTACACGTTTCACTACTACAATTGTAAACATTTCTTGATGCAGCAGCACTGGTCGTAAAGGAAAGATACTGCTAAATTGTCATTTGTAGAAGGTGTAGAAAATCTATACACAATGTTATGATTTCATATTGCAAGAGTTTACAATTTATACAAGTTTGGTGCTCTATTCTAGGAGTAAAACAAGGAGCATAAAATAGGGAGAGGAAAACAAGGAACATGTTTTCCTCCTTATTGCAGCACTTCTAACACTCCCCCTCAAGTTGGTGTATAGATATCTCGCATACCCAACTTGAAACACAAGGGATGAAACATCTTACCACTAAGACCCTTAGTCAGAACATCAGCTAGCTGATGTTCTGTTTTTACAAAAGATAAGCAAATAAGACCACTGACTAATTTTTCTTTGATGAAGTGTCGGTCAATCTCAATGTGCTTCGTTTTATCATGTTGTACCGGATCATTTGCAATACTAATGGCTGCCTTGTTGTCACAAAACAACTGCATAGGCCCTTTAGTTGTAACACCCAAATCTTCTAGCAAGGTTCGAAGCCACATTAGTTCACATATACCCAAGGCGATAGCTCGATATTCAGCTTCAGCACTAGATCTTGCCACCACAGACTGTTTTTTACTACGCTAAGTAACAAGATTACCTCCAACAAATGAACAATAGCCTGATGTAGATCGACGATCCTCTATAGAGCCAGCCCAATCTGAGTCGGAAAAAGCTTCAACTCTCATATGACCATTTGGTGCAAACAATAAACCTTTGCCAGGAGCAGACTTGAGATACCTCAAAATTCTGTACACGGTTTCCATATGACTTTGTCGAGGATCATGCATATATTGACTGACTATACCAACAGCATAAGATATATCAGGTCTAGTATGAGAAAGGTATATCAATCGTCCCACCAAACGTTGATATCTTTCTCTATCAACCGTAGGTCCTGTGCCACCTACTAGATGATGATTAACTTCAATAGGAGAATCAGCAGGCTTACATCCCAACATGCCAGTTTCTGTTAAAAGATCAAGTACATACTTCCTTTGAGATAGAAAAATTCCACTGGAAGATCTTGCAACTTCAATACCAAGGAAATATTTCAAAGGACCAAGATCCTTGATCTCAAACTCTTTGGCTAGTCTTGCTTTGAGGTTAACTATTTCTTCTCTATTATCCCTTGTCACCACAATGTCATCAACATAAACAATAAGAATGGTAGTCTTACCCTTTATTTGTTTGACAAATAGAGTATGATCTGCTCGACTCTGCTTGTACCCAAACCTTATCATTGCCTTGTGGAATTTACCAAACCAGGCTCTAGGAGATTGCTTCAAACCATACAGAGCCTTTCGCAGCTTACAGACCTTACCCTCAGTTGCAGATGAAGCAAAACCAGGGGGTATTTCCATATATACCTCTTCTTCTAGGTCACCATGAAGAAATGCATTTTTCACATCCAATTGCTGAATATCCCAACCAAAGTTTGCTGCACATGAGATTATGGTACGAACAGAGTTCATCTTTGCCACGGGAGCAAAAGTCTCCTGGTAATCAATCCCGTGAGTCTGAGTGTACCCTTTTGCAACTAACCTGGCTTTGAGTCTTTCAACTGTCCCATCTGCCTTTTGTTTCACTGTATATACCCATTTGCAACCAACTGGTCTTTTCCCATAAGGAAGAGTAACTAGTTCCCAAGTATCATTTTTTTTCAGGGCATTCATCTCTTCTATCATAGCATGTTTCCATTTCTCGTTGCTAATTGCTTCTTTCCACCCCTGAGGAATAGATATAGAGGACAGAGAAGAAACAAAGGAATGGTAGGATGCAGATAATTTATCATATGAAACAAAGTTCGAGATAGGATGTTGTGTACAAGACCTGACACCTTTTCTAAGAGCAATAGGAATGTCAGTATCATCAGGAGAACAAATAGGATCAGGATTCATACCATTAGTATTACCAAGACTCGGTTCAGGGCAAGGTTGGTGTAGTGGTGCAGCAATGGTGACCTTATTCTTCCCTTTTCGAGTATAGGTCCTCAACTCAGGCTCGGACTGTAACTGTAACTCCCCCTGTGTAGCATTATCAGAAACAACAACAGGAGTAGAGGAAGATGGCTCGAACTCCCCCTGTGTAGTATTATCAGAAACAACAACAGGAGTAGAAGAAGATGGTATAATAATACCTGTACTTGTACTAGTTTCAAAAGACGTCTCCTCATCAATAACATGTTCCTCCCCCTGAGGAGACGGTGAAGAAGAATAAAAAGGTTCAGACTCCCAAAAAGTTACATCCCGAGTGACAAACACTTTGTGAGAAGGGGGGTGATAACATTTATAACCTTTTTGGGTTGGAGAATAACCAATGAAAATACACCGAAGAGCTTTGGGATCTAATTTACCCCGAGTGGGAGATTTTTCATGAACATAACACACACACCCAAAAACTCGAGGTGAAGGAGAAGGACTTGTCATGTGTTGGAGGAAAGAAATGGGACTTCTATTCCCAAGAATTCTAGAAGGAAGCCGATTTATAAGAAATGTAGCAGTTAAAACGGCATCTCCCCATAGAAATTTAGGTGTGTTCATAGTGAACATAAGAGTGCGTGCTACCTCTAGTAAGTGTCGATTTTTCCTTTCTGCCACCCCATTTTGTTCTGGGGTTGTGACACAGGAGGTTTGAAGTATGATGCCATGCTGAGAGAGATAGGATGCAAAAGTATTATTATTACTATATTCTCGACCATTATCGCTATGGAGAATCTTGACTTTAGCTTCAAATTGGGTTTGGATCATCTTATGAAAATTTTGAAAACAGTCAAACACCTCATTTTTGGAATGAAGAAGATAAATCCAAGTTGTACGAGAATAGCAATCAATAAAACTAACAAACCATCTATGACCAGAACGAGAGACAACCCGAGAGGGTCCCCACACATCAGTATGTATAATAGCAAAAGGTTCAGAATGTCGACTGTTAATAGCAGAATAAGTAGAACGTTTGTGTTTACCTAATTCACATGGTTCACATAAAAACGGAGTTTTGTGACACTGCTTAACTAAAGAAGGGAATAAAGACCCTAGTATTGATAAAGGAGGATGTCCCAAACGTCGATGCCATTGATGAAGAGAAGTCAGGTTAGATTCAAAAGTAGATTGAAGAGCCTGAGTAGCAGTTCCATCTGTAATCAAAGGCATGTTAGATGTGACACCATCCAAATAATATAGACCACCAACTGCACTACCACTACCAATCTTTTGCCCTGTCACCAAGTCCTGAAAAATACAATGAGTTGGAAAAAAAATGACTGAGCAATGTAAGGATTCAGTAAGACGTTGGATAGATAATAGGTTTGCGGTAAACGAAGGAATATGAAGAACGGATGATAATGTTAATAAAGGAGTACAAACTACTGAACCTCTCCCAGAGATAGGAGAAAGAGAACCATCAGCTACTCGGACCTTGTCTTTGCCAGAACAAGGCGTGTATGAGGTAAAGAGATTGGAAGCACCTGTGTCAATGATCCAACTAGGACAAGTAGATGAGACATTAAGAGCACAAGAGTGTATACCTGATTGTGCATAATGAGAAATAGATTTGGAACCTTGTTGTGCCATGCTACTGTTATGAACCCTACTGCTAGCACCACTTTGTTCCGCCATGTAAAAGATGAGTACAATATATATCCGAGGAGAATAAACTTTCCAAAGGATATCAAATAATCGCACTACACTTAGAGACAGAATTCCCTGGGAAAAACACGCTGGAAAAAGTTGCCCGAAAAAGTCGCCGGAAAAAGTCGACTGATAAATGATCAGAACCACGCCGGTAAAAAACTGTCGAAAAAAGTCGCCGGAAAAACTGCCGGAAAAAGTCGCCGGAAAAGTCGCCGAAAAAGTCGCCGGAAAAAGTCGTCGGAAAAAGTCGCCTGATAAAGGATCAGAGCTCTGATACCATGTAGAAGGTGTAGAAAATCTATACACAATGTTATGATTTCATATTGCAAGAGTTTACAATTTATACAAGTTTGGTGCTCTATTCTAGGAGTAAAACAAGGAGCATAAAATAGGGAGAGGAAAACAAGGAACATGTTTTCCTCCTTAGTGCAGCACTTCTAACAGGCATCATACTGCTTGCTTTAAATATGGCAACTTTTGTAGTACAACACACTAGTGATAATGGTTTTCTATATGTTATTGGTATAATTGCTCAAGATTCTAGCTTAGACACTCAATGCGGTAAATTGTTCTTTCCTTTTCATTTCTTAATTATTCTTATTGATCTTAATTAGACACTTTAGTTTCATGTAAAACAAACTGCATAATGAAAATTTGTTATGTGCATGTTTGAGACTATGGGACTAAGAAGGGGTGATTCAGATTGATGACAACTGCACACAATGTGTGATGAGGGTGCGGGTTGGGGGTTGAGTTGGGCTGCACGGGGTACGGAAATTTTCGTATCCCTCATTTTTATTCGGGATGCGCTGGGGTGCGTTTGGGGATTCGTTGATGACAATTTTGTAAATATGGACCCAGAAAGGCAAAAAGAAAAGGGGAGAGAGGGAAGAATTAGCGTTCACATTGGCTACTTTGTAGAGAGGAAAGAAACATCATAGGCTGCGATTTATAGGTGACTCCTCCCATTGGCGACACGCTTTCTCCTTATTTTCCCATTGGTATGCTTCTTTATTCAGAGGGTACTTTGGTAAATTTTTATTTTACTGTTTTCATCTCACCTCTATCCCTCTCTCTCTCTCTGTGTAATTGGTACACGTGGGGTATGGAAAATTAAAGTACAACTTTCTTTCTGGTTACCTTTTTTTTTTAAAAAGAAAACAAATTCTTTCCGGTTACTTATATCA
This sequence comes from Aralia elata, assembly GCA_034770075.1. Taxonomy (NCBI): domain Eukaryota; kingdom Viridiplantae; phylum Streptophyta; class Magnoliopsida; order Apiales; family Araliaceae; genus Aralia; species Aralia elata. Next base: position 25,539,757 of record CM068387.1, read on the forward strand.
ACAATTATTCTATCGAGAAGGAAGTACGGAATTGGCTAGGGTTCTATTAAATAAGTAGCAAAGAGTGGGGAGTTAAATAAGTTTTTCCACTTTCATTTGGGCTCAACAAATATAAACGAAACGATATTGGTAAATAAAAATATCTTAAATGGTGTTTGATCCAAGTCAAACAAATGACTTACTTTTCAATATATTTATATATTTAATAATTAATGTGTCCTATTCCCGCCGCACTCGAGTCCTTTTTTTAAAAAAAATTTGACGACCTATCATATCTGCACCGTGCACCTGTATCCACGCACTATATGACATGTTTTTTGTTTTTTGTTTTTGTTTTATGCGGATAAGTAAGTTTGGCCCCTAAGTGTAGGGATTCGAACAAGCTAGGAAGCACAGATCTATACACAAGACACAGATGCGACACGATTTATGACACAAGACATGACATTTTCTCAAACCATAAGATATAATTTTATGTATATTTTTTAATAAATATGAATGTATATATAAATTTAGTTATTATCAAAGCATGCTAAAATGAAACAAAATATTGAGGAACACTTATATCTTAACATCTCGTATTATAATAACAAATAAGTTTATAACGTACAAAGTGTTGATAAATCAAGCACACACAGAAACACTAAGATAAACACACACAATTGTCACTGTATGAGATATAAAATAATGACATAAAATTTATGTGGAAGACCCAACTAGGAAAAACCACGGAGAGAGAAGTCAGAAATCTACTATAAAAAATTATATGAAAATACAACTCTCCTTGAATACTCCACCATGAACTCAACAATCGACGAAGTGAATTAAGTCCAAGCAATACTTGAACTTCTCTGGAGGAATTGACTTTGTAAGCATATCTGCAACACTCTCCTTCGTGTGAACTTATAAATCCAAGGCAAGGTGGAGATTGTTGACAAATTGGCTTGAATTTCTTGGATAGCATGATATCACTTGGATGAGCTTTGTCATCATGTGTGGTGCAGACCAAGTTGAAGAAGTAAGCAGCTTGGCATGTCTATGAGTCTAGCATAATAATTATAGTTCAGTGAAATTGTAGTTTGAAGCTTACACTCTTTCGTCAAAACCGCATCTGAAAATAAAGGTAGGCCACCGAAAGTTAGCTTAATTTTTTAGGCTAAAATTTGCCTAAATAGAAGGCATTATAAGAGCGAAGATACACACAAAAGCTCAAAGAGCATAATATAGCAAGTTACTCGGTGAGAATAAAATTGTAGTAAATGTTGTGAGAGAAATACTGAGCAAGAGGATTGTATTCTCCATACTTATATATATATATATATATATATTATAATTTTGATGATGCATTTCCTAGTAACTTTGCTGACTACATTGTTACCCAATAGGACAGTACCACCATTGTAGGGTGTAAAAGTATCAAACCAATCCCTATGAGGGCACATATAAAAAGTGTTAGAAGATTATTCCAGAATCATGATTCCATTAGAGTTTATTATTATTAGAACTTAATCACCAAGTATGTGTGGTGCCCACACATACTTGGCCACTACTCAACTAGTAGCCTATATATAAGGCTTTAGTACTCTTTGTAATAGTATAACAATAATATTCATTACATCTATTTTATCTCTAACATGGTATCAGAGCTAGGTTGATCTTGACAATCAAATCAAAAAGTCTTGCTTCAGCCGCCGGCAGGCATCGTTTATTTTTATTGTTTAACTTCATCTTAAAGAAAAAAAATTAGGTGGTTAAGAGTTCAGTGTTAGTTCTTTTCTTGGAGCTGTAGTTTGAGTTTTGTCATGCTTTGCTAAAGTTGGTGCTCTAGCATTCCATTGCCCAGATTTGAGGTTTCTTTTCAAAGATGCAGGTTCCTTGTTGCATGTGTATTTTGATTGTCGCAAATTTTGGTGCATGGAGTTACAGTTCCAAGCATATAGAGAAACTATGACCTTAGGTTCTGTTTGGTACTAATGGAGTTTTTTTTTCTTAACAAGGGTGTCCTTAGTAGTTATTTCTCTGGTTGAATATGTAAATGAATGATTTATTGAAAAGTAACTATTGCATAGGGCCGAGATTTCAAGAAAGAATGTGTCCTTTGATTTTTTGGGAAGCTAGTGAGTCCTCCATTGTTGAGGAAGGCAAGGAGTCCTTCACAGTTGTTTTTGAAGGATAAAGAGCCCTTCACATTTGTTGTGAGACACGAGTGTTCTCCGTTATTGCCGGCACATGATATCCTTTGGAAAGTGGATGTGTGAAGTTATATATCTAGCCGTGGATGAGAAATCTAACTTTCCCCCCCATATGGATAAAAGTAGATAAACCGGAATTAATTCTAACTCCCACATGATAAAAAAAAGTAAAAGGTCCCGGTAAAAAAAATAAAATAAAAATAAAAAATAAAAAAATCTCTACTTCCCCTGCAAATTGAAGAGGGCCTCAATTTGAGGGAGAATGTTGAAGATAAAATAATTCCGTGCTATGGTTGGTTTGAGTCTTTTATTATTAAGATTATGTTATGTAACAAGTTGTAAGTCATGATATAAGACTTCCAACTTGAGGGGGAGTGTTAGAAAATTATTCTAGAATCATAATTCTATTAAAGTGTATTATTATTAGAACTTGGTCACCAAGTATGTCTTGGTGCCCACACATACTTGGCTACTACTCAACTAGTAACTATATATAAGGCTTTAGTACTCTTTGCAATAATATAACAACAATATTCAATACATCTATTTTAACTCTAACAAAAAGAATAACCTGAATCTAAGTACCAATCTGTTAAGCTACAAATGTCTCTAATGGATACGAGACCACCTTGTAAAGCTTTATTTTCTGTCACTATGTATAGCTCTTCGTCGCTGTTGCCATCCTCTTAATCTACAACATTAGCAAAAATTTTAGTTTGTTTACTTTTCTTCTTGTTCTCCTTTTTGTATGATGGACACTAATTTTTGAAGTGGCATTTCTTGTGACAATGATAACACTCAACTTGTAACTTATCCTTCTTTCTTGATCTCGACTGAGATATTCCTCGTTCTTTGTCAGAATACTTCTTTTGACTATGATTCTTACAACGTCCATCGGAAGATCCAAAATAACGATCTCCTTAATCTCTGGAAGTGGTGCCCCTGAACTTATCCTAGTCCAAGACTGACATCACATCTTCCACTGTTAGCTTCTCTTTCCTACAAGGAAACTAGTCTGGAGAGTTGAATACAAATCTGGTAGAGACACAAGAAGCAATAAGTCTTTATCTTCCTCATCCAGCTTTACATCTATACTAGTCAACTGGGTTATTAATCTATTAAACTCATTAATATGATTGGTCAAATCTGAACCTTCTTCCATCCGAAGTCGGTGCAATTCTTTCTTCAAATATAACTGATTTAAACTTTCTCTACTTTCTTCCACAAATCCTTCGTAGAAGTGTCTGTCAACACCTGATATTTGACCTCTGGTGCAAAACTCAATCTGATGGTCGTCACCTCGATCTGATGGTCGTCACCGCTTTTACTTCAAGATCTGTCCATTTCTTATTTTCCATAGTCGTTGGTTTCTTCTCTTTTCCCTCAAGTGCCTCAGATAATCCCTGTTGAACCAGTATGTCCTTCAAACTACTCTGCCAAATCTTGAAGTTTGACTTTCCGTCAAACGGAACAGCTTCGTACCTCATACTCGTGCTTGTCACCTTCATATTTGTGACTTGGGGTCAATTGGTTAGGTAAGTATAAGTTGAGTGGGAATCTCTTCGTACTTTTGCAACTGTGACTAATTAAATAGCCACCCTTCTTAAAGTCATTTCCTTTTGATCCACTTTCCTAGACACCAACGACATCAACATAGCTCTGATACCAATTGTTGAGAAATCAAGCACACAATCTTACTAAGATAAACACACATAACTGTCTGAGATAAAATAATGACACAAAATTTATGTGGAAATCTAATTGGGAAAAACCATGGGAGAGATGTTAGAAATCCACTAAAAAAACTATCTGAAGAACACAACTCCGTTGCTCACTATTTCTCTCATTGAGAATAACTCCATAACTCTCATAACATTCATTGCAATTTTACTCTCACCGAGTAACTTACTATGCTATGCTATGCTCTTTGAGCTTTTGTGTATCTTTGCTATTAAAATGCCTAATATTTATATGCAAATTTTCAGCCTAATAAATTAAGCCAACTTTTGGTGTCCTACCTTTATTCTCAGACGCAATTTTGACGAAAGAGTGTGCAAACTACAAGCCACAATTTCACTGAACAATAGTTGTTATGCTAGATCCATGAACATGCCAAGCTGCTAACTCCTTCAAATTGGTTTGCACCACACGTGATGGCAAAACTCATGCATGTAATATCACGCTATCCAAGAAATTCAAGTCAATTTGTCAACACTAAGAGAGAACCATATTTAAGGAATACACATATTTTCACTTATCTACTTATATATGTTCATATCAGTAGAGAAGTTGGAATCTTTATTTGATCCTTTTAATTATATAGCTGATTTTTAATTAAATACTAATGGTAGAGCAAAACAATCCAAGCAAATCAGTGAATTCGGCATATATAACTTAGGAAATTAGTAAGTTATCAACAAACCCACATCAAAATTCACCATACAAACAAGATGAGATTTTATATATTTTTATGGACATACATATATTGATATAATTAGTAAGTTATATTTACATAACCATAAGCACGAGATTCCCAAAAAAAAAAAGAAAAAGAAAAAAGAAAAACATAAGCAAGTATGATAATGTATGAAAATACTAACACATATGATAATGTATCTAGAAGTAAGTATGCGAAACATATCCAGAATTGTCCGTGGATTGTTGGTGTCCAAGTGTCCGACATGTATCCTACAAGGATAAGTCGACCTTTGAGAAGTTTTCATGGCTTCATAGAGAACAAGCAACCTTGAAGTTATTCCTCAAGGCCTCTGCCATTTCTCTCGGCCCTTGGGATTTTGTTGTTGTTGATAAGACTGAAACTTTTAAAATTTTTAGTGATAATTTATTTAGATATTTAAATGTAGAGATATAAACTTTATGATATAATCACTCCAAATCTCTTATTAGTTTCCTTACATAATTATCCATACAGGGAACTAAAGGATTTGAGGTGTATCGTATTTGTGGAAAGGGTTATAACAGCCATTGTTCTTTGCTCTCTTTTGAGAGAGTTGCTTCCAAGTCTAAGCGGATGGAAAACAGAATATACAGCAGGCCACAATACTGGTCTGCAGGCGCAGAGTAGGACAAGACAGAACAAAATTGTTGAAGAATTTCGCAAGGGAATGGTATTATTTCTATATACAATTCTCTTCAAGTTGCATAAATGAATACTAGATTAAGTGCTTATATGTTGCATTGAGAAAATGTGGCAGGTAAACATAATTGTTGCCACATCAATTCTTGAAGAAGGGTTGGATGTTCAGAGTTGCAATCTTGTCGTCAGATTTGACGAATCAGCTACTGTTTGTAGTTTTATTCAGTCCCGAGGTCGGGCTCGAATGCAGAACTCAGATTTTTTATTATTGGTGAAAAGGTTTGTTTCATTTTGTAATAATCTGATTGGCAATATCATACTAGTTTGTAATTATCTGATTGGTAATGCTCCCGCCGTACCAAAAAAGAGTCCCAGTTGCAAAATTTACTAACTTTAAGGATGTATTTTTATTTTGTTCCATGTTTACCACTAAATTTATTGAGTGTTTAGTTTAGCAGTGCTGGCAGACTATAATGGTAAACTAGCGGACATTATGCCATTTTATACTACCTTGAAAAAAATATGAGACTTCTTTTTGGAACAAAAGAAAAGAACGCAACTGGGATTTTTTTTATTTTTATGTGGAACAGAGGTATTATCATAATATGGGTTGACAAGGTAGCTGGTTTCTCAACTTCACCCTATCACACTTGTGCATGAACTATTATAGGTGTTCAAATGATTGTCTTTGAAGTACTTTCTGATTTATCTTTTGTTTCTGGCCTCCATTTGATTTGGAATTGCACAATGCTAATCGAATAGGATTAAAAGAAATATTTCATTATTCTTTACTATTCAAAAATTAAAAACTTTCTTCTGAAATGTTTCCTAGCTGTAATATACTTGATAAAAATTGGAAAAGAAAACATTATGGTCAATGAAGTAGTAATTGTAGTTTCCTCTTTTTGCTGAACTTATAGTGGGGATACGTCTACAGTCACTCGAGTAAATAACTACCTTGCTAGTGGAAACATTATGAGGCAGGAGTCCTTAAGCCATGCTTCCCTTCCTTGTCAGCCGCTTGATACTGAACTCTGTAATGAATTGTTTTACCGGGTGGACACTACAGGAGCAAGTGTAACTCTGAGTTCTAGCGTGCGTTTGATTAACTTCTATTGCTCTCGGCTACCTTCTGATGGGTTTGTTCTCAATACTCTCAAACTTCAACATCTGCCAAGCAATTTATAGTTTTTGTCTTTCTTGTCACTTTATCTTAATTTCTTATTTTTAAGTGTCTTTCTCTCTCTTTTCTTTTATTACTTGCATTTTTCTCTTTTGTTTTCTTTGGTTACTCGTAGGTATTTCAAACCCTCTCCTAGGTTTGATATTGATAAGGCGTTGGAAACTTGCGTATTATATTTTCCCAAAAGCTGTCCATTACCTAGTGTTACTGTTCGTGGAAATATCAAAATGCTGAAGCAGCTTGCATGCCTCGAAGCATGCAAGCAGCTGCACAAATTGGGATCTTTAACTGATCATCTTGTACCAGATACAGTTGAAGAAACTGATGCGAAAGAATTGGGTAATCGATGTTGTCTAATTTGTGAAAGTTCTTTCCACTTTTAACTATTTAGTTCCATAAAATTATCAATTGATTGAAATTGTGTTTCTGACTTTGTGACAATTTGTTATATTATTTTGCTCTTAATGGTTGATAATATTAAAAATGTACAGGCTGTGAAGCTTGTGTTGGCGAACATGAAAATTATGTCCCACCGGAACTGGTTAGTCAAGGTCTGAATGATTCTGCGAAGTCATACTATTGCTATTTGATTGAGTTAGAACGGAACTTTGATTATGATATCCCACTTCGTAACCTTGTGCTTGCTGTGAGGACTGAACTTAATCTCGATGGCACCAACTTGACTTTTGGCTTAGAAGCTGATAGGGGCGATTTGACAGTTCATATGAAATATGTTGAAGTTATTAATGTTACTTCTGAAGAGGTGATGTATCTTAGTGTATGGGTTTAATTACTAATACTATTATGACATGGATCAATAAATTACTCACTCCGTTCCAAAATTAGATATACATTTTTAAAACGATCAGTTGTCCCCCTTATAGTAGGGTATAGTAGGGGAACAGGGCAGCCCGTGCGTTGCGTGCGCGAAGACACTAACATACATGTTTGGAACCCAACTTGACCTAAAAACTTAAGTCATTAGGTTTTGGACTCATTCATATATATTAATCCTTCACTTTTTTATTATTTATCCGATGTGAGACTCCAACTCACTCGTGATATCCTAACAATAGTGTGATGCTGGAAATGATAGTAAAAAAGTAATGGCAAATTATGAAAATCATGTCACTTTATAATCCTTAGTAGAAATGTATCTCTAATTTTGAAACGGACTAAGAAGGAAATGTATCTCTAATTTTGGAATGAAACCGACTAAGAATGAAATGTATCTCTAATTTTGGAATGGAGGGAGTAAATAACAAGTATTCTTTTTGTTGATAATCAAACTCTATGTTGCCAGGTTCTTTTGTGTCAGAAATTTCAAGTTACGATTTTCAGAGTTCTTCTTAATAAGAATTTGAAAAAGTTGAAGGAAATGTTAGATGAATTTCATCCAAAGAACAATACAGTTTTTGACTATCTCCTGCTCCCATCTACTGGCCTGCAGCAGCAGCCATTAATTGACTGGAGATGTGTTAGGTCTGTGCTGTTTACTAGCAAAAATCTCTGCCATGATCACACAAACTGTTCGTTTCCCAAAGAAGGTCGAGATAATATTGTGCAAACGGAAAACGGTTTGGTCTGCAGGTGCAATTTAGAGAATTCTTTGGTGCGCACACCTCACAATGGTCAAATATACTGCATAAGTTCCACTTTGTATGGCTTGGATGGAAATTCAATTTTGAAATTGAAGGGTGGAGAGGCTGTGTCCTACAAGAAATACTTTCAAGATCGGTTTGTGGATTCTTTTTTATGTGCTTTTTTGTATTTATTGAGGCTTTGTACTGTTACTGAGTATTAAAATTATCTTTTATCATGATGCAAATAACAGGCATGGCATTGACTTGCATTTTGAACGAGAACAGTTTCTTGAAGGACGACATGTTTTTCCAGTGCGAAATAACCTTAAGAAGTGTATAAGACCGCAGAAGAAAGGTTGAATTGATTGCTTACTCTCCTTTTTTATTTTTTATTTTTTCTACTAGCTGTTCATGTTTTACGTTTTTTCATATGCCTTCTGAATTTTGTCATGGTTGGTTTGACTGAATATAGAAGACTTAATGACATAAAAAAAAAACCCTTGAATTTGTCATTTTTTTTTGAATTTAACCAACAAACTCTTTTTTTTTTCACAAAAAAATCTTTCAATTTTAGTAATTGGGCAAAAAAATACCCTTGAAACCAATTTGAATTAAAAGTGAACTACGGTTACCTATATGTCATATGATGTGTAATTATTGTTGATGTGTCATATCATGTGACACTAAAATTTATTAATTACTTATACTTTTTAATATTATAATTAACTAAAAATAATTGAAAGAATTAAAAATAAATAGACAATTCAACCCCTGTTCATCAACATATCCCGCAAAATCCCCGCCGGTCATCACCATCATCACTATTAACTCCCGTCACACACACTCCTCTAAACACACAAAATTAGTCAAGTATTACTACAAGAAATTCAACAAAATCCAATTGGAATTGGGTATCAAAATTATTAAACCAATTAAACTAACCAAAGAAAAGAAATAAAAAAATGGGGAAATTTGATCATTCATGGCCGCTCTTTTCAACTACAAAGCCCCGGTCGTCGTAACAGCCCCGCCTTATTCTTCTTCCTCTCTCTAGAAATCGCCATCGAAATCCATCCCTAGTACAAATTGAGAATATTTAAGGTTTAATTGATTACCCAAATTAGGGTTCATGCTCTAACAAAAATTGGGGAAGGTGGTTGGCGACAGTGGTTGCTTCCGGCGGTTCGATTTGCGGGTTTTGGGTTTTCTTTGGGTTAGGAGCTTGTCGCGTCTTTTATCACCGAGCTCTCTCGTCACCGCCAGTAGCTTAAGGGAGAAGAATAGAATATGGTTTGTTGGGTTTTTTTATCTTTCTATTTCACCTTTTTGCCCTTTCACCTAATTATTATTATTCTGTTTTTTTTATAAAAAAAAATATTTTTATAATTTTTTATTTTGTTTTTTGTTTTTGTAACTTTTATTTTATTTTTTTAAAAATTATAATTGATATAACAAAATTATTATAAAATTAATTACTATACATGTCATGTGCCATGTGTGATGTCACGTCAACCTTAGTTAATCATGGTTTACCTTTAATTGATTTTTAAGATATTTTTATCTCAGTTATTAGAGTTCAAAGGTTTTTTGTCTTAAAAAAAAGTTCGTGGGTTAAAATGACATTTTTTTGGTCATTAAGTCTTGGTTCTATTGGACACTTCTCTTAGACTTGATATTGGTTTACCATCTAGTATTTCAAGTTTTCGCCCAGCACCAAACAGTGATCCGTGCCATATAAGTAAAGCATGCAATAAAGGATCCTGAATATCCTTAATATTTCTTCCCTTTGATAAAATAATATTGGTTTTGAAATGCTGTTAACTTTCACCAAATATTGAGATATACAATTATTAATGGAAGTAGCAGAGCCAATCTTATGAGGATATGTAGTAAGGTGTAAGATTCCTTGGAACCAAGCTTCAAGATTCTTAGATTTATACCATCAATTACAAGCATTAAGAAGATTGGTCAATGCTTTGTCGTATACTGCTAATTTTAATTAATAAGAGATCTGTTCCTGTCTAATTAGTACAAATTTGTTTTTAATTTAAAAAAAAAACTAATATATTTTTTTTTTGTAATTGCAGAACAAAGTAATGCATCTGTGGAATTGCCTCCTGAACTTTGTTCCATTATCATGTCTCCGATTTCTGTCTCCACCTTTTATTCATTTTCATTTGCCCCATCTATCATGCATCGACTCGAGTCTTTGCTTATTGCTAACAGCTTGAAAAAGATGCATGTGGATCACTGCATGCAAAATGATATTCCAACTGTCAAGGTATCTTTCCCTGCTATTTCATTACTTGGAGAAGTATATAACTCTTGACTTCAATGTGATGTGAGTTTGTGATTAAAGTTATAAAGATCCTTGTGTAATGAAGTGCCATATACTCGCCGTCTAATTTATTTTTGTTGCTCGCAATTTGTTAAAGGATTAGGGTGCCTTTTTCAGGTCAGCCAGTGCATTGAGCATATGGGTACTTTTTCCATTGAGAAGAATTTTACTTTCATATGTGAAATTTTTTAGTTTTTTTGTGTAATTTATATGTTGTATATTTTTTTTTTGGATATCATTGGAAAGAAGCTGTAAGGAAAGGTGGAAATGCTATTGCATGAAAAGTATCTAAATGACCATTTATCCATTATATTGTCAACTACAAATCAAGTACGAAAAGGTTGCATTCACGAGTGCACGGAGAGTTTGTGATGAAGGGAGAAAATGAGGAGCCGTAGATCCTAGTGGAGGGAATATTAAAAAAGTAAAAAAGTTAACTAACCTTAAGGAATACACCATTTAATCCCTACATGATATACACAGTGCTATGAAGGGAAGTTTTCTTTTTTCGTTAGGTACAAATGGCCAGATGAGAAGCAAACAGTAGGTTTACTTAAATCATTGGCACACCAAAGTTTGTTGTCTAAACCTGGCAATTCCCTAAATTGAATAGATACGTGAATGAAATTCAAAGGTGAATTAAAGTCAAACATTAACATTGTCCTTAGCTGCAGTTCACTTTATGGTTAAAAGACTTTCTGTCAGATAACAGTTACATATCAGTTGGTGCTGATGGAGACTGTCAATATACAAATATCCATACCATTCCTGTGCTTTTTGATAGGGTTATGTCAAGAAGAATCAATTTGTGCATGAACACATATAAAATTGTGATGATGCTCCATCCTTCCAATGGGTCCTTGGTGTCCCACACTTGGCTCCAGCCCTACAAGACACGTTCTCACGGAAAGATATGGGGTTGCTCCGCCGCGGAATGCTCCGCCGCGGAATGCCTCCGGTGTTAGTAACTAGAAGAAAGAGTATCAACTATATAAATTGTATGTACGTGCGGGTGTGATGTCTAGAGTCTAACCTTTTCTTCATGATCTTCTCTTCCTTTTATACTTACTAGTTAGTGGAGTACGTCCCTTCGGTCTGCCTTATCATGTCATGGTAGGTGGGGGACAGGTCCATGTGATTGAGGCGGCAATACGTCCCATCTCCCTGCAGGAGCCGTTCCCCTAGTTGCCATAATCATGAGGTTAGGTTCTTATGTTCTGGGCCCAAAGTATCAAGCCCATGTCTTTGAGCTCAAAGGGCCCAGAGTTTTAGCGCTCGTACCCCAAAGGTTGGGCCGCGCTCCTGGATTGGGCTTCCATAATGTTGGGCCCTCCTTATCAGTACAAGTCACAATGTTCGGGCCACACTTTGGGGCCGCACTTGGCCTTCAGGTCACACCCTATAAAATTGCTTTATATACAAATTGTTCTTTTTATTGAACTTGAATAATACTTCCTTCATTATTTTAATTTGTTTAGCAATATTCCTGCTCTTTAATTAAATTATGTTCAACTTGTAATTTAATAGATCCAAATTGTGTAGTTAAATTGATGATGCAATCTTGGTTGTTGGATGTTATCTTTGAGATTCCGAGTTTAACTTGTCCTGACCCTTTGTATTAGGTGCTAGAAGCAATTACTACGAAGAAATGCCAAGAAAATTTTAATTTGGAATCCCTGGAGACTCTTGGAGATTCATTTCTGAAGTATGCTGCTTCTCAACAAGTGTTTAAAACGTATCAGAACAAACATGAGGGCATTCTTACTGCCAGAAAAGAGAGAATAATTTCCAATGCTAACCTATGCAAGCTTGGGTGCAGTCGCAAACTCTCGGTAAATGATTTCAACCCTATTAGTTGGACAGAGGACAATATGGTGTTTATAAGTAAAATCTCCATATTGCATTGGTTTAATGTTTTTGAATTAGTGAATCTGCCGCATTTGTTGTTTGTAACCAATTTTTTAGAATGTTTTCTGCTGCATTTAAATGCCTTTTGTTAAACTTCGTTAGTATCTGTTTATCTGATATAGCCTTTTGTTAATTACAGAGAAGGCTAGTTTTAAATCTAAATTCACGGTTTATCTGATGTCTTGTTAGTCACAGTTTCATTCCATGTTCACAAATAATTGAAGCTACAATTTACTAAATAGATAAATATTCTGTTATGTTACTTACTCTAAGGCCTGCAGGGGTTAATGTGATCGAGTGGTTTCCATTATTTCAAGTCATATCCTAATATTTGAGGGACTTGCGTTGTCAATAAGTCATAACCCTCCGTCCAAAAATAACTGCCCAGTTTTGATATTTTTTTGTTGTTGGTCAAATTGACTATTTTTAGAATTAATAATTAAGCATATATAAATACATTTTTGGAATGTTAAAAATTGGGGTTGGTAGTAATGTTTTATGCTTATAATCCCTCCACCTATATTTTGTCGGAGAAAGTACAAAAGCTAATTCTAAAAATGGTCAATTTGACATTAAAGTCAAAACTGGACTGTTATTTTCGGACGGTGGGAGTATTTCAGTACATAATTACACATATAGTATCTTTTCTTCCGAACTTTACTGCTCTTGAGAACATCAAAATTATAATTTAAAAATAAACATTTCTATACTCAAAAATGATGTTTTATGTTTTAATTTCAGTTGGTTGTTTGCAACTTTAAGCTTTTTTTTTTTTTAATTAATAATCTGTTATCATTTTTAGGGATTTTTACGGAATGAACCTTTCGATCCTAAGACGTGGATCATTCCCGGTGACCATTCTAAGGCACTGGCTGAAGAGTCACTTTCTACTACGATAAAAGTATTTACTAAAGGAAGAAGGGAGCTCAAAATTAAACTAGTAGCTGATGTTGTTGAGGCACTAATTGGTGCATTTCTCAGCAATTGTGGTGAATTAGCAGCGTTATCATTTATGAATTGGCTTGGTATAAAGGTGGATTTTCTCCATGTACCATATATAAGGGACTTTTCAGTACAGCCAGAGCAGCATGTTAACATCAGATGCCTGGAATCCTTACTAAACTATAAGTTTCGCGATGCTTCTCTGCTAGTCGAAGCGCTAACTCATGGTTCATGCATGCTACCTCAAATTCCACAATGCTATCAGGTAAGAGTTATGCTACGTATTGCGAAAGTTTTTTTGCCAAATTACAATTACAAAATATATCTATACATGGTATTGGTTAGGATAACAAGGGGCCCACCATATTACATATCTCTTATATACTCCACAAACACTGCTGGATATTTATTGCCTACGTATATATATATATGTTGTGATAGGTGCAAGTATTTTCATTGAAAGTTACACACTTGCACTTTGAAGTTAACCACTTGCTTATGGTTTTTTTGGGAATCTCTTGCCTATGGTTATGTAAATATAATTTACTTATCATATCAATATATGTATGTTTGTAAAAATATATGTAGAAAGTGTAGAAAATCTATACACAATGTTATGATTTCATATTGCAAGAGTTTACAATTTATACAAGTTTGGTGCTCTATTCTAGGAGTAAAACAAGGAGCATAAAATAGGGAGAGGAAAACAAGGAACATGTTTTCCTCCTTAGTGCAGCACTTCTAACACTCCCCCTCAAGTTGGTGTATAGATATCTCGCATACCCAACTTGAAACACAAGGGATGAAACATCTTACCACTAAGACCCTTAGTCAGAATATCAGCTAGCTGATGTTCTGTTTTTACAAAAGATAAGCAAATAAGACCACTGACTAATTTTTCTTTGATGAAGTGTCGGTCAATCTCAATGTGCTTCGTTCTATCATGTTGTACCGGATCATTTGCAATACTAATGGCTGCCTTGTTGTCACAAAACAACTGCATAGGCCCTTTAGTTGTAACACCCAAATCTTCTAGCAAGGTTCGAAGCCACATTAGTTCGCATATACCCAAGGCGATAGCTCGATATTCAGCCTCAGCACTAGATCTTGCCACCACAGACTGTTTTTTACTACGCCAAGTAACAAGATTACCTCCAACAAATGAACAGTAGCCTGATGTAGATCGACGATCCTCTATAGAGCCAGCCCAATCTGAGTCGGAAAAAGCTTCAACTCTCATATGACCATTTGGTGCAAACAATAAACCTTTGCCAGGAGCAGACTTGAGATACCTCAAAATTCTGTACACGGTTTTCATATGACTTTGTCGAGGATCATGCATATATTGACTGACTATACCAACAACATAAGATATATCAGGTCTAGTATGAGAAAGGTATATCAATCGTCCCACCAAACGTTGATATCTTTCTCTATCAACCGTAGGTCCTGTGCCACCTACTAGATGATGATTAACTTCAATAGGAGAATCAGCAGGCTTACATCCCAACATGCCAGTTTCTGTTAAAAGATCAAGTACATACTTCCTTTGAGATAGAAAAATTTCACTGGAAGATCTTGCAACTTCAATACCAAGGAAATATTTCAAAGGACCAAGATCCTTGATCTCAAACTCTTTGGCTAGTCTTGCTTTGAGGTTAAGTATTTCTTCTCTATTATCCCCTGTCACCACAATGTCATCAACATAAACAATAAGAATGGTAGTCTTACCCTTTATTTGTTTGACAAATAGAGTATGATCTGCTCGACTCTGCTTGTACCCAAACCTTATCATTGCCTTGTGGAATTTACCAAACCAGGCTCTAGGAGATTGCTTCAAACCATACAGAGCCTTTCGCAGCTTACAGACCTTACCCTCAGTTGCAGATGAAGCAAAACCAGGGGGTATTTCCATATATACCTCTTCTTCTAGGTCACCATGAAGAAATGCATTTTTTCACATCCAATTGCTGAATATCCCAGCCAAAGTTTGCTGCACATGAGATTATGGTACGAACAGAGTTCATCTTTGCCACGGGAGCAAAAGTCTCCTGGTAATCAATCCCGTGAGTCTGAGTGTACCCTTTTGCAACTAACCTGGCTTTGAGTCTTTCAACTGTCCCATCTGCCTTTTGTTTCACTGTATATACCCATTTGCAACCAACTGGTCTTTTCCCATAAGGAAGAGTAACTAGTTCCCAAGTATCATTTTTTTTCAGGGCATTCATCTCTTCTATCATAGCATGTTTCCATTTCTCGTTGCTAATTGCTTCTTTCCACCCCTGAGGAATAGATATAGAGAACAGAGAAGAAACAAAGGAATGGTAGGATGCAGATAATTTATCATATGAAACAAAGTTCGAGATAGGATGTTGTGTACAAGACCTGACACCTTTTCTAAGAGCAATAGGAATGTCAGTATCATCAGGAGAACAAATAGGATCAGGATTCATACCATTAGTATTACCAAGACTCGGTTCAGGGCAACGTTGGTGTAGTGGTGCAGCAATGGTGACCTTATTCTTCCCTTTTCGAGTATAGGTCCTCAACTCAGGCTCGGACTGTAACTGTAACTCCCCCTGTGTAGCATTATCAGAAACAACAACAGGAGTAGAGGAAGATGGCTCGAACTCCCCCTGTGTAGTATTATCAGAAACAACAACAGGAGTAGAAGAAGATGGTATAATAATACCTGTACTTGTACTAGTTTCAAAAGACGTCTCCTCATCAATAACATGTTCCTCCCCCTGAGGAGACGGTGAAGAAGAATAAAAAGGTTCAGACTCCCAAAAAGTTACATCCCGAGTGACAAACACTTTGTGAGAAGGGGGGTGATAACATTTATAACCTTTTTGGGTTGGAGAATAACCAATGAAAACACACCGAAGAGCTTTGGGATCTAATTTACCCCGAGTGGGAGATTTTTCATGAACATAACACACACACCCAAAAACTCGAGGTGAAGGAGAAGGACTTGTCATGTGTTGGAGGAAAGAAATGGGACTTCTATTCCCAAGAATTCTAGAAGGAAGCCGATTTATAAGAAATGTAGCAGTTAAAACGGCATCTCCCCATAGAAATTTAGGTGTGTTCATAGTGAACATAAGAGTGCGTGCTACCTCTAGTAAGTGTCGATTTTTCCTTTCTGCCACCCCATTTTGTTCTGGGGTTGTGACACAGGAGGTTTGAAATATGATGCCATGCTGAGAGAGATAGGATGCAAAAGTATTATTATTACTATATTCTCGACCATTATCGCTATGGAGAATCTTGACTTTAGCTTCAAATTGGGTTTGGATCATCTTATGAAATTTTTGAAAACAGTCAAACACCTCATTTTTGGAATGAAGAAGATAAATCCAAGTTGTACGAGAATAGCAATCAATAAAACTAACAAACCATCTATGACCAGAACGAGAGACAACCCGAGAGGGTTCCCACACATCAGTATGTATAATAGCAAAAGGTTCAGAATGTCGACTGTTAATAGCAGAATAAGTAGAACGTTTGTGTTTACCTAATTCACATGGTTCACATAAAAACGGAGTTTTGTGACACTGCTTAACTAAAGAAGGGAATAAAGACCCTAGTATTGATAAAGGAGGATGTCCCAAACGTCGATGCCATTGATGAAGAGAAGTCAGGTTAGATTCAAAAGTAGA
Organism: Aralia elata; assembly: GCA_034770075.1. Lineage (NCBI taxonomy): Eukaryota > Viridiplantae > Streptophyta > Magnoliopsida > Apiales > Araliaceae > Aralia > Aralia elata. The sequence goes on from CM068387.1 coordinate 25,556,662, forward strand.
TTGAAGAGCCTGAGTAGCAGTTCCATCTGTAATCAAAGGCATGTTAGATGTGACACCATCCAAATAATATAGACCACCAACTGCACTACCACTACCAATCTTTTGCCCTGTCACCAAGTCCTGAAAAATACAATGAGTTGGAAAAAAAATGACTGAGTAATGTAAGGATTCAGTAAGACGTTGGATAGATAATAGGTTTGCGGTAAACGAAGGAATATGAAGAACGGATGATAATGTTAATAAAGGAGTACAAACTACTGAACCTCTCCCAGAGATAGGAGAAAGAAAACCATCAGCTACTCGGACCTTGTCTTTGCCAGAACAAGGCGTGTATGAGGTAAAGAGATTGGAGGACCCAGTCATATGCTCGGAAGCACCTGTGTCAATGATCCAACTAGGACAAGTAGATGAGACATTAAGAGCACAAGAGTGTATACCTGATTGTGCATAATGAGAAATAGATTTGGAACCTTGTTGTCCCATGCTACTGTTATGAACCCTACTGCTAGCACCACTTTGTTCCGCCATGTAAAAGATGAGTACAATATATATCCGAGGAGAATAAACTTTCCAAAGGATATCAAATAAGTGCACTACACTTAGAGACAGAATTCCCTGGGAAAAACACGCTGGAAAAAGCTGCCGGAAAAAGTCGCCGGAAAAATGATCAGAATCACGCCGGTAAAAAACTGTCGGAAAAAGTCGCCGGTAAAAAACTGTCGGAAAAAGTCGCCGGAAAAAGTCGCCTGATAAAGGATCAGAGCTTTGATACCATGTAGAAAGTGTAGAAAATCTATACACAATGTTATGATTTCATATTGCAAGAGTTTACAATTTATACAAGTTTGGTGCTCTATTCTAGGAGTAAAACAAGGAGCATAAAATAGGAAGAGGAAAACAAGGAACATGTTTTCCTCCTTAGTGCAGCACTTCTAACAATATATTTCATCATGTGTGTATGCAAGTGAACGTGGGTTTGTTGATAACTTACTGAAATCCTAATTTATAGCGATTTCCTTAGTTTTTTGGCTCTACCATTAGTATTCAATTAAATATCAGCTCTATAATTAAAAGGAAAGCTCAATGCCTCTATTGACGTGAACATATCCTTAAATGAACCATCTATTAGAGATGTATGTTATAATCTTATTTGTTATTAGACTTGGAGATGTTTATGGTACAACTGTTCCTCAATATTTTACTTAGATTTATCATGCTTTATTAACAATTAAATTTATTTATACGTTTATATTTATTAAAAATATACTCAAAATTCAACGTATCCCCAATATCCTATTTTTTGGAAAAATATTGTGTCCCATGTTGCGGATATGGTTGAATTCGTATATCGTGTCTGTATTCGTGCTTCCTAGAGTATAGTACTCAATAGGGCTTATTGTTGTTGTCAAGCTTAATTACGCAAGCTCTAGTATAAATAGTTACTACCAGTTATTTTCTACATTTATCTAACTGTATTATAGATTTACTCTTTCTCCTAGTATTTATAATGGAGAGTGTACAACATATAAATGTTGCTTGCTTTTTTCCAGTTACATGACAGAAACATATATTCTACCTTGAATTTCAATATCAAGATTTCTTACTTTGCACCATTCTGCAGCGTCTTGAATTTCTTGGAGATTCGGTTCTGGATTATCTCATAACCATGCATCTCTACCAAAAATATCCGGGAATATCTCCTGGATTGATAACTGATATGAGGTCAAATTCTGTGAACAACGATTGTTATGCCTTATCTGCAATTAAGGTTGGATTGCACAAACACATTCTCCATTGCTCAGAAGAACTTGACAGGAATATAGTATCAAGTGCTCAAAATTTTGATCAATTATCCTTGGAATCAACTTTTGGATGGGAATCTGAGAACTCTTTCCCTGAGGTTAGTGTTCCATGCATGCTAACAGAAGTTTATAATATGTTTCCTTTAATCCTCTTTTACAATTAGCTTTGATTGATAAATATTCCCTCTGTCCCATAAATGATATCTCAAGTACATTTTTTACACAAATAAGAAAATCAAAGTAGCGGAGACGAAAGTAGTAAGTTCCAATTTTATCAACAATGGACCCCACAAAAGTATATAAAGATTATCTCTTTTTCCTAAAAGGAGTGATACCTACTCAAGAACTTTGAGGGTAAAACGGTCTTTCTATAACATTTTGAATTTGAATTGTGTACTCTAGACATCTATTGGAGGACAAAAAAAAATTTGTACTTTAAACATCTTTTGTGGGACAGAGGGAGTAGCCTGAGTAGGTATTATTAACATAGAACTATATTCAAATTTGAAATGAGATTGTAGATTTACTACTGCTAGAATTAAAATTTATTGCCATTCTCTGCTTTATTTGAACTTCAATAGAACTTGGTGTCAACAGTTTAGATTTGTTAGTGAGCAAGTGCATCTGTAATATACTGCTTTAGCGCTTATTTATGTGAGAAAATTTACTGTAATTCAGATTAAAATTTTAAGTTTAAGGGGGAAAAAACAGCAAATCAGCGAAGATTAATAACCTATTATTCCCGGCAAACTTAAGTATTCGTCTTTTTATTTATTTCAGTATGATATAAATCTGCATGATCCTTTTCAACCTTATTTTGCTCTTTTTCTTGTTATTCTGTTACTTCATTTGCATACTTAATTGTATGTTGTCTTTGTGCATTTAATCATGATCCATGGTATTGGGTGCCCCTGAAAGCTTATTTCATAATTGATTTTCTTCAATTAACGCTTTTACGAGTTTGGAACATAATTTCAGAGAACAAGGAATAGCAGAAATCAATATAAACATCTATTTTTAGTCATCTATTTGGACAAATTTTATTATTTGTTTGAAGCCAGCAATATCGGTTGACATCGACTTGGGAGGGGGAAAAGAATAATGATTTTTCAAAATATTTTTACGTGCTCATATCTGTTACATATGCACACAAGCCCTTCGGTCATGGCATACATTTTGATTACTCCATCTATTTTGATTACTCCATCTGTTTCATAAAAAATGTCTCAAGTACATTCTTCACACAATTTAAGAAAAAGAAAGTTGAGGAGAGAGGATAAAAAAAAAAGTTTTCATTTTACCGTTATGGACCCCCACATAAGTACATTAAAAATTCTTCCTTTTTTCCCAAAAATAGTGATACCTACTTAAATACTTTTGATAGTGAAATAGACTAAAGATTGCATTTTGGATTCGTATTATGTACTTTAGACAATCTTTTTGTACTTCAGAGTCATTTTCTATGAAAAGGAGGCAATATTTTCAAAGTCGACCTCAATTCCTAGTTTTCTAATCTAAGCATGCATCTGATATTTTTTTTTAATATGGTACAGGTACTTGCAGATGTTATAGAATCTCTAGCAGGAGCAATTCTTGTCGATTCTGGTTACAATAAGGATATTGTTTTCAAGAGCATAATTCCTCTTTTGCAGCCTCTGGTTACGCCAGAGACAGTCAGGCTCCAACCAGCAAGAGAACTGAATGAATTATGCCAGAAGGAGCACTATGTGAGGAAAAAGACTGTTGCATCTCGTGATAATGGTGTGTCAACAGTTACAGTAGAGGTTGAAGCCAATGGTATCATACATAAAAAGCCATGCACTGCGTCGGATAAGGAAATGGCTAAAAAACTTGCTTCCAAAGCTGTTTTAAAGTCCTTGAAAGAGAGCATGTCAACTGGAAAGGTGGGGTGACCCAGGTTACGGATTCGAGCGAGTTGGGAAAGTGTTAGTAAATAACTCGGCCTAGAAAACTATATCTTAAATCTAAAAATATTCCCGGTGAATCTTAAATGATGCGTGATTTATTGGACTTGTAGTCAACTTAAGAGTGGAGCTCTCATTTAATTGAGAGTATGTGTGAACGTATAGACATCTTATCTTAATCTATATCTATATCTATATAAATATTCCCTCCATTTCTATTTATTAGACGTTTCCATTTATCAGACGTTTTAGGGAGTTCAAAATTTTCTTATATATTTGACGTTAGCAAATTTTTAGAAAGCATTAATTATAATTTTTCTTTTATTACTTTCAAGTATCTTCTTTCATTATTTCTCTCTCATTTATTTAGGCAATTTTATACATATTTTCTTAATTCATGCAAGGATAATTGTGGCAATATATATTAATTTTAATGATAGAATTGGAGCAATAAATGACTTTCTTAATAAGTGTGAAACATTCTAAAACGTCAAATAAATAGGAATGGAGGGAGTATATAATAAGACAAATTTTATTTTTTTAGTCTTCATCTTTGATATTTAGTCTTTTTTGGTCTTTGATCCTTAGTATAGGCCTAAAATTTAACTACAAATAAAACACTTTAATCTCCTTAATATTATTTATTTTAAAGTAATCCAAATAGCTAATAATAAGTCTCAAACTTAATAGGGCTTTTTTTCTAATACTAATTTTGTACATTTGGGTCTTTCAACCCTACAAAACATTATAATGACCTAATATCACAAGATTTAATAATAAATTATGAAACAATAAAACCAAACTATATTATATACAATTAGTAAGTTATAGGTTGTGAAATTATTAACTATTAAAAATAACTAATAGTTAGTGTTTTATACAATTAGTAAGTTATAATTAGTTGTCAAATTATTAATTATTAAAAATAACTAATAGTTAGTGTTATAGAACTAACATTCTTTTTATGGTTCTACAAATTTTAATGTTAACATATTATTAAAAAAAAGATAGAAAATTCTATGAAAAAGTCTTTTAATTATTTAGTTATACAATAAATTTTAACTTTAAAAATATGTTTAGAATTTTACTTTACTCAATTTTGAACTCTAAATAACTAAATATTAGACGTATAGAAAAAAATATTATGATTACATATATAATAATTAATATTAACAGAATATATTAAATATTATAAAATATATTAATGATTAAACTTTAGTTACCAATTTTATTTCATATAGGAGACATTTTTAGTTAATTACGTTAAAAATAATTATGACATATATATTAGTGATTAAAAATTAGTTAATTTTTAGAACTAAAAGTCATAATGACAACCTATTATTCTACAAAAACTTTATTCCTAAATAACTATATATTAACAATATAAGAAAAATATTACCAAAATATATTAAATATTATAAAATATATTAATGATTAAACTTTAGTTACTAATTTTATTTCATATAGGAGACATTTTTAGTTAATTATGTTAAAAACAATTATGACATATATATTAGTGATTAAAAATTAGTTAATTTTTAGAACTAAAAGTCATAATGGCAACCTATTATTCTACAAAAAAATTATTCCTAAATAACTATATATTAACAATATAAGAAAAATATTACAGGAAAATAATAATTAATATTAAAAAGCGTAATATATATTACAAATATATTAATGATTAAACTTTGCATACCAATTTTATTTCAGATAGGTGAACTTTAGTTAATTAATGTTAAAAAAAAACCTCACTTATATATTAGTTATTAAAATTTAGTTACCTTTTAAAACCAAAAACCATGATGGTAATTTATTATTTTTAAAACAATTCTATATATTTTATATAGAATTTCTTAAACATCAACTTTAAACTATTAGGTTGTACTCATTTTTGAAGTCTAAAAAATTATATATAAATTCAAAAGAATGAAAATAAAACTAACTATTAAATTTAAAAACTATTTAAAAGAAAATATTAAACTTCAAGAAACATAAAAAGAAACACATTGCTAACACTCAATTGTGAGTCTTCAATAATTATTTGTTTGAGTAAAGTTTGTAATCATTCTAATAGTAATAATAAGTTAATTTGAAATTCAAAAAATATTTTATAATCATCATATACATAGAATAAATAAAAAATAAAAAATTATTTTATTTAAAACTAAACTCGTGCTTCGCACAAGGCACTTAGTTAGACAAAGCTTGATTTTTTGGTCTTGGTCTTTGATATTTGATATTTACTATAGTCTATAGGCCTAGAATTTAACTAGAAGTAAATTACTTTTTATACTCATATATTAATATAGTGCTAGGATTAATTTAACTATAATTGAAACTCTCTTTATGGTCCTACAAACTTTAATATTAACTTATTATTCTACAATAATTTTATTTCTTATAAGAGTCTTTTAATTACTTAGTTATATTGTAACGATCGAGAATCATGCTTAGCCTTGTAATTAGGGTTTTATGAATATTATTGAATAAAATGAATTTTTACGAATATTATTCTATGTTATGTGTTTAAAGGTCGTATTATGACCTATAATGTGTTTACGTGCTAGAATTTACGAATTAGGGTTTCGAATACGAAAATAAATTTTTTCAAGAAAAGACGTAAAAACACTATTCACGCTAAAAATGCCTTTTATATTTTTTGATTTTTCGAAGAACGCCATAGCGTTTATACGATGTCACGAGACGTAATCTCTAATAAAATTCAGACGAAAAACATTGTTTTTCGGCTAATCGAACGAATTACGAAAGTCAATCGAGAACTAATTTAATTGTCAAACCATTGGGCTTTGTTATCGGGAGCCCATTGGAATGAAATGTAGGAGGCCCAAGAATAATTTAATCAAGGCCCAAACTAAAAGTGATGGAGGCCCAAAGAATGGCCCAAACCAATATTAAATCAAGTCCAAACTATCAAAGTCAAAGGAGGATCAACATGTGGGTTAAATGGATTGAAATGTGGGTGAAATAAAACCCAAATGAGGGACCAAGTGGGGGATGGGGGGATTCGACCAAAGGGGAGAGGGAGTAGCTTCTTGAAGAAGCTTGGACAAGCTTCTCCCACTTGCAAGTCTTGCATTTAATTCTTCCAACCACTTAAGCCCCAAAAGTCCTAGCATGATGATTTTAATTCAACCATGATTAGTTTAATTGTTGAATGGTTAAGTTAGCCAAGGATTGGATAGTAAGGGATAAAGAGTTAGAGGGGATTGACTACACAAAACTTAAGCCAAGGGTCCAAGATTAAAACCTAACAAAGTTGTCTTAAAGACCAAACTACCCCAACTCTTGCAAATCCTATAAATAGCAAACTCTTGTCTGCACAAACTCACCAATTCACTAAGTTAAGAAAGAAAACTACAGAGAAATTGTGAGAGAGAGAGAGAGAGTGCTCAAAATTTAGAACAAGGAAGGAAGGAGAAGAGCTAGCAACTAACTAACTCCATCAAAGCTTAAGCAAGACCAACAAGAAGGTAAAACCCTAAAGCCCTAAAACCCTTTTAGCTTTGTATTTATATTGAAATGCTTTGTTGGTGGTTGTTATTGTGATGTGGATCATGAAGGATCCGAAGAAATAAGGATGAGGACATTAGTAGGCTAATTATTACCGATAATGTGTATAAAAGTGAAAACGTAATGTTAATAACCAACCAAACTAAGAAAGTATAAAAAACGTTGATTTTTATCATTCATTAGACTAGTGTAAATCACTGTCCGTAAGATATGAAAAGTTAAAAATGTACTCATGTGAGTTACGGAAATGTTCCAAGTGGAACGGAGTAAAAACATGTTATAACGACGTTATGGTGAAATTTTCAGTAAAAAGGTTAAAATGATAAAAAAAAAAAAAAAAACCCTAGCTTGGTATGATTTTCGGGCCAAGTTTACAGGTAATAAAAACGCTTCCAGAAAATATTAATTTTCTGGGAGTTTTGTAAAACGTAGAAAATGTGAGTCGTAGGCTCAAGAACGAGCTCATTTTGACTTCAGATGAGCAAGTCACGAAGAATCGAATAATCGATGTTAGAAACGTCATTTAGCAAAAACTAGTTCACGAAGGATTTTTGAGCCAATTTTTAGGCTTGTTAGAGAATCAGAAAAAATTATTCTGTCCGAGGGAAGTTGTAGAGAATGTTACGAGCTCAAAAATGGCTCAAGAACGGACTCCTTCCGATAAGGGATGAGCGAGTTATGAAATTACGAAGTAGGTACGTTAAAATCGACAAAAGCTGAAAATTTGAACTTTGGTTCAATTCTGGGATAGGGAGTTCAGAGCCGCGGTGCTATCCATAAGAGCCGTGGCGCTGGTGCGGCCAAGGGCTAGGCAGGCCAGGTAGGCTAGGCAGGGTGTCGGGCGACGAACGTCGGGCGATTGGGCATGCGACGTGTAATATTTTCAAACGCTAAACTATGTTGTTCTAAATTATAAAAGATGAACTTTATGAAATAAAAAATACTTATCATTAATCAATGAGTATTAGACAAATTGTATGGGCGTGCTAAGCGTACGCAAGGGCGTGTCGCTTGGGCATTCGAGTTAGGCAACTCGGGCGTGCGACGTGCGAGCGTCGAAACGCCCTACCAAGTGTTAATGAACTTGAAATGTGTTCCGATTCTTATGAAACGGATATTATAAGTTATTGAATAGAGTTAACATAAGCCAATATATGATAGTCTATTTGTGGCTAATTGGTATGTGTATATGAACTTAATTGTGTAGGACACGTGAAGAGCGTTTAAGCATATAACTTAAAGAACGCTTAAGGCAAGTACCCTAACTTCATTTGATTTTCATAATTGAATACAAGTATTCCTAAATATTTCACAAGTGTTCAAGCTATGCTATGCATAAACTGTTAAAACTTTTAAGTTCTATTATTCATGAACTGCTTATGATGATTGTCGATGCCATTTGACTCGGCTAGACAAACGTTGAATATTTTATCTATTGAATTATAAATCTTTGAAGTATTATTGATGTTAAGTAGAGCTATTCAACTGAATTGTTTTGGTTAGGATTTCGATGCGTGTATGAGATGAACAACTCTAATATTAGGGCAGTTTTAGTCGGTTAATCCGGTAAGGCCATGAGGTGCCTAAACCAAGCGCATATAGTCGTTTAAAAATAGAGTGTTGATCAACATAGAGTACAATAGGCTGATCACCTAGAAGTGCTCGTAAGCATACCGATTTGCAGTTAAATTACTGTGAAACTTTTTTATGAATAAAAATAAAAGTTCAAGATCTTATGACCGTTCTGTATGTTGTTTCGGAAATTGTTTTAAACAAAAGTACAGTATTATTCCTGTTTATTCAGAAATATTTAACAACTATTGTTCAGTTATTAAAGTAATATGAATTGATTCTTGACTTTGTTGTTTCCCACTGTTATACTTACTCAATAATTAAATGCTCATTCTTGCTTTAAAATTAAATGTTTCAGTTAAGCCCGAGCGGATTGAAGGTTCAGGTAAGGACAAAAGAGAGGGGAAGATGAATGAATAAGAATATGTTTTGTAATAGTGTATTATTATTATTATTATTATTATTATTATTATTATGATGATGTTTGAAGATGTTAAAGTCTTAGAACCTGAGATTGGACGGATATGATATTATAATATAGTAATTACATTCGTGTTATTAAGATTATATAGTTAGATATATGTGCATGTTGAATGAATAGTATCGTGACGCACCGGACCCGGGTTTAAAGATAGGCTAGGATTTTGGGGGCATTACACATATAATAAATTTTAACCTAAAAATCATAATTAAAATTTTAATTTAAGTTTCTACTCAACTTTAGTCTTTAAATGACGATATATTAAAAATATTATGAGTACATATAATAATTAGTATCAAAATTATATTATATATATATATTAGAAATATATTAATGATTATTTTAGTTACCAATTCTATTACATATAGGAGACCTTTAATTAACTAATGTTACAAAACAATTCTAACTTATATATTAGTTATTAAAATTTAGTTAGCTAGCTTTTAAAAGTAAAATCATAATGACAACTCATTATTCTACAATAATTATATTCCTAAATAACTATATATTAAAATATAAGACAAACATTATGAGTAAATAATAATTAATATAAAAAATTGTAACATATGTTACAAAATATATTAACGATTAAAATTTAGTAAACAACTTCAATTCATATAGGAGACCTTAAATTAATTAATGTTAAAAAAAATCCCGACTTATATATTACTAATTAAAATTTAATTACCTTTTAAAACTAAAATCATGATCATAACTTATTATTTTACAATAATTTTATTTTTTATAGAATTTATTTAGTTAATTAATTATACAATAGAGTATGACTTAAACACTACGTTTAGACTTTTAGGTTTCCATTCAACTTTGAACTCTAATTTAAAATGTATATATAAATACAAAGAATTGCTTATAAAACCTAAATATTAAATTTTGAAACTATATAAAAACTTAATATTAAAGTAAAAATAACAAAAGAATCACATTAGTAACACACAATATGTGATCTGTAGTCATTCGTTTTTAAACAAAAATTTTAGTCATTCTAATAATAGTAGTAAGTCAATGTGAAATTCAAAAAATATATTTTATAGTCTCTATATAAAATAAATTAAAAATTAAAAATAATTTTATTTAAAAAACAACTTGTGCTTCGCATGGGGCACTTAACTAGTAAATATATAATAAGACAAAACTTAATTTTTTAGTCTTCGTTTGGTTTTTGGTCTTTGGTATTTGATTTTTGGTCTTTAGTCTTTGATATAGACCTAGAATTTAACTAGAAGTAAAATATTACGATTAATTAACTAGAACTAAAACTTTCTTTATGGTCTTAAAAACTTTAATATTTACTTATTATTTTGTAACAATTTTTTTTAAGAGTCCTTTAATTACTTAGTCATATAATAAATTTTAACTTAAAAATCATATTTAGGATTTTAGTTTAAGTTTCTACTCAACTTTGTTAGAAATTGCAGTTTAAATTTGATGATGTGATATTGATAATGTATAATTGTTCAGTAGTTTTTATAAAGTCCTTAATATGAACATGATGTACAAGGACTTAGAATATAAAGATCAAACTTGTTAGGTTGATCTTATAAGCTGAATTGATGTATAGATGATAGGATCAAAACGATCGTATAGTTATGTTAAGTGATCGTAAAACTAATCTTTCGTTTCGTAGAGTTTATTAAAGATAGCAGAGCTAGCTATGCTATCGTAGAGCATCTAGTGCAAGATCGCAGAGTTTTTCAGAAATTCGCAGAGTTAAGTCAAGACTGCAGAGTCTGCAGAAAGATCGTAGAGCTTTCTCAAGGATTGTAAAGCAAAGTGAAGATCGTAAAGTCCGCTCTAAGATCGTATAGTGAGGAAAGATCGCAGAGTCTGCTCAAGGATCGTAGAGTATTCATCGTAGAGAGTCTTTCATAGAGCAGATCGTAGAAAGCACATCGTAAAGTGTCTCTCTACTCGTAGAGCAAGCAATCGTAGAACAGAACATAGAGTACAAGATTGTTGAGTAATTCAAGCCTCAAGCTCCACGACCATCATGAAGCTTTGCGATCTGTCCAAGTCGTAGAACATGTCAGACCTGTCATAGGACTGACAATGAGGAGCCTTGCAGAGTGAAGATCTCAATATGTTTTCTAATCATTCTTAATTCAAATAGAAGATCAGATAGTGTTATGTTTAACCGTTATCTTGGAGTTGTGACACCACTCACACGTGGTAGGTGAAGCTGCAGTCTAATATGACCAGTCAGAGTCGAAAGCAAGCTGACATATTCACCCTAAAAGTCAACATTAGAGAATATCTAGGAGCGGAGCATTAAATGCGCAACGACAATTCTCTAATGGGAAGAACTCAACGAAGTCTATAAAATGGCAAGGAGATTCAAGTTAACAGTAATGAATCACCAAGCATAAAGCTGAATCTCTGCCAAAGTCAAAAGAGTTCTACTCTATGATTTGAGAACCACTCATTCTGCTGCAAAGTACTTGAGAAGTCAAACTCATTGCAACTTAGCAACACCTCAAACAACCAACTTACAACTGTGATTCATCTGGTCTTAGTGACCATTATACCAAGTCTAAGTGACTTGAAGAGTTTTAAGTGAACTGATCTAAGTGACATTGTCTTAGTGACATCTGTAGAGATTAAGTAACTCGAAAGAATCTTAGTGATTCAGTTTGTAATAGATCTTAGTGATCTGGTTTAAGTGACCCTTACATACTTAGTGGATTTCCTACTCGTAGAATAGAAGAGTGGACTGAGAGTTATTTGTACTCCGAACCACTTAAATATCATGTGTCATTTACTTACTGCATTTACCTTATCTCTTTGGAAATGTATGAATTTGATATGATTTTAGGAATTAATTGGTTGACTACCCATCATGCTAAAATTGATTGTTTTCATAAAATCATTAGTTTTCATATTCCTAATCAACCTGTTATACAAGTTCGAACCACCAAACCATTGAAGCGAATAGCTGTCATTCTGTCTATTAACTATTATATCTATTGTGACTTAATCCATAAGAACTAAATTCAAAACTGTGATTTCATTATATATTTAAGGGGAATTCAAACTAATATTCCATTGTGCTTAATTAAATTGATTTAATTAATTATCTGGTAATACATTTTTAAACAATTAAAAAGTTTTAAAGGATCTATTCAACCCTCTTCTAGATCTCTTTTGTGCATCTGAGAAACAACAAACTTTAATATCTAAATGACTATAATTACAAATATTACGAGCACATATAATAATTAATATCAAAACTATGTTATATATATATATATATATATATATATATATTAATGATTACTTTAGTTACCAATTCTATTACATATAAGAGACCTTTAGTTAATTAATGTTACAAAACAATTCCAACTTATATATTAGTTATTAAAATTTATTGAGCTAGCTTTTAAAACTAAAATAATAATGGCAATTCATTATTGTACAACAATTATATTCTTAAATAACTATATATTAAAAATATAAGAAAAATATTATTAGTAAATAATAATTAATATAAAAAAATTGTAATGTATATTACAAAATATATTAATAATTAAAATTTAGTAAACAACTTTATTTCATATAGCAGACCTTAAGTTAATTAATGTTAAAAACAAATCCTGACTTATGTATTACTAGTTAAAATTTAATTACCTTTAAAACTAAAATCATGATCGTAACTTATTGTTTTACAACAATTTTATTTTTCATGAATTTATTTAGTTAATTAATTATACAATAGAGTATGACTTAAACTCTACGTTTAGGCTTTTTTAGGTTTCCACTCAACTTTGAACTCTAATTAAAAATGCATATATAAATACAAAGAATCAATTATAAAAACCAAATATTAAATTTTAAAACTATATAAAAACTTAATATTAAATTAAAAATAACAAAATAATCACATTAGCAACATTCAATATGTAATCTGTACTCATTTATTTTTAAGCAAAATTTATTGTCATTCTAATAATAGTAGTAAGTCAATTTGAAATTCAAAAAATATATTTTATAATCACTATATAAAATAAATTAAAAATTAAAAATAATTTTATTTTAAAAACAATCTGTGTTTTGCATGGGGCACTTAGCTAGTTTAACGAATTCGATAAACTATAAACATTTAGGGTTTGAAACAAATTTTGACAAAAAAGATTGATTAGATTGGTTTTGATTGAGAAAGTAAGTTTATGTATTGAAATGATTGATTTTAATCAAGGAAATTTAAATTTATGTGTGGAAACCATTTTGTGTGAATTTGATGGAGAAAAATTAATTTAGAAAAGATGATTTTCAGAATCAAAATCATATGATAATTAGGCACTATGTGCATGAGGGTATGTATAATCATATGAAATTCATTTATTTATTTTTTGTGGTATTTTATGACGCAGTGAAGGAAAAAATATATATGAAAAAATTTAAAGGGAATACTAATTTGTCCGGATTTTATTTATCAAAAAATAATCCTTTATGATGACTCTTTGATTTGGTCTTGTGAAACTAAGATTCATGAGTTCAAAGACTTGCCAAGGGAGGTATTAGAGACCCCAACTTTCATGAATCACAATTACCACATTTTTTAATAGTTGTTTGGAATATATATGTATATTCCAGCCCAAACGGTTGCTATAGATACTATTCCAACAAACAGATCTCTTACCGTTCAATAGCAGATCTAATGGCCGAGATCGACTTGGGCATGAGTCCAACCGCTAGAAGGACTACCGGTCAGTGCAACTCCTACTAGCAGCCAGAGAAATGACTAAGTTGCCTTCGAGTTTATTTGGATTTTATCCTGACCACTACTCGGACTAACGACCAAACAAAATGGCGTCGTTTTTCGTCAATACCAATTCGATTAAGAACATTGTTTAATCAACAAATTAAGAAAAAACTGTCCCCCAATATATAGTAGGACTCCTTCTATAATAACAGTTTTGTCATTTCAATATTCATTAATCAAAATTACTTTAATTGATGTTGTTAACCGAAACCAATTAGCTGTTACAACCACAATCAACTCAATCACAAAATTGCTAAATAAGGCTAGACTTTGAAATTATGAAGTAAAGAGGTGTACCTATTTCAAAATAATAGAAGAGTTGCACATCCTCTGATGCATCAACTCCCACATACCTAACAATTAAACATCAATACAAACATATCTCATCAAAAATCATAACACAAAACATCCTATTTGTCCCAAAATAAGAGTTCCATTAGTATACATACAAACAACTATATATACATTTACTTATAGACTAAACAAGGTTCCCCAAAAAGAGTCTCACTTTGATTTCAAAGTCAATTTACAAAATTTTAAAAATTAAAATTTTAAAAGTTCTGACTCTACGATCGTTAAGTCATAACTCTGACTCTACGATTGTTAAGTCATAACTCTGACTCTACGATCGTAGAGTCATGACTTAACGATCGTAGAGTAATGACTTAAATCGTAGAGTCAGAACTTTTAAAATTTTAATTTTTAAAATTTTGTAAATTGACTTTTGAAAATTAAAGTGAGACTCTTTTTGGGAAACCTTGTTTAGTTTATAAGTAAATGTATATATAGTTGTTTGTATGTATACTAATGGGACTCTCATTTTGGGACAAATAGAATTTTCTGGGTTATATTTTTAATGAGATATGTTTGTATTAATGTTTAATTATTAGATATGTGGGAGTTGATGCATCAGAAGATGTGCAGCTATTCTATTATTTTGAAATAGGTACATCCCTTTACTTCATAATTTCAAAGTCTTGACTTCATCTAGCAATTTTATAATCGAGTTGATTGTGGTTGCAACAGCTAATTGGTTTCGGTTACCAACATCAATTAAAGTAATTTTGATTAATGAATGTTGAAATGACAAAATTGTTATTACAGGAGTCCTGCTATATATTGGGGGACAGTTTTTTCTTAATTTGTTGATTAAACAATGTTCCTAATCGAATTAGTATTGACGAAAAATGCCGCCGTTTTATCTGACCACTAGTAAGAACAACAACCAGGATAAAATCTAAAAAAACTCAAGGACAACTTAGTCATTTCCTTGACCGCTAGTAAGAGTTGCACTGGCCGCTAGTCCTTCTAGCTATCGGGTCCATGCCCAAGTCATTCTCGGCCATTAGATCTACTATTGGACGGTGAGAGATATATTTACTAGAATAATGTCCATAACAACCGTTTATTATGAATCACTCCCCTATATATATATATATACATACATATATATATATATATATACATATATATATATATATATACATATATATATATATACATATATATACACACACACGCACACACGCACACATTAAATTACCAACCCTTTTTCAATATCTTAATCAATATCTCAAGTATAAAAATCTTGAGAAACTCTCTCCCCTTCCTTAAATTTTCTGCATCCTGGTGTATTATTGAACAAATAAACATATAACTAAACTAGACATACTTCCGTTAAATAATGGATGTTGGACTCTTGAACAATAATTTTCCTACTAAACTACGGTACTTTTCAAATAGACCTCCTATCTTGTAGCACTTTCCTATCCTATAAACTTCTTAGCTTCAAGGATCTTTTTAACAATATGAACCAACTGCAGTAAACAATGCACCAACTTATAAAACAAACATGATCCACGAATGCACCAAGTTACCAAACACAAGAATGCACCATGAAACCTAAAAATATTATAACCAAAACCAATTTTAACCAAAATGTAGTAAGAATACACAACCTAGAAGCATACACGAACCGTACTAACATTTTAAATGATTTTGATTTCCAAATGTAGCAAGTACGCCTCACGCTATCCATCTCACCCAAACATAAAATTGTTACACAACTGCATCAGAATAAGTTGCCACTGAGAAGATTACACAAAAATATTGATAGATCCACCGAACAATATCAAGTGCTGATTTAGTATTTCCTTCTGCAATGTCCTTGCACAGATATATGGATGTGCATGGGACAAAGAAAGAGAGAGATCACATGATTTTAAAAGATGATGTTGTAATAATAGAAAAAACTGAGGTCACAAGAGAATTACACTTTTAGAAAAGAAAAACAGTAACAATTTTCAACGAATTTGTAGCTCCACCTGCAATGAGATAGCAACCATCCCATGCTACTGGAATCACTGCATTCTATTTACTATGCTTCTTTTTGCCAAGGAGTAAACTTAGTGAGTATGTGTTGCCCTTCTGTGTAGCTGTTTCTACTCGTTTTGCCCCAATCTATAGCCATATAGATTTAACCACAATTAAAAAAATAAAAATGAAAACAGTTAGTTTACACGAAGTGCAAAAATCGAAAAGCAGGAGACTTAGAAAACACCAACTTAGGAGTTCCTCCAACTATCACAAGTAGAAATCATGCAAGTAGAGTAACAACCAATTTACCTTTCTCTAAAGAAAGAAAGGGAATGTAAAACTGACTAGATTACCCTAGAAAATCTTCATTACAAAACCTGAGGGGAAAGAGCTTGTTTGGGTGATCAAGGTTTGATCAAAGTGGAGGTATTATTTGAAGCTAATTCTATTAACTTGTAGCCGAGATGAACTTTCTTGTAGACTTTAAGGATAGATTTTTTGCCTCTGTACCTCTTATTATAAAATAAATAAACAGGATATGTTCTTAACTCTCACACCCCCCCCCCCCCTCTTTTTTTCTCCTTTTGCTAAGACACGACTAGCATTCCCAAACTCAAATTTTACTTGGTATATACTCTATGTAGACGCATACTAAAAGCAATTAGATGTAATCTAAATCCATCTGAATATATGCATTCATTCAGATTAAACGTATTTGGCACATTGAAAGAAGTAGCTATTGCAATAAAGAATGTGAGACCAAAGGAAAACATAGAATATACGCTGGGACATCAAATTTGGCAAAAAAAACACTCATTAGATTATAGCATAACAGGTGCGGGATGTTATTAAAAATCTGCCCAACTACATAATTCATTCATCTTCCTTTAAATTTTATTTTATTTTTAATTTCAATTAGCTTTTGTAGGTATAACATACATAACTCAGTCTATTTCAAAGCCATGAATCCAACAGATAATGTATGGCAAATATTCCACAGATTAACATGAATAGGTTTTTATTGTTACCTTATCCATGACTTAATAGCCAACAGTTGGCATGTACTGAACGATGCACATAACAGCAAGCACAGCTAGCTTTTAGATGTATAATCGACATACATAACTCAATATATTTCAAATCTTAAAATTCCACAAATAATGTATAGCAAATATTCCAAAGATTGACATAAGTTGGTTTCGTTGTTACCTTATCCATGAGCCAATAGCCAACAGTTGGCATGTATTGAACCAAGTACATTACAGCAAGCACAGGCTGCAAGAAATTTTAAATTGTCATATACCAAATATATATGCTAAAACAAGTATGTAATCTAAAATAGAAGTCACAGATCTACTTCAAGAACAGATGGTGTGGCTCTAAGGACACTTGATCAAGACCAACATTAATTTAAGCAAAAAATGAAAGGGAAAATCACACATGTTTTGAACCTTAAATAAAAATCATAGTGTTATAAAGCCCCCAAGTCAACCAAAGCTCAATAAACAGTTTTTCTTTCTCAAATAGAACTCTCTCTTTCGAACTCAGCAGTATAGTTGAACCAACTGCCCTGAACTCCAACCTCAACCCCGTTCTTTTCGATAAACCTTAAACTAGAATCAGTAAAGTCAAGTTTCCAGCGCATAGGCCAAGCTCGACTCAACTACGCCTTTTATCCCAAACTAGATGGGAAAGGCTGCAAATGAATCCCATATGACAATGAAAATATAGAAAGACAAAAAGAGAAATAAATAAAAGAAAAAAAAACAATAAATAGGCAAAAAAAAAAAAGCTTTAAGAAAGTAAATAAAATAACTAATGCAAGAAAAGAAAAAAATTAAATTATAAATACATGATATGAACATATAACATACAAACATAGATATTAAAAGCAAATAAGAAGAAATGGAGAAAAAGGGAAAAACATAAAACACAACAAAAGAAGATGCAACACCCTACTCAGTCTAATAAATGAATTGAATTCATCCACTCGAACCTACCATAGGCCAAGTCCTTAATTATATACAGCTCCTTCTAGTCTCTTTGAACTAATATCCCCCAAGTAATTTTGGGTCTACTTCTCCCTCTTCTCATATCTTCCATCTAGTGCATCTCCCACTGTCCAAGAAAAGATCAAACGGTCCACTTATCTAAAAGAATTACCTTCCGCCTCTTAGAGGGGCGGAAGGAGAAGAATAAGGTCCGGATGGCCTAATTACGTATTTGTCCCTAAAAGGTGAACGCTTTAAAAATATTTTACTACCTTCTGGGCCTTAGACCCCCCGGAAGGAGTAGAACATATATTCTTTGTACTAGGAATTCAAGATTATTCATTTTGAAACAAATTCACCAAGATTTTTGCTTTATAAAACATGTGTTTCCTCTTGTAGAAAGGACAAATCAAGTCTTATATAATAGTATTTGTTAAACCATTATGTTCACGGTATATGCATTGAAAATATTTTGTTTGTTGGGACTATTTTAATGGTTTACAATTTTATTTACATAATTTTAGGATTAGTAATCTTAATTATTGTTTTATCTTTTTGAATATAATTATGAGTCCTTTAGTTCCAAATTATTATTGACTTTTGAAAATGAATTTCATACATATTAGTAATACTTTAAAGCAGGTTATAATAACTATCATTGTATTAACTAAAATGAAATGAATATAGGTTAATCAATAATGATATTATATTTTGAGGGGGGGGGGGGTTTAGTTTAAGAAGAAATTATAAATGAAATAATTAAAATAAGAACATTTATGTCTTCAAATTCTTAATTCCAATGTCATTTAATAATAAATTATATACCCCCAATTTCATTTAATAATAAACTAAGTGATAATGATTTATTATTTTATAATTTTTAATAATTCTTATCAGTTGAGTTTAAAAATATCTCAAATTATGTCTAAAAAGATAAAACAATTTTTAAGATTACTAATCCTAAAATTATGGTAAATAAGATAGTAATCCAACTAAAATATTCCTAACAAACAAAATATTCAAACTACCATGCATATACCCACAAACATAATAGTTCAACAAATATAATTATACAAGACTTGATTTGTCCTTTATACAAGGGAAAACACATCTTTTTATAAAGCAAAAATCTTGGTGAATTTGTTTCGAAATGAATAGCTTTGAATTCCTAGTACAGGGAATACATGTTCAACTCCTTTCGGGGGTCTAAGGTCGGAAAAGGTAGTAAAAATAGTGTTTTAAAAATCCCCACCTAGGCGCTAGGCGGTCCTTTACCGCCTTGATTTGGATAGGCGCCTAGACCTCGCCTAGACAGAATCAGATCTCTACTTTGAAGCTCTACAATACTTGAATAAATTTGTTAAACCTTAAAAGATTGTTTTTTTGGTAATATTTCATGTAAAATTAAAAAAAGTACATACACTATATGTTTTCTATAATATAATAAGTATAAACA
Source organism: Aralia elata (assembly GCA_034770075.1). NCBI lineage: Eukaryota > Viridiplantae > Streptophyta > Magnoliopsida > Apiales > Araliaceae > Aralia > Aralia elata. The sequence goes on from CM068387.1 coordinate 25,576,519, forward strand.
CTAGAAAAATAAATAAATGAGATCGCCTAAAAAAATGCATGGCCGCCTAGGAAAACGTTTATTCCGCCTAGGCGGCCTAGGCACTAGGCACCCCCTCCACTGCCTAGGTCCGCCTAATGAATTTTAAAACACTAAGTAAAAATACTTTTAAAACGTTTATTTTATATGATAAAAACATAATTAACTCATCCGTACCTTATTTTTCTCCTTCCACCCCTCTAAGAAACAGAAAGTAATTTCTTTAGATAAAGTGGACCGTTAGATCTTCTCTTGGACGGGGGGAGATGCATTAAATGAAATAATGTCTCCATCTAGTGCTAGCACCGTTACAGTTTCAAGTGAGCTAATAGGCTCAATGCTTGTCTAGTGAATGCTTTCAAACTAAATCATCTATCGTGATGCTTCCAGAGAACAAACATTGTGTGTCTATCAAGGCTGTCGCCTATCTATCCAGATTCAGTTCTTCCCCTTCAGTGCACCATAATATTTTTAGTTATCAGTGATGCTTCAGTGAGAAACTAAATTTGACTCCATCTTGTTTATAACTACTGACAACATGAATATTGATGGTATTGTCAATTAGGTTGTAGAAAGCCTATCGTAGCGAACCTCGGTTATATTTCCAGCCTAACAACAGACAAACCGAAGCTAACTACATAAGGTTAGTAGGTTACCATAAGCTTAATTAGTTAAGTTATGTCCCAGTTTAAACAAGTCGATTCCTTCAATTCAAAACCCATGTGAGCAGATTGAAACCACAATTTTAACACAAAAAAAAGACCATAATATGGTCTTACTCAGTAGATCTATTGTAATAAACTTAGTTCGATGGATCGGAATTTAACAAATGATATAGAGTGCTTGCAGTGGTTAAAAATGGAAAAGCTAATATAATAAATCTCTATGTTAGCTAGTGCGAAATCCCAAGTCCTAACCAATTGAGGATAACCAACGCCAAAAGATTTGAATCTCAATCAAGCCGTCATACACGGTTTAGGATCACTATCCTCTAGTGGGTTTAAAGTACAAAAGAGTAAACCCCTTTCAATTAATCAAGAATAAAAAGTATAGGAGAGAGAGACAGCTCTGCTAAAAGCTGTAGTTGATTGTTAACCTTGTTCAACACCATAAGAACTATTATTAGGCTATCTTAAGAACCTCCACCAACCGGCACCAAAACCACCTATTATGAATTAAGGTTACAATCAATCCTCAAATTCAATTTTTAAATCAGGCTAAGATCAGATTTCCCCATATTCTTTTGACAGATGAAAATGGTTATCAATCAATGACATGGAAAGTGCCCATTAACCTTGTTCAACACCCATAAGAACTATTATTAGGCTCTCTTAAGAACCTTCACTAACCGGCACCAAAACTACCTATTATCAATTAAGGTTACAATCAATCCTCAAATTCAATTTTTAAATCAGGCTAAGATCAGATTTCCCCATATTCTTTTGACAGATGAAAATGGTTATCAATCAATGACATTGAAAGTGCCCAGTTTCAATATTTTTCGCAACACAGAAATTGCCATCACGATATAGGCCTTAGCCCATGAACTAGAGCTGGTGCAGAGGAATCCTATCCATGAATGCAGACTAATTTATTGAACATAATACTATTTCGTGCAGAGAAACTCTATAATCAAAACAGAAATATTTACCTGATATGATATCCAGACTTCCTTTAGACCATGGCTTGCAGCAATGATTGTAAGCTCTGAACACCTCTCTGATGACACACGCTTCTGGAAAAATAGAAAATGAAACATTAAAAGCAAGGTAATAAATAAGTACTGCTACAGTGCTGCACCATATGAAATGTATTCTTGAAAAGGACAAAAAAGCTATCAAATTTCCTTCACTTCTACAAAAACAATTTATACTAAAAATAAGTAACATTAACTGCTGAGATATCATTACAAAGTCCCCAGACATGCATTTAACATATGGCGTTTCTGTTTACAATTTGCTTAATTGTGCAACTGCAATAACATTTTACTCTGTATTAGCTCTAAACTGCCATCATCTATCTGTTTACTCGAGAAAACATTTGACTGAGATCAACCTCATCAACTCCAACACACACATAATCACCAGTTCACTGTAGATCTGAACTAACATACAACTACTATCAACATGTTGACATATATACCCTATATATCAGTGTATTCAAATTAAATGAGACTTTCCCAGGGTCCATTGTTTCTTTTGTTGATTTCTTGGAGGAGTTTAGTATAAGGGCTATCTGAGTTTTGGTTGGTGGGCTTATAGAGCTTTCAATTGTTGCATGCTGTGTTTTTTTATTTGCCTACTTTTGTATACATCGTGTGTACTGGGTTAAAGCCAACATTTTTTGGCACCTTTTGAATATATGTTTACTTATCAAAAATAAATTAAAAAATAATCGTGCTTAAGATGTAATTTGTCATATCTAGGTGTGTACTTAAAGATAAAAAAATATCCATGAAGGAGATGACTTGTTTTAAGCTCATAACAAACTACCGATCAACTATTTTGATGGTATGTTTGATTGTTGATGAGCAGCAATCCAGCAACTGGAAGCTAGTTCCTAAAACAAGTTGCTATGAACTATCACTATGGGCAAATACTGAATTAAAACTGCCTTTTTCAAATTAGATGAAATAGCTGCTGGTATTAAATGCTTTACTCTATTATATATTGGTAGCCTGACCCATCTCATGAACGGTAATGTGATTACGGCATATATAGGAACCTTAGGCTTGTTTCTTTAAAATGATGCAGTGTGTAAGAAACTACAGAGAAGCGTGAGTTCTAAGAAAGGAGAAATCCTTTTTCTGGCTCAATTTATTTCCACATCTTAAAAGCAATCATATCTGTAATAAAGTAATGAAAATAAACTTAAAAAAATTGAAATCTGTATTCTAGCTCAATTTTGTTTCAAATCTCTCAATGGGGATTTTCTCTGGCAAGTATTATTAATGTGTCTTTAAGTTATTTTGGTTAGCTTTATTTCATAACTAGATGTCCTTATATTTAGAGTTTAAGCATATGGTGATAAATTTAGTTTCAATAGGTATTGTTGTATAGTGAGTCATAATTATTTTGTTATTATTAATGTGTTGTATAGTCTCGTATGTATGGATGAATATGTTTTATAGCAGAATCCTATTATAAGTTAATTACTTTCGAATTAAAGGTATCAGTCCAGTAAGATTTAGGAGTCTTATACAAGAAATTAAGCATTGTAATCCTCCTCAATGGAGGACTCGAAAAGGTATACCGAATTCTCCCAGAAAATTTGCTCTGTTTTGAAATGCGTGCAACACTTCCAGCCGGACCACTGCTATGTTTGATCCTTTCCAATTTTTTCTTCATCTTTTCCTCTTGGGTTTTTTAATCTTGCCATTGTACCGGAAACTCAAAAGTCTAAAATCCCAATAAACCTTGGCAGCAATAGAAATCCTCAAAAGGCCATTGTTACAATTCCTGGGTATAGTCCACGATACTCAATTTTGGTTTCCCTTGTGAAATGAATCCATAAAACCAGTGTTTTTCTTATAGTTTTAAGAACTATTTCCATCTATCTAGCCACTAAGAAGAAGATTGGGGGATGTCAAGCAAAATTCTCTGCTTGGGTATTCTGAAGGTGAAGTGCCACTGAAAAATGGTAAGTGCGCTTCTCACTAATTCATTGCTGCCCTACATTGCTCAATCAGGTTTTGATATCTAAACTTGTTGAAGGGTGTCTTAACAATTGTTCAACATCAAGCTAGTTCAAACTGACAAAATACATGTCACATGTTCACAAATTTAATTCCAAGTTCATTAAAGGCTTCTGTAAACTGATTTTGCAATATAATGTTGAGTTTTGTATTAATAAATACAGGATTTATCTTTTACTGATAGATTACTTGTTTCTGGAAAGAGAAAAGTTAAGCATGGCAGATCATCTTCCAAGCAGGAATAATTTATTTGCTGAGTGTGAACAAAGAGAACGCTACCACAGTACAAGGTGGCCAGTGACTGTGGTAATCTGTTGGGACGTTGTCTAACATTATGCTACCACCTCACATACACATAAACCAGGAAGGTGGTGGAGGAATATGTGTGTGTGTGTGTGTGTGTGTGAGAGAGAGAGAGAGGAGATGAATGATAGTTCTTATAGTGGTTAATACTTGTGTTCCAAATTCCACAGTGAGATCCAATAGGGTGACATCTTATGTTCTGTTGTTAGTAATACATGCAAACAATAAATTTTGCCCATGTGTCTCAGTCCAAATATAAGATAAATTGCAACTTCAAAACTTTAAACACTACAGTACACGAACAAATACACAGTTAAACCTTTAAAACCTAACTCCCTTCGCATCAAGTGACCAAAAGCAAGTACAGGCTCAAGCAGAATGGTTGGGAAGATAAACCTTGTCCTTTTTTTCGTTACTCATTCTAGTTCTTGGAAGTTCATCTGCCAAAGATATACCTTCTTTCAGTTTTTTGTTCGGCTTTGAGTAAAATGGTATGCATATTCAATCTTTGGGAGGATATCTGGGTTGAGGATGCTCCCCTCTCATTTAATTTCCTAGTCTCTTTACCTCTCATCTGAGAACAACTCTCCCATTTCTAGCTTCGACACAGGGAGGTGGTGAGTCTTCTTCATGAAAATTTCGCAATTTGAAGGACACGGAGGCAGAGGGATTTCCACAGCCTCTATTTATCAGTCCTTAGATAGATGTGTATAGCCTCTTGATCCCTCAGGATCTTCTCTTTTCAGTCATTTCTTACCAGGCTTTCAACCAGTTGGTCACTTTTCTCTGGCTTCTCTTATTTGGAAGGCAAAGGTTCCTGAAAAAATCAAGGCTTTTGGGTGGTTGTTGACTCTTGATTGAGTTAACACTAACGACATGCATTAAACACATAGGTCTTACAAATATTTATCTCCATATTTGAGTACTACGTGTACGCAGGAGAGTGAGATTTCATTTTTTTTTTGGCTGTCCAATGGCTTGGCTCTGGTGTTTTTTGTTTGGGGTGTTGGAAGAATGTTGGAAGATCTTTTTCTTTATAATTACAGGGAAGTTAGTGGAGTGAAGGATAGGAGAATTCTTTAGAAATGAGCTTGTTTCAACATTTTGTGGGGGGTCTGCACTGAGAGAAACACTACCATTTTCTGTGGTCGAGCAACACATGTTGGTCTTCTTTGGAACAGAATCTATTGTTTGTGAGGGGTCCGGACTGACAGAAGTGCTACAATTTCTGTGGTTGGACAATGCATGTTAGTCTGCTTTGGAACAGAATTTCTTTCTTTGCATCTCTATAGGCTTGCCCAATTGGAGCTTTTAGAGGAATTTCATTATCAATTATCATAGGAATTGGCAGGCGGTGATTCACTAATGTGCGAATGATTTTTGCACTCGTATTATTTTCTTTCTTTGGGGAGGACTTCTTGTCCTCCACTTCCACTGTAATCTCTATCTCATTCTTTATAATCTACTTTTACTGAAAAGAAATAACATAAACGTATATAGATGAGACATACCTTTTGTATGAAATGAAGAGTTCAAGTTAACAAGTTGAAAAAAGGAAGACCACACACATAATAAATAAAATCAAATGTATATTGAAGATTCTTCTTTCCCTTTCTTCTCAATCTTTATTGAGCTGTATATTTGTTATCTGAATAAATTCTCTAACCTAAAATTTCACACTTTGAGAAAGTAGTGAAAATGGTGTAAGAAGTTACGCAATGTTTCGTTCACAAATATTTTGCGATACTCTATTGCTAAAGCCTATGCTCCTGAGAATAAATTGGGGCAACTGTACCATATTATGATGAGTCGATGACTCTGAAGTTGTGATCTCTATGAACCTTAAGCGACTTAAATAAGCATCAGTTTTATGAGATCAGTAGTTTATCTGGATACGACTATACATAATTAAAAGAATGTACCTCTGCAGGCTCCTTTTTTTCTGAATCGCTTGATTTAGGAGCATCTGATGTTTTTATTGGCCCAGGACAAACAACCGTTACATTGATTCCTTTCCGACAAAGCTTCAATGAGCAAAATTACCATACAGACTCAGAAAAAAGACTTGAGAATTGAGATCATAATCAACAAATTAACAGATGCAATTAAGTCCACTAAGAATGTACAATTTTTCCCCGTCACGACAGTATTATTGGTATACCTCAGATCGCAAGGTATGAAAGTACCCATTTAAAGCATATTTTGTAGCAGAGTATACAGCTTGACCTGGAGCAGGAGACTTTCCGGCAGCACTACTCATCTGTATATAAGATGAAATTAACAATAAGATTCTAATGGGGGGGAGGGGAAGAAGGAAAAATATAAAGTGCCAAAGTGGACAACGAATCGTATCCCATTTAGAATACCCATCATTCAGCAGGACTTAATTAATAAATAATCAAAAGGAAAATTCCATCTTAATATTTAACAGAGACCCAACCACCACATAGGGTTAGAAACATAATCACGTGTAGTGATGAACTTGGTTCTGCATGTCTGGCACCATAAATTGGCAAAACAAGCCCACCCTGAACTGGTGCATTGCCCTCTGTTATTTCTGAAGGAGAAAATGGCTTGAAGACCAATTTTAAGCCTTTTTGATAATTAATTAAAAGCTTCATTTCCACATACCACAACAAAATGTCCCCTCCCACGCCTCAGCATGGACGGCAGCAGCAGCCGTGTAAGAGATATCGGCCCTAAAACGTTTACGTCGAATGCAGCCTACTTGCAAAACAGAGTATTAACATCAATAGTGTCACTTAAACAACTTTCAAGATAAAAAGAGATAAATAGTTACATCTAGATCACTATCTTAAGTATCTAATAGTCATTCAATTGGACTTCTCTACAGGCAATAAATGGCCCTAAGACAAAGGCAGTGTGAGATTATCTCAAAATACATATACAAAATGCTTTCATAATTACCCAGACTTGAACTTTTAGGAAAACTTTGATCCACTCAGATTAGGTAATTCAATAGGTCACTTTAATTTTAAACCAAGTTGCACTTTTGTAATAAAAATCTCTAGGTATTCTCTAAAGGTCTAACAACAACATTACAGATTCACTATTTGGTGCTGAGTGGTAGGTGAAGTTAGAGCCCTACCTTAGCATTTGAGAAGTTAAAACAATGATTTATAGGACTTTATCTCAGGACGTTTGAGCTATGTCTATGCCATCTAATGAGACCCTGAGTTTAACTCTTGGCATCTTTGGAGTATGTTGTATTTTTCTTTTAACGAGTCTTGGGTCTGTCCTTCCATCATTGAGGAGTATCTACAAGTTTCAGAGGCTCTGGATAATGGAAGAAATAGACAGGTTTTGTGGAGATGGACTATCTTTGCTATTATATGGGCATTTAGATGGAAACTGAACGCTCGCATTTTAAGGATCAAGTACTGTCCTTCAATTCTTTGTGGGATGAGACAGTGTTCTCGCTTCAAAATGCTTCTGCAATGAAAGCTTTTACAGGCACTTCTATTTCGATATTTACCAAAAGTGAAAGGTTGTTCTACGCAAGTAGTTTTCTATTTTTTTTTTTCTTAATTTCCTTCCGTAGTTGGAGCAATTAGTACAATATTCCTTTTCACTTAGTAAAATTTTTTACTCAATAAAAGCTTAAAGTGCTGTTATCTGTTTTTTGTCTTCCTTTACATTTTATCAATAAACACATATAACAGATGAAACATAACGCAACAACAATAACAAATCTGAATTTGGATAGGAGGAAAGAAATACATATACATGTTTAAGTTATTGAACGTTTTGGACAAGAAGAAGAATAAGGAAAGAAAGAAAGAAAGGGAAAAAAAATCATGTCATCCTTATAAAGGAACAGTGGAATAAACTATAGACAAACTAATCCTTAAGTTAATGGATCATCAATTAGAGCCAATGTACCCAACCAGAACTATTGGATAAATTTCATGTGAAAACCTCTAGAACATGGTTATTCAGTACAAACAATGAACTTCACATATGTGATACCTTGAGAGTTTCTTCAGTTACATCCAGTGCTGTTGATTTCTGTGTCAAAAGAAAATTGGTCATTATTTGCTCAATCAGATGACTCATGACAGAACATATCTCAGACTTGCAAAATGGATTGACACAAGGAGAACTGGATAATCAGTATCACCAGGGACATGCCAGATCCTATATTCCTAAGGTGAGTTACCAAGTCCGGAAAAGTTAAGTTTCAGCTCATGGTATTCAATTAACAATTTTCTAAACAATTAATTGCAAAGAACCAGCATAACTTTATGCATTTTCAATTTTTTCTCTTAGATATAGGCTTTGGTATCTAGTCAAATCAGAACTCAACATGTTTCAAGGTAACCCAAAAAGTCATTTTGTTGGCAAATCACTATAAGCAAGGACATGGCACATCCTATAAAGGTTATGTAAGTTGCAACTGCAAATACTGAAAATAACTTTCAGCTCAAAGCAATTAATTCCCATATCCAATTAATCAGAGAGCAACAATATACATTTTTTGAATTCAGACTTCTACTTATTAATCAACCAAGGCTTCAGTATCTAGTCAAAACAGCACTTTGACATATTTCTAGCTATTTCCTTTTGTATTTTCCTTTTTGCAGCAAATATATATATATATATATATATATAGTTGACAACATAATCACTGATCCTCCAAAACGAAGATATGTCTCTGAGAGTCTTGCCTTAAGATGCCATTGCTAGGTAGTAAGCTGGCTGAACTACTTTTTCTATTTTAGTTTATATCTTTTCAACTTTTATATCTACAGGTAATTTCCATAACCAATTCATCACAGAGCAATAACATAAATTTATTGAATTCAAACTTTTTGTATATTAATCTTCCAAGGCTTCAGTATCTAGTCAAAACTGCACTTTGACATTTCTGTAGCTATTTCTTTTCTTTTTCATTTTTGCAGCAAAAGAAAATAAATATTTTAGTTGACAACATAATCACCAGTCCTCCAAAACGAGGGAATGCGTCTGATGGTCTTGCCCTTAAACATGTCATTTTCTAGGCAGTAAGCTGGCTGAACAACTTTCTTATTTTATTTTATATTTCTTAACTTTCATCTCTACTGGAGGCAGAAATTCAGGGCCTATTTGATTATCATCTCAGTTTCTGTGTTCATTTTCTATTGTTGAGCACTATTTTCTTTTTTGTTTTCTACAGTCCCTGAAATTGAGCACATGTTTGGTTAGTATTCTCAAAAAATAAATTTTAAACAAAAATTAAAATAAATTGAAAATAAATTATTTTACATCTTAAGTGCAAGAATCACTAACAACAGTATGTTTGAGCATTTATTTTGTCGTCAGGTTAGGTCAATTGCTACTTATCCCAAATCTGAAAACAGAGATACTATCTGAACATGTTTTTTAAACTGTTCAGAAAATGAAACAGAAAAATTTGAAAACACTGGCCAACAACAGACCCAATATTTTTGGCATATTCGTAATCATCGGAACCTCGGATTTCAACCAGTGTTCAAGATAGTTCCCTTAGGAAAGCTAGCTGTTATTCATAACTTCCTGTTGGAATTGGAGGTAATATTTACTTTGGGAAGGGCTTTGAAGCATAGTTGTCACGTCGCCAAAGCCGGACGCGGCGGTAGTTGATCGCCAAGACGCCTAAGCGATAAGGCGCCCGCCATGGCATCTGTATGGCGACAAGTCGTTAACAATATACACTTTATACATTATTTATTTTACTTCAAATGTATATTACACAATAAAATTTTATATACACTAAAACCCAAAACATAATAACCAACACTATGAAAAAGTCTCCACTCTCTACTGACTCTAGTCATAGCTCAAGCAAAGTCATCAACTATGAAAGTCATTTCCGTCTCCCTCACAAGCATTACTCTCATTCAAAGGAGTAGGGTCATGGGTTAGGCTAGGGTCATGGGTTGAGTTACTTGGGTAATTGGAAAAGTCCATGAGTTATGATGAGTCATAGTAAAAAATGACTTAATCACTTAATTTGGGCCCACTACCAATGAGTGAGTCTTGGCAGCTCAGCGTCCAAGACGTTGTTTTGCCCTTCTCCAACGCCAGGACGCCTAATCGTCGCCTAGGCGACACCATGACAACTATGCTTTGAAGAGGAATCAACCCTTTATATTTTCTTCATGTTCCCTCTCCTTTATTTCTTTGTGATGATTGGGAAGGGAGGGTAATTGTGCCAATAGAATATCATAATTCACTAATGAATGACAGTTTATGTAGGTATCTACCATGCCTTTCGGTTTGGATTGTTGGAGCTCTCAAAGCTCAATAGAAGAGGTAATTACGCTGCTAACAATTTAGCTTACTGGGAGAGACCTTCTACATCTTTTGGGCCTATTTCATGTCAGTCACACCCTTCCACTGTTAAGGAAGTTGACAACTATGTAATCTCTGATGGTATTATTTTATAATGAAACTAGTTTGGTAAGAAATATTAGTTTGTGTAAATTTAGAATGTCACCCACAAACGCGCGCCCAATAAGCCCATAAAATGACAGGTTTCAACTTTTTATTGATGTAGTTCACTTGAACCAAATCAGCACTAAATCAGCAATATCAAGTTTTACTTATTTCAAGTTTCTGTGAACTTGAAATTAGAGAACTTGCTATCTTCAAGACTTGATTGCATGAGGTGCCAGTGCATTACTCTAATTCAGTTTTGAGTGCCTAGGTTTAATTAATTGATCTACATTATTTTCTTCAAGAAAGATCCCTCTCTTTAGCTTTCTTGTCAACTGAATAAAATGCCAAGATGTTACACCAGTAATTCAAGTATCTGATTTGGTCATCAGTATAAAACACAATCACATAAAGGAATACCAACTTCCTTCTCTAACTGCAGTGTCATTTGATGCTTCTATAGATACTTATACATATCTGAATCAGTTCATTTGTGCTTTATCCATGATACTTATGTTTGACTTACAGGGCGTTCATAGGCTGCATTATGAATCATATAATCAACACCGGCATGGTTAAAAAAGGACTCAGCTTTCTCTACAGCTTCTCTGAGAACATCTTCCCCAGATGTTAAATCCAAAGGTAAAATCATCACCTCCTGAGGTGCATATTTTCCTGTGTGTGAGATAGCCACAGTATCAATATAAAGGAACTAACTGATCAAATATGCAAGAAACCAGAAGGCTTAACAAAGCTTCTCATGGAAGGGCAAACCAGCAAGCTGTTTCTTGACTCGCTCCAATTCAGCTTCATTTCGAGCAGAAATGATAAGCTTGGCACCAAGACTTGCAAGTTGTTTAGAAAGAACCTCCCCTTCAAACCCAACATAGAAAGCAAAAGATAAATATAAAGAAGAAGCATTTTATAAAACTTGTGAAACAACAATTGAGGTTTCCCAAACGACAATCTCAAAATTTGTGTTATTCAAAGTGTCAATTACATAGAGAATATATATGCAAAGAATAAAGAATATGATCTCATGATGGATATTTATTTCACTAGAACTCAGAAAAAAATAATTTTATCTTCAAGACGAGATCATATTAAACAAGTCAAAACTTGTACTTCAGGCCAGCATATAATAGACTACATAGAAAAGACCTGTGCTATTCAGGATATCTTTAAGCTGAATATAATATGAACGGCAGGTACTACAATCAAAATTAAAGATAACATGGTTTCAAACCATCAATTTAAAGTTAAATGCATGAATTTCAACCAGAAGCCTTCAGTATTTCTGTTCTTTCATATGAAGGTGATATTGACAAATAAAGAATAAACATGAACCCTAGGTCGCCTAATTGTCCACCAAGTACAAGGAATTAAGATTCTAGAAAAGGCTATCAAGAGTTTAGAACAGAGCCCATATCCCCTTTCAGTTCAACCAAATCAGACTGCTTTGATTTCAATTGACAATTTTAGTTCAAACAATCAGACTACTTTGATTCCATTAACATCATGATAAGATTCTTATAAATGAATAAATCACAATTGACACTTCTCTGCCATTTCCATTATTTAATAGAACCAAGATAACCTTTTGAAACCTTGTGAGACATCAGTACGGAGATATCTAATGCACAGGATGCAGGATCTTGCTCCAACTCAGATCTAATGGAAAATTTTCGCATTATAATATAAGAACAGGATTGGAGCTTGGTATGAGATTGAGGATACTTAGGCATATAAGCCTAAGAATATTGAAAAACATAAATAGGAGTTTCATACAGTTTTTCTTGATGATATTATAATATTTTTGACAAGGTGAAAAAAGCTACAAAATAGAAGAAAGACGATGGGTAAGTAGAATAACTGGAAGCAAAGGAAATTTAGCAATCCCGCCTTCACGCAAACAAAACTGAAACTCTGTAAATGATGTTCCCTAATCCAAAAGGGATGACTACAACCAATTCTTTAAAAATTACCTTCAAAGAATAATCCAAACTGTATAAAGTTATAAACCTCAACTAAACTACTCTCAAAACCTAAGCAAAAAAAAAAAGACAAGAACAACTAGACCATCGTGCTGCTATAATAGCTTGATCATTACTTTGCCTGTAGGCAGGGACATTCCTTGTCTTCTCATAATCGTCTGACCAACCTAATTCACTAAACTCCGTGCAGCTGAACCAAAGAGAATTTTTGTTTCATCCTGAACAGGGGTCTAAAACTATCTTAGCGTGCCCACACAATCAAAGCCTTGAGGAGGCCAAATAGAATCTTGTTTTATGTTTATGGGTTTGGAAGCTGGTAAATTTTAAAGTCTCAATCAATATTAAAAAGTCTACTCCTGGCTAACTATCTAAGTTAATGTAAACTATTAGATACGTTAGTTCATAGTATTTGTGATTTGATGATGTAACTGTGCTTCGTTGTTATATCTTTAATTTGTGAAGCCCTTACCAATATTATTGGTTAATTTTTTATGTCAGAGCTATTTCGAGTTGTGGTTGTAATTGTTAGTAGAAGTGACTGAACTTAGAATTCAAAATGTGTAGGATAACTCAAGCTACTCTACTTGGTGAGATAGGCTAGAAATTTTCATGTATATGCTCTTTCAATTGTAAGTTCTTCTAAAGACGTGAAGATTTGAAGGATCGTAGAAGGAATTGCTAAGAGATCCTAGAGTGGGAAGGAAGTCAAATTTACTAAGATATCAGCAGTTTACGAACGTAGAGCTTAGACCAAGCAGCTGCTTAGAGAATCCTCGTTGAGCTTAAGTTTTATAGAGCTTAAGTCTATGAAGTATGAGCTGACAGAAGAAATGAAGTCTACGATAGTATTAAGAAAATATTAAGGATGTATTTTTGTTTCAGGTTTACCATTAAAAATAACAAGTTGTTAGTTTAGATGTGGTGGCATGATAATCAAATTGAATGAAATGATGATGGCTAACTTGAAGACATGGTGTCATTTTATACTATACAATGAAAAAAAATAAGTGTATTCTTCGCAGAGCATTTAAACAACGGATTTTAATTTATTAAAAAAAAATCCATACCAATTCCGCGGCTGGCTCCAGTAATCCAACACACCTATGCAATTGAAATCAGATTTATAACATATCACAGAGAAAAACAGAAAATAAATATATACATATATGGGTATCAATCCACAGCAACCGGTTGCTGGGGCAACCAATTTCTTCCTTGTCGCTACAAACTGTAGCGACAGTGTTTGGCAGCGGCAGGGAAGAATTTTTATTATCATAAAGTATATTATAAAAACATACAAAATTTTAGTTTCCTCCGATATATTAAAAACTTATAGATATATTTTATTTTTAAGTTAATTTATGAAATACTAAAATATAAAATATTAAAATTTTAAAAGTAACAAATATAATAATAAATAGTATCATATATATTTGTTACTTTTAAAATTTTAATATTTTATATTTTAGTATTTAATAAATTAACTTAAAAATAAAATATATCTATAAATTTTTAATATATCGGAGAAAATTAAAATTTTGTATGTTTTTATAATATAGTTTATGATAATAAATAACAGCTGGGTATGAAAGTACATAAGAATAAACCAAAAATATGTTTAATTACGTAAGTCCACTTACCTTTGCCGAAAAAAAAAAAAAAAAAAAAAAATTTCTTCCCTGCCGCTACGACCTACAGCGGCAAGCCGAACACTGCTGCCACAGTCTGTTGCGGCATGGAAAAAATTAGTTTGGATTGGGGTGTGTGTATATATATAACAGGTGCTCATAAATTTTGCATACCTTGTCCTCGATTTCTTCACGCTTTACTCTTTTGGACAATAAAGTGAAATCCCCTAAGAACAATATCAAAACCAAATAAAATCCCAGTGAGCTGAGGGTGTGATTACAAAAGTATATTCGTGTATATATGAACATATATAGAGAGAGATAAATATAGAAAGGGGTTGATTTGAATACCATCAGCAGTTACGAATTTGAAGAAGATTGTTAGGGAGAAAGCTAGAATTGACAAGGCCAAGATGAATGTTAGCATTTCGCAGTTTCAATTGACACAGCGCTCTTACTACTCGAGTATAATACTGTCGAATTATACGTCGTCGTTATCTACGAGGAAAGATCTCTGTATGCTGTTTGTTTGCTTCCCAAATACCAATCCCCTTTTTCTTTTTTTTAAATACTAAAAAAAATTAAAGATTAAATTTTAATGTTTCGGCCCAAAATCAGTTTTTAATATATACAGGGCAATGATCCATAGCATCTATTTGTTATGGATCAAAATATGGCAAATAGCATCCTAGCCTTTCAAAATAGTTGAAAATGAAATTTCGCCTTCCGCTAGAATACCTAGCGGACGCCGTTCTCACTTTTACCGCGTTGTAAAACAATTGGGGCAAAACTATAGCCTTAAGTGATCAATCTCAATGGCGATCGGCGATTCATAGCAGCGGTAGCGGCAATAGGCGATTCCTAGCAGCGACAACAAACGATTCCTAGCAGCGGCGATCCTTCTAACTTCTCGGCGATTCTTGGAGACTTGGATTTTGTAATTTGGTACTTACTGGTGACTTGGATAGTTGTATTTGGTATGTGGCTTAATTTTGGTATGTACTTGGAGACTTGGATTTTGTATTTGGTGCTTACAGGTGAGTTGGATATGGATTTTGTATTTGGTACTTACAGGTGACTTGGATATGTGCTGCCATATTTTTGGTCACAGGTGACTTGGATTAGTACATTTGGTTAATCTTGAACAGATATGGAGAGAAGGCACAAGATGTGGAACTGTTGAAGAAATGGAGCTGTCCAAAGTACATAAGCAACTGCAATTGCAGTATATGCAGGTGAGTTTAAATATTTTTATGTTTGTTCTGGTGTTTCAAGTTTTATGCGTTGAGCCTGAGAAATGTATACAATTTATAGGAAGAAAAGTGGGCAGTAGCCTACTGGTGTACTTTTGGATAGGGCGAAGACAACCGGTTATTCCTCTGTTTCAGAATTTCTTCAAGTCATAGGTGCTGAAAACGTTGGTTATGTCAAGACTGGAAAAGACATGGGCACTTCACCAAAAAAACAGACTACTTCAGAAAGGGTGCTTGGAGTTTTTACTATAATGGATAGAAAGTAATTACAGTTCTGAAACATTTAGTTGACTCGGATTAGAAATTATGATTAACATGGAATTAATTAAGACAAAACTGTCTCACGTAATGCTAACATTGTCAGTCATTAACATTACATGGTCAGACACATGAGCCTAATGTACTTCACATGAGCCTTCCTAAAGTCACAATCACATGAGCCTTCCTAATGTACTGTACTGCCTGGTTGTTATTTTAAGTCTTCCGCTAGTCATGCTAGCGGACTTTTTAAATTAAAACATGGGCCCCGAGCCTGCTGGCAAATTGGAAATTGGAGTTAGAAGGCCTCGAGCCTGCTGGCGAATTGTATTGTATTAAGACATCCGCTAGAACTTCTAGCCGGCCATTTAAATCACAGCCCATTATTTCATGTTGGTGGGCATTATCGTCCAAATATTATTTTTATACTGTCCGCTAGAATTTCTAGCGGACGCTGGGTGTCCTTTCTCAATCGCGGCCCTCTATTTTTGTAATGAAAGGTTAGGATGTTATTTGCCATTTTTTACTCCATAGCAAATAGATGTTGTGGATCATTGCCCATATATATATATATATATATATATATATATAATATATATATATATATATATATATATATATATATATATAAAAGCACCCTATATTTTTAACAAGAAAATAAATTGCACCCTTCACACTATTCTTTTGCCAAATCTTAATTTAAAAAAGATCTCTGTTTCTGAGTTTTAAAATGGACAGAAAAGAAAAGAAATGGGTGGAAAATTTAAGTTTTCTTTCCAATTCCTATGTTTCTCAGTTTTTTAATAAACGGAAAAGAAAAGAAATTAATAGAAAATTTGGCCACTTTTCCTGCCAAAGTTTTCCGTCCAAAATTGGCCTGATTTGGACGGAAAAGAAATTGAAATAAGTAATATTTTTATAATTCCCATATTATCCTCAACTTTCAATATAATAAATTTTAAATTACAACTCATGTCCCCAACTGTTCGGTATGTTTCTTCTGTATCACTCACTTCCTCTTTGTTTAGGTTTTTTAAAATTCCTTATATATATATATATATATATATATATATGTTTACTATAATCATTTTTACCATTTGTTTCAGGTACAAGGGTTGTTGTAGCTTATAATACCCTATGTTATGCATAACATCTTGCTCACGCTGTATTTTTACAACGTATGTCAGTTTCCCGACCATAACATAATATCCCCTATTTTTAGAGTTGTTCATACTCAGTCATAACATCAGGATCTGCACAAAAGTAATTTGAATTAAATTTAATTTAAATAGCTCCAAAGAATCATAAACAATTCAATAATTGATAGAAACATAACAATTGCGTTTAGCTGAACAAATGACATAAACTCCTTTTATAGACGGTCTAAGAAGCATTAGGAAACAATTTATAGTTCAATAAAGAACACATTTTAAATGCACAAAGTGTGAGAACTTTCCTGTTTTGGGCGCTCTTTCCTCGAGTAGGATTTTTTCCGTCTCGAAATAGTAACTTACTCCATCCATTATCCATAAGGATTTATTTAGTTAATTAATAATTATTGTCGGTAACTATTTGTAACTTTGTTTTGGTATTTTTGGGTACCATAAATTTATCCTCAAATACATTCCTACACCATTAAAATCTCGTTATAATGTTTATTTATCATTCACGTAGCCTTATGCGTTCCTTTTTGACAGGTTTTAGCCGGTAAAATATATTGCCTATTTTCCGACTTTTCTTTAATTAAATTTTTATAACTTTTTATACTTTATTTCATCCATTCAACTAGGGGCGGGCAAAATTTTTGATTTTTTGGCTTTTGACCAAACTGAACCGGTTCGAACCGGTCGGTTCGGGACAAATGGTAACCGGTTCGGGAATGGTACACGAAACTGGTATATACCGGATATTTAGGACCGGGACCGGGAAGTGGTTTGGCTCGTTCGGTCTATACCAAACCGAACCAATTGTACTGGTTAAATTAATAATTTTTTAATTTTATTCTACTTTCACAATTTCACTTTATTCCCAAATAGATCTACGCTCTGCCCTTTTCTCAATTTCTCTCCATCTCGAATTCTCTCTGCCTTTCTCTCCATCTCGAATTCTCCGATCCTCTCCCACCGGCCAAATCTCTTATCCTCTCCCACCAGCCACCAATCCATCTTCTCTTCAGTAGTTCAGTTCTCATTTCTCGTTTCTGTTCAATCTTCAGTCTTCACTTGCCGCACCGCTGCCTCCAACTCCAGACTCTAGATTTTTCCTAGGTAATTTTTCTAATTGGCGGTGGGCTTGGATGGTATATTCTATGAGTTTATTTTGAGATTTAGTCAATGGATTTCTTTACTTATGTTGATTTGTCTATATGGGTGTTTAGGGCTTTTTTTTTGCTGGTGGTTTATTTGTTTTGGTTTTGATAATTTTTTTTAATTGGTGGTGGGCTTGTTTTGTTTAGATGTGATATTTCATAAGTTGTTGGAAATTATAGGATTTATTATACTATAGGTATTTTTGAGGGGTTTGTTTTGGTGAGTTTGTGATTACAAGATATGAAGCCACATTTTATAGTAAACCAATTTACAGTGACTATGTCTCTGATTGTATTGGCTTGATACTAAGTTAAAAACTTCTCATTTATTTAGTTTCTGGTTGTCATTACATCGTACCAGCAAAATTTGTTATTCACTGTAATAATATTCATTAAAGTGGATTCTAATTAGGAACGGTGTCGTAGTTTTTATACATATCTTTCTTACTAGAAATAAAAAGAAACTAGGTTAAATAAGCTATGATATATTGTTAACAACTAATAACTACGTTTGCTTGCTTATCGTAGCTGCTCTAGTGAAGCTACTGCATTATTGAATAAGGTAGAGTAATTATTGCACAACAAAGTTCAATAATTAATTTTTTGCATTACTTGGGTCTGCTTTGTACTTGAGAAGGAATCTTTTATGAATGTGTAGACTAACTGCTTGACAAAATGATTCATGGAATAGACTTGCAATATTATCTATCATTCATTTTATACTAATTATATGAACCAGTTACGTTACTCACAGAATTTTTCTTAATTGATGATCAGTGGAATTCCTTTTTAACATTTTTTTATCATGCTAGTTTTGGAATATGGTGCTTTTGGGAATTCTATGGTTTTTCAATTCGTTGAATTTCTATATGCAAATCATAGATGTATTATGACGTCGTCACGGTGAACAATTACACTATGATTGTCATACTAAAAATGCCAAAAATCATTTTCAAAAAGGAAGCATTAGATTGAAATATATATACATACATATATATATACATGTATATACATACATACATACAGATATATATATATATATATATATATATATATATATATATGTGTATATATATATATATGATCAGATTCTCAATATAATTCTATTCTACAGGTGATTATTTCTTCTTCAGAATTATATAAACCAGACTTCGTTGTTCTATGTTATTTCATTGGCCAATATCATGTCAATGTTCTGTTCATGATTTGCTACATATTTTGTTGGACCATACTGTTAGGTTTGTAATAACGCAAGCATGCAATCAAATTACACAAATATATATATATATAGCGAAAGCGCGATAAAATCAGATTTTAAAATTTTATACAAACCATCACCATGATCTTTCTTTATGCGCAATTATTAATTAAACGAAAGAGATAGATATTAAGAATTATACCCTCGCAGAATCGTGCTTCCTCGGGTACAAGTTCTACTCCAAATCCTTCGCGTTCTCCTTGAATTCACCGGTTAGATTCCTTTTTTTGATCAACGTTAGCCACCCAAGTGTTTGACCTCTATAGGTGATCCACCAAGGAATAATATGTATTCAAAAAGATGGGTGTTGGCAAAACCCTAGTTTTTATCTCTATAGAAATTGTAAGTACTCTCCTAAAATCTAATGGAAGTGTGTATAACCCTAAATCATAATAACACTCCTCTTATTTATAGATATAGGTAACCCTCTTAAACTATTTAGGAATATGTTTTTATTTTAATTAAACTATTTTAATTAATTAAACTCCTAATCAAATTAGGAATTTATGAGAGTACTTGTATTAATTAATTCCCAAACCCTTTTAGGAATTAAATAATAATAATAGTAATAATAATAAGACTCCTCTTATTAATTTATATTTAATATTTTTTAAATATTAAATAATAAATATTAAGCTATTTAATTTATTCTATCACCATAGATTAAATTAAATAAACTTAACTATTTACTACGATTATGCCATTTACTTCTTAAATAAATATTTTTTTTGCGGTGTGACTATTTAGGTTCTCCATATTAAACCGGTTGTGAATAAATCAATTAGAACAATTCTAATCTTATAAAAATAAATAAATTAAACTATTTAATTCATTAAATTAAATAATATTTATTCTACAATAAGGGTAAACCCCCTTAGCGATCAACGACTTTCTAGATAATATAGATTTCAACATTAATCACAAAAGAACCTTTCAGTGAATAGTAACCGTATAATTCAATCATTCTACCATACAATGTCCCAAATAAATATAAGACATGGAATTACTGTCAAGTTTTATTTTATTTAATTATATGTATTTCGATTCTCAAACGCACAACTCTAAATAATGCAAATTAGAAACTCCTTTCTAATTTCATTCTGACTTGGCCAAGGACTATTGAGTTGTCATTTATCGAATCACATAGGACATTCTCATCTTTTACTAGATGTGATAGATTCTTTGTTGATCATTCACCTATCTCCATGTATAACTTATTATACCCAAGCATACCCTTTGATATACCCTAAATGTTTTAAGGGACATGTCAAAGTTTAACTCATCTTACAGAAGATACTATGATGATCTTAAGTCCAAGGATCACTTGTAATACTATCACTAGAGGAATTCCTATTAACAGGCAAATAAAACTCTATTAGGTATTCCTTTAGCGAGTCACGTTCAGTGAACTTATTCTCCAATAAGCACCTATATACTTGTTTTAGTGTCTCCACACAAGTGATTATGAGATCAATCATCCTCTTCTTAAGAGCAAGCAAAGTATGTACTAATCTATCCGGATTCACTAATCCCCTTTTAGTAATCCAACAATTAAGAACGATTTTAGTTTTAAGCTTTCTAAGAATTTAGATCTCATTAACATGATCATCATCATAATTCTAAAACACTACTCAAAACTATGAGTTTATCACATATAACATAACAACACAATGTAGATAAAGTAAAATGTCTTTAATACTTTTATTAATAAATGAATAAGACTACAAAGTATATGCTACATCATATCAAAGATGATTGACTTGTATGCATACTACTTTTAATCTCCCACTTTCACTAAAGCCAATCGCCATGGTATCTAATACCCATCTTCTCTAAGTGACGATCAAACTGCTATTAGGTTAAAGCTTTAGTAAATGGATCTGCAATATTGTCTTGAGAGTCCACACGCTCTAGGGTGACGTCTCCTCTTTTAATGATTTCTCTAATCAAATGAAACCGCAGCAACACGTGTTTAGATTTCTAATTAGACCTGAGTTCCTTAGCCTGCGCAACAGCTCCTGTGTTGTCACAGAATGAAGGTACGACTCCTCTAATGCTAGGAACTACTCCAAGTTCAGTTATGAACTTCTTCATCCAAACAGCTTCTTTGCAGCTTCACTTGCAGCTATGTACTCCGCCTCTGTCACTGAATGTGCAACTGTTTACTGCTTGGAACTTTTCCAATTCACTGCGCCACCGTTTAAGGTAAACACATACCCTGAAATGGATTTACTGTCATCTTGGTCTGTTTTAAAACTTGAGTCTGTATAGCCCTCTAGTTTCAATTCAGACCCACCGTAGACAAGAAATACATCCTTAGTTCTTTTTAAGTACTTTAGGATGTTTTTCACTGCCTTCCAGTGTTCTTCTCTTGTATTCGACTGGTATCTTCTTGTTACACTAAGTGCATAAGCAACATCCGGTCTAGTACATATCATACCGTATATGATAGATCCTATTGCCGAAGCATAAGAAATTGATAGGTGCATAATATCTGATTATTTTGATTCCTTTATGCTTAGTTTAGTTGCATGTTATCTATCATATGAGTTGATTTAAGGTATTTATTGATTTATAGAAGAATTTGATGTGATTCTGCAAAAATGTAGTTTAATGCTGAGTTTTATGTTGTTTTGCAGAATACTCTACGATCGTTGAGTGAGAGCCCTATGTTCGCTGTGTTAGTGTGAAGTCTGGAAACTCTACGATTAGGAGAAAATTTGACAGAGGTTGTTCGACGATTAGCATGCTCTGCGACGTTTGACTCTACGATGGTCGAGACCTGGTACTCTACGATTCCGAGAGAATAGTTCCACTCTACGATGGTGCTGTCAATTCGACGATCGTCCCAGTTCACTCTACGATGTCATGTTTACTCTAGATTTTGGTCGTCATGCAGGATTCCTATTCTGAGTAGGATTTGAAGTAATGGAATGATTGAGTCCGATTCGTATGAGGATTTGGAGATGGAATTATATTCTTACATGGAAAGTATCTCTGAGTATGGGAAGTAGAGTCTGATATAGAATCTGAAATCAAACAAAGAAACTAAATCTGAACTGAAATTTGGAAAAGGAAACTGAAGAAGATTTGGTTTTGGAAACTTAATTCTGATTTGATAAGGAAGCTACTTAAAGGTGGATTGCAGAGTTTGACAAGGATTTAGAATCCTACCATATCTACAGATTGAAGACTTCCAAAGTAGAGTATGATTAGAATTCTTCTAGGATTTCAAAGCATCTATAAATACCTATCACTTGCAATCAGTTGAACACAATTCATCATCCATTATTCCTGATCTTAGATTATACTTTATTTTATCAGCATGCTAGCTTAGCTCTTTTATTCAGTTCTGAAGGGATGTGGAACCATATTTATAGTTAATATAATAATTGAGTTATATTGTTGATTCCTTCGTGCATGAAATTTATTCTGATAACTCAGTTGAATTTCTTATTTGATTGTGGACAAGCTTTTGAGTATTATTAAGATTATCAGAAGGCAAGTTAAATAATCCCTGATAGTGTGATTGTTGCTTGGAACAACCAAATTCTCTACTTCTTAATACTTCTATCATATTAAATCTAGACTGATAGTTTTGGATTATATAACAGTTAGAGTCTAGTGGGGGTGATTGTCACATTAGATTTAAAACCTAAAGAGAATTTCGGATAATTGAGCGATTGCTGATCATCTAGGGTTGTTAATTTCATTGAAGGAAGAAGTAATATTAACTTGATTATTCTACTACTGTAAATTGGTGAAGCTGAACTGAAGAATTGAAGCTTTTACATATTTGATCACCTTTATTAATTTAATTCTGTTTTTCTTAGTTGATTACAATTGATTCCAAAACCCCCAATCTTTATTTTATGTTTATAGTTAGAAACATTAGAATAAATTTAAAACAATATCAATTCTCTGTGGGATCGATCCTTACTTACTACTGTGCTAGTTATTTAAATTCGTAGAGTGCAAGTGAGGTTAATTTTGGATTGTTTGACGACAACTCTCCCAAATTTTGGCACCGTTGCTGGGGAAATTGATTATTTGTTTTGATTTATTTTGTGTTTCTTTTTAGTTTATGACTCGATCCTCTCAATCTACTGAACTGAATTTTGATCCAAAAATAGAAAAAATAGCAAGAAGGCTAAGAAAAGAGAGTCGTAGAGTGAAGAATTCAACTGTAGATCCAGATGAGGCTTTTGTTCCATCACCTGGTCTTAACATAACAATTGAATTGCTATCAAATTATTCGTCTACTAATTCAGAAGAAGAAGAGGAGATGGTTGATCCTAACAATAACAGGACTTTAAAAGAATTAGTTACTCCTAATCTCAATCAACAACCTTTGTGTATTGAGTACCCTACTTTAAATGCTTCTTTTGAACTTAAATCAGGACTAATTCACCTTTTGCCTACTTTTCATGGTCTTACAGGTGAGGATCCATACAAGCATTTAAAGGAATTTTATGTGATATGCTCCACCATGAAACCACAAGGAGTGACTGAAGAACAGATAAAGCTTAGAGCTTTTCCATTCTCACTAGCAGACTTAACAAAGGACTGGTTGTACTACCTACCATCAGGATCAATCCAAACCTGGAATGACATGAAGAAGCTATTCTTGGAGAAGTCTTTTCCTGCTTTAAGAGTAGCCAACATCAAAAAGGAGATCTGTGGGATTAGACAGTTCAATGGAGAAACTTTGTATGAGTATTGGGAAAGTTTTAAGAAGTTGTGTTCTAGTTGTCCACCTTACCAGATTGATGATCAACATCTGATCCAATACTTCTATGAGGGATTGTTGCCTATGGACAGAAGCATGATTGATGCAGCAAGTGGAGGAGCCTTAGTTGATAAGACACCAGAAGCTGCAAAGAACCTAATTGCAAACATGGCTGCAAACTCTCAACGGTATGGTAGTAGGACGAATCATGCACCAACAAGAGTAAATGAGGTGAGCACATGTAATCATGATCAGCAAATTTCTGAATTAACTGCTATTGTTAGACAATTGGCTGTATGGAATATGCCATCAGCAAAAGCTTGTGGGATCTGTTTGTTGTCTGGCCACACCACTGATTCATGCCCAATACTGCAAGATGATGAGACTATGCAACAAGCCAATGCAATGGGGAACTATCAGACACAACCTCAGAAAAGATATGATACCTTTTCAAATACATACAATCCAGGATGGAGGAATCATCCTAATCTCAGTTATGGAGGCAATAGACCACCTGCACCACCTGTTTTCTAAAATAGACAGCAAAGCTTCTAACCAGCCCCACAGCAGTACCAACCTAGACAAACAACACCTACCAACCCTGGGACATCACTAGAAGACATATTCAAAGCCTTTATGACTCAGTAACAGCAGTTCTAACAAGAAACAAGAACTTCCATTAATGATCTTAGGAACCAAATAGGTCAGCTGGCTACCACAGTTGGGAGATTGGACTCTCAAGGCTCAGGAAAACTTCTCTCTCAAAAAGTTAGAAATCCAAGGGAGAATGCAAGTGCCATTACACTAAGGAGTGAGAAAGAGCTGGAAGAACCTAAAGCCACTACTGAGTTTGAAAAAGAGAAGAACAGGGAGACTGAACCACTTAAGGTAATTCCTAACCCTGCTATTTAAGTTAAGACTAATGTTTTACCTTTTCCACCTAGAAATCATAGGATTCAAGGAAGGATGAGCAAGAAATAGAGATCCTTGAGACCTTCAGGAAGGTGGAAGTCAATATACCTTTATTAGACGCAATCAAACAGGTGCCAAGATATGCTAAATTTTTGAAGGAGTTGTGCACTAATAAAAGGAAATTGAAAGATGATGAAAGAGTCACTATTAGAGAGAATGTATTAGCAGTGCTTCAAAGGAAAATGCCCCCTAAATACAAGGATCCAGGCATGTTCACCATTCCATGCAGAATAAGTAACACTAGGTTTGAGAAAGCTATGTTAGATTTAGGAGCTTCAATTAATGTCATGCCATTATCTATATTTGCTTCCTTAAATCTAGGTCCTTTAAAACAGATTGGTGTTATTATTCAACTTGCTGATAGGACTAACACTTACCCTGAATGGGTGATTGAAGATGTTTTAGTGCAGATGAATGAGCTAATTTTTCCTACAGACTTTTACATTGTGAACATGGAGGATGATTCTTCTCCAAATCCTGCTCATATCTTATTAGAGATGCCATTCTTGAAGACTGCCAAGACTATGATTGATGTACATAATGAGACCTTGTGTAACGCCCCAAAAATCCCCATACTCGCTACATGCAACCTCGTGCGTTAATGTACAACCTTACCTTATTATTCACAATATTTTATAATAATATGTTGTTAAGAACTCAATAAATTTAAAACTTTTATAATGTTCCTTATAACTTTGCCTCAGAATTGAAATCTTTACAATTCCTTAATACAACTCAAGATCATATACCAAATGATCTGATTTAATACATTATCGGTGAGTAAAAATAAAACTCACACCACAATAATAAGTCTTTCTATTTTAGACAATAACTTCTTTACTTAAGCGAGTCTGCTAACGATAAATGTCGTCTAGCATAAGTACAAACAATACCATACTACAAGTTTTCTAACTTATAACATCTCAAACAGATATAATATAACAGAGTTACAATACAAAGATTTATTTCTTCTAGCTACAGAGTTTTTGTTGTTAAACTCCTCTTCAATCCCATCTTTTTCCTTGCTCTTTACCGGGATCTTTGGATACCTCATACTTCACTGAAAGTGTTTGTTTGAAGCAAGAGTGAGCATGACAGCTCAACAAGTTCAACAGTTTCACATAACACATAAATCATGCATCATGCATGCTTGGTAATATATTCATGTATGACATTGTATACATGCTTCTCAATTATTATACATCGCACTTAAAACATGCTTCATAACTTATATCAAATCATGCTTCACAATTTGTACATATTTCTCATGTAATCATGCTTCATGCTTTTCACATACTTCACAAATAATCACACCCATTGATATCACATAACATCAATAACATCAATATGATTCATATCAACAAGTTAATATCACAATGTAACATAACAATGCACATAGCAACAAGTTCTGAAAAACTTGCCTGATAAGTTTATCCAGCACATGCTAACATTATTATGTTCCTCGAACAACCTACAATCGTAATATAGTTAACATATTCACATTAGTCACAATACGCATTACAAGTCTTAATTATGACTTTAACTTTCAATTTTCTCAACTTTTACGATAGCTTAGCTAATTCATATACTCGTACCAACTCGGAATTGGTTCATCTTTGGATAATGAACTACCCATAACATGGTCTAACTATCCCTATAGGTGTTATAAACAAAAAAAAATTCTCGAACTCAAAAATTTCAATTTAAGAGGTCAAACCTGTGGGTTCTCGTAGTGTGTAGACTGCTGGACCCCGGCTAGGTTAAA
Source organism: Aralia elata (assembly GCA_034770075.1). NCBI lineage: Eukaryota > Viridiplantae > Streptophyta > Magnoliopsida > Apiales > Araliaceae > Aralia > Aralia elata. The sequence continues at coordinate 25,603,116 of CM068387.1, forward strand.
CGACCATAACTTCTTCGTTTCTTAACCTTTTTGGGTGATTCTTGAGTCCATTCTCATTAGAATTCCCCCCTCTACAACTTTCCTTTAGATTTCAAATCAAGATTCCAATTGAAAGTTGACTCAAATTCGCTCTCAAGGATAGAATACAAACTAAACTTCATTTTCCTTCACTTGAAAGACAAACCTTGACATCTTATGTATTATTTAGCTAGTTCATCATGTTATATGACTTACTAACACAGTAATACGTAAACCAAAACAAAGTCTAACACTTTTAAAACATGTTTTCAAGATCAAACAATGATCGATTTATAACCGACAGTTAGGGTTTTTACAAAACGACAACTTTTAAGTTTAAAACTTATTATGAACATAACATAGATCCTTTTTCATTTATTTGAAAGAGGTTATTATCACCACTTATAGATCTACAAAATAAACTTATGGATCTTTAAAAATACTCAGAAAAATATGAGGTTTTCAAAGAAAACCACAACCAACAAAGTTAGGGCTTAACTTTAAACAACCATATCTAGGTTTCTTAAACATACATGGACAAAAATGTGATCTATCTACATTTTTACCATCATAGATCCGCCTTATACCATTGGAACCACCATGTTCCACCATATAGTTCATAGATCTCCCAACAGAAACCTAGATCTAACAATATTAACCAAAAACATAAAGTTCTAGGTTTTAGAAATACTTTTAAACCTTTAAGGTTTCTTCTTCTTCTTCTTCTAGATGAAAGGATGTCAAGCTTGAGCATCCTCCTCTTCTTCTTTCCATGCTTTGATAGAACATAGCTAGAGCTCATTTACCTCCTTCTCATGGCCATCCACGAATTTCTTTCTCTCTCTCTCTCTCTCTTTCTCTATTGTTCTAGCTATTTAGCTTAAGGAAAAGAAGTGAAAATGAACGAAATAAAATTGCCAAGCCTTGGTTAATCAACCAAGCTTCTCTTTCCTCTTGCAATTATGCAGGTAATAACATTACATACATAATGTATATCTATTCTTTTCTCCCACCACTTAACCAAAGCTAGGTAACCAAAGGTGGTTAAATAAACTAGGGGACAAGGCATTAATTAAAGTAGACGGGACAAGACATTTGGGGGCTACTTTATAAGAGATGTGAGAGGCTAGCTCTAGCCCTCTTTTGGCCCAAGATGGGCGGTTTCCCCATGCTCTATTTTCCCACACTTTTGTTTTTATTTTTCATTAAATTTATATATAAGTATACTTGCAATAATATTACTAACACATATGTGTATCTATCTAATCCCTCCACCATTTAACTTAGTTGTAGTTAACTTTCTAACATTTACTTCAAGGTCAAAATTCAATCAACCTTAGTTAGTTATCAACTTATTCTCCTTCTCCCAACAATTAACCAAGGTATGGTTAATTCTCTACAAACATGTAATCCCATGGTTACTTACTACTTCCATGTTGGTCAATTATCCCCTTAAAAGAATTAACCTAGAGTGAATTCACTAACTCCACCTCAGTTAAGTCTCATCTATCATGTATACATACAATTATATATTTATACACATTTTACTAGCAACTAACCAATGCATGGTTAAAGCTTTAACTTAGTTACCACCTAGGGATACTTAATTAAACCATCTATGGTTAATTCTCATTATCACATGCATTCATCTAGCATTTAACCAATGTTTGGTTAATGCCCTCTCTTGTTTACCAACTAGGATTATTCAATTAACCTTACATTGGTTAATTCTCTACAACCTTTCATTTCTCCAACACAAGCTACCAACCTAGCCCACATAGCTCTCTTACACTACTTATACACATCACTAACTTGTCACTTCCATCCCCTTTTTGCTCCTACCAATGTAACTTTGGATAAACAAAAGCAAAAGTCTACCCACTTGTTTTAATTTTTTTTCCTTTTCTTTTAATAAGAATACTTGCACAATTATATATATGTATAAATCTACTAATGCATATATATAAATACACCAACACATACTCTTCTCTCTCTTCATTATCTAAACCTTTCATTTATAGAAAGTTTCTACCCTTCCATTTCTTTGGGCTTCTTTAACTCAAGGTTGGTTAAAATATGGTCAACCTAGTTTACTCATCCTTTGGCTAATTTGTTGGGTTACTCATAAAACCCTAACACATTAAATCCTTACTCATAGCTTGGGCTTATAATAAATCCCTCTTGGACTATCAATTATCATACATTTAGGCTTATATTTAAATTACCCACTTCACATCTAGGCAATCCCATATTGGGCTACCATAATTAATCTTCTTATTGAAATTCCCTACATTAATCACACTAGTTAATTACGTAATGATGATCACCCTTCTCGTTTGCCAATCAAGGCCAACATTCAAGTTATGTTAATTCATAACATAGTTTTATCTTGTTTCTTATTAATTAACCTAGTTGATTACTCATCTAGGCTTGGATCATTACCATCCTACCCTTCATCCTACACTTTTCATTTATGGAAGGTCTCTAACCTCTTCTTATTGCTGGATATACACCACAATTTTCCTTTTATAGAGAATTCCCAAACTTTCCATTTTTCTCCTCTCGTATTTTTAAATAGTAAATACGCTTTTATACTCCATATAAACGTTATTCGGGAATGTGAAAATTTGAAAAGAACGAAGAAGCGTTTCTCGCGTGAATAGTATTTCCCGCGTTGTTTTCTAAGAAAATATTTTTCCTCTACGATTCATTAATGTTTATATCGTATCACATAATACATTGATTAGATCGCAGAAATCTATCTTCATTGATCACTTAAAATCATAATACACAAATATACCATTACTTCTCCTAAACTTTCTACTTATGGAAAGTTTATGGGGTAGCTTCTCTAACCCCATCTAGCTTATACATACTTGTATACCCATATATCTCTGTATACCACCATATCAATTCTAGAGTTTCAATCCCTTACATATCGTTTCACACATTTAATTTCTAACACATAGATTAGGTTAAAGTGTTTAATCATCTCTAAACAATCATCTTCTTTAAAACTAGGTTTTAAACTCAACCCTTATAAGGATTCCATCATCAGAACCACTACTACCGAAACGCTCAAGTTCGGTTAACTTCTAAACTCTTACGACATTTATTTCATCGCATAATCTTATTGAATACGTCCTTAATTCATATAGGTTCTTTCAAACCTAAAGAAAATATTGAGTCATTTCTCTACACATTTCTCTATTAACAATCTAGGTTTTGACTTTAACCTTTATTTAATATTTGAGACCTTATTTGCAAGTCTCATAACTATCCGGGATATTACACCTTGACTATGGAGTTTGATGGAGAAAAGATCCAATTCAACATATACGAAGCCATGAGGTACCCTAGTGATATAAATCTAGTTTATGCTATTGATATTGTTGATTCTCTAGTACAAGATTCTTTCACGCAAAGGGACAGCTTGGAGATTGCAATCATTAACAGTTTGGAGTTTGACAAAGAAGAAGAAATTGAACAGGCTCAGGAATTGAAGGAGACTGTAGCTGCTTTACATTCATTACCACAATTCTCAGATAAGTATAAAACCCATGCCATTTAATTACCTGTTTCTCATCATAAATTGCTACCCTCTGTTGTGCAAGCCCCTACATTAGAACTCAAACCATTGCCAACCTATCTGAAGTATGCTTACTTGGGAGAAGATGACACACTACCAATGATTATTGCCAACAATTTAACCAAAGTACAGGAAGATAAACTACTGAGAATCCTTAGGGATCATGTAACAGTCTTTGGTTGGACCATTGCGGATATCAAAGGCATAAGTCCTGCTGTGTGTATACATAGGATTTTGTTAGAAGAAGGAGCCAAGCCTACTAGAGAAGCCCAGAGAAGACTGACCCACCCATGATGGAGGTAGTAAAGAAAGAAGTACTGAAATTTCTTGATGCAGGTATTATATATCCAATTTTAGACAGCCAATGGGTGAGCCCAGTCTAAGTAGTTCCAAAGAAATCTGGAATCACAGTTGTCCAGAATGACAATAATGAGTTGGTGCCAACAAGAATGCAAACAGGCTGGAGAGTGTGTATTGATTATAGGAAGTTAAATTGATGAGGACATCCCTAGCTCGGGAGTGATTGACACCCATACATCAGATTCGGTTCGCTTCCCGGTTGGACCCGTAACAAGAGCTCGGGCTAAACGCTTCAAGGAGGGACTCAATGGGTTGATTCAAATAATTTGGAATGAGGTTGGAATGACTTCAAAACCGAGTATGACAGATTCCAAGTTCATGAATTTGTTACAAATAGATGGGCCAATTTAGAAGCTAAATTCCAAGCCAATTGCTGAATATTCTGTTTCAGCTAATTTAGAAGTAAATTCCAAGCCAATTGTGTTACAAATGGATGAGCCAATTTAGGAGCTAAATTCCAAGCCAATTGCTGAATATTTTGCATCAGCCAAATTATAAGCTAAATTCTAAGCCAATTGTGTTACAAAAGGATGAGCCAATTCAGAAGCTAAATTCCAAGCCATTTGCTGAATATTCTGCAGCACATTTTTGGCATGGGATTCCCTCATGTTTCAGCACTTTCTTTTTATTCAGCACTTTCCAGCATATTTTTATGTTACCTTGTAATAAAATTAATCCTAGATGGGATTTAACTCTAAGTTAATTGCTATTTCCTTGTTTAGATTTAGGGTTTCATAGCCACCACCCTAGCCTCCATATATAAGTCTTATGATTGTAATGGAGGCAGCAACATTCATATTTTCAGATTTTATCAAACTCTTTGAGTTATTCTCTACTATTGATTCTTTGAAGGATTCCTAAGTATTACCCTAGTTTTCTTTGAGAATTCAACTTGACTTATCATATAATATTCCATAGTTGTGTGTGGCGTCCTCTACCACATCAAGCGTCGATTGTACCAAGATTATCGCTTACATATAAGCAAGGGATCAAGGTGTCGTTGGTGTTCATTTAACGCAGATTTCCAAACGTGAGCAATTGTACCAAGATTACCGTCTTCATATAGGTGAGGGGTTGAGGTGTTGCAAGCAATCCACCATTCAATTTTTGCTAGAAAATGATTTGGGCGACGACCACCTCACGCAAGCGTGCCGAGTCTATCATTTGGTATCAAAGCTAAGTTCTCTAGCAAAATCTATCTTTAATTTTTGGATCTGAGTTATTCTTTAAAAAAAAGTGGCGAAAATTCTGCATTATTTCTAATTGTTGCTATCATTATATTTAGCGGCGATTAGCTCTTAAATTCATTGTCAATCCCATAATCGTGATGTTAGTATTTGGAGGTTCACGCCTATTGTAATTGTTTGTTTTGAGGGATTCATTTGATTGTAATTGTTTGTGATAAGTTATTTTATTGAACTAAATTGGAAACTTTGATAATATTTAGTGAATTCAAACAGAATCTGTTTAGAGAGAATATTATGAGGTAAAAGGCAAAGTGTGAGTATAATTGAGGGTAAAAGCCTATTGAGTGGAAACACGAGCGGTACCTTAATTTGAGAGAAACACGTAAGGGAGTGGTGAGGAAATTGTTTTCTACTAATCTTTATTGTGCAGGAAATTATGTCTCATTCAAAGGATAAAACTGTTCTTGAAGAGCCAACATCTAATTTTGATCCAAAATTTATGATGGAGGCTATGATGAAAGAATTTTCTAGACAATTAGGAATAACAATGGAACAAGTACACGAATGCATTGATCAATTAAGTGACACCTGAGGAGAACCCTCTCAAAACCATATTGGTGGGAGACCAAAGGGCAGGACTAAGCAAAAGGAAATTAGAATAGAGGAGACTTACTTTGATGTTGAACTTAGCGAGGAGGAAGAACGTGAGGTTGATTCCATACATCGGAGACAAGGGGGTGCTAGAGAAAGAGGAGGTCGAGATAGAGAGGATAACAACTTGGATAACATTAGAATGAAAATTCCAACTTTTCAAGGAAGGAGTGATCCTGAGGCTTACAACGAATGGGAACGAAAAATGGAGTGGGTATTTGATTGTCATAACTACTCGGAGCTTAAGAAAGTTAAGCTTGCTGCCACCGAATTTTCAGATTATGCAGTTACTTGGTGGGATCAATTGATGACCAATCGAATGAGGTGTGGAGAAAGACCGATTGTGACTTGGGGAGGAATGAAAGCAGCAATGAGAAAGCGGTTTGTGCCGAGCCATTATCATCGGGATTTGTTTCGTAATTTGCAGAATTTGAAGCAAGGAAGTAAAAGTATAGAGGATTACTTCAAGGAGATGGAAATGTTGATGGCTAGGGCTAACATTGTTGAGGATAATGAGGCTACAATGGCTCGAATTTCAGCGGGGTTAAATTGGGACATTGCAGATTTGGTGGAACGACAACATTATATGGAGTTGGAAGATATGGTGCACATGGCTATCAAAATTGAGAAGCAACTTAAGAGGAGAGGTGGCCAACGATCAAATTCTACTACAACTTCATCGTGGAAACCTAATGTTGGAAGGCGAGAGGAGAGACCAGCGATGAACAAGCCTAAAGTGGAGTTTAAACCAGAAATGACTAATCGTGGAACACAAGGTAAAATTGAAAAACCTTCTTTTAGTCGTAATCGTGATATTGTATGTTTTAAATGTCAAGGCAGGGGACATATTTCAAATCAATGTCTAAATCAAAGAACTATGTTGTTACTTGACAATGGAGAGGTGAAAACCGAGGGAGAAGATAGTGACACAGATTCTATGCCACCATTAGAGGTAGATGATAGGGAGGTTGTTATACATGGTGAGATTTTAGTCACAAGGAGAGCCCTTAGTACACAGGTGAAAGAAGAAAGTAGTGAGCAACGGGAAAATCTGTTTCATACTCATTGTATGGTGAACGGGAAGATTTTTTGTGTTGTGATAGATGGAGGGAGCTGTACTAACATGGCAAGTACTACCATGGTGGATAAATTGGGGCTGACTACATCCAAGCATCCACGACTGTATCGTTTATAATGGCTTAATGACAGTGCTGGTATAAAGGTGACCAAACAGGTGTTGGTTCCATTTTCTATTGGTCGATATGTTGATGAGATATTGTGTGATGTGGTTCCTATGCAAGCGGGACACTTGTTACTTGGTAGGCCATGGAAGTTCGATAGAAAGGTTAAACATGATGGTTTTACTAATGAATATTCTTTTGCACACAATAAAAGGAAAGTTACTTTGTATCCTATGTCACCACAACAAGTGCATGAGGATCAAATTCATTTGCAAAGAGATGTCCCAAGAAAAAAGAGCGAAGAAAAGAAAAATTCAGAGGGGAAAACAAGAGAGAACAAGAAAGAGAGAAAAGAAAGGATGTTGAGAGAAAAACAAATATCTATGCAAAAAGGAGTGATGTGAGGAGAGCTTTGGTTTCTAAAGTGCCGATGATTATACTTCGGTATAAGGAGGCATTTTTAACTACTAACGCTAATGATTCAGTTTTGCCTAGTGTTATTTCATCTCTATTGCAGGATTATGCGGACGTATTTCCCGAGGAATTACCACAAGGATTACCACCAATTTAGGGAATTGAACATCAAATTGACTTCGTACCCGGTGCTACCATTCCAAACCGTCCAACTTATCGGAGTAATCCCGAGGAGACGAAGGAGTTGCAAAAGCAAGTTGGTGAACTAATGGAGAAGGGTTTCGTGAGGGAGAGCATGAGTCCATGTGCGGTTCTGGTGATTTTAGTGCCAAAGAAGGATGGAAGGTGGCGGATGTGCATCGATTGTCGTGCGGTAAATAATATTACGATTAAATATCGACATCCCATTCCTCGATTAGATGACATGTTAGATGAATTACATGGGTCATGTGTGTTTTCAAAAATTGACTTAAAAAGTGGATATCATCAAATTAGGATGAAAGAAGGTAATGAATGGAAAACTGCTTTTAAAATGAAGTATGGTTTGTATGAGTGGTTAGTGTTACCTTTCGGTTTAACTAATGCTCCTAGTACTTTCATGCGTTTAATGAATCATGTTTTGTGATCATTCATTGGGAATTTTGTTGTGGTATATTTTGATGATTTTCTAATCTATAGCAAAAACATGGGTGAGCATGCGTTGCATTTAAAATCTGTTTTAGATGTGCTTAGAGAAGAAAACTTATTTGCTAATATGGAAAAGTGCACATTTTGTACGGATCGAGTTGTGTTCCTTGGTTTTGTTGTTAGTACACAGGGAGTACAGGTTGATGAGGAGAAAATATGTGCTATTCGAGAATGACCGAGTCCTATGAATATAAGTCAAGTGTGTAGTTTTCATGGGCTAGCAAGTTTTTACCGTCGATTCGTGAGGAACTTCAGTAACATCATAAAACCGATAACGGAAGTGATCAAGAAAAGTGTGGGGTTTAAGTGGAGTGATGAACAAGAAAAGGCATTCCAGCTGATTAAAGATAAATTAACTAATGCACCTTTACTTGTTTTACATGATTTTACTAAAACTTTTGAAATTGAGAGTGATGCTTCAGGGTTAGGAATTGGAGTTGCGTTGATGCAAGAAAGGAAGCCAGTGGCGTACTTTAGCGAAAAGTTGAACGGGGCAGCCTTGAACTATCCTACTTACGACAAGGAGTTATACGCTTTGGTTCGAGCATTGGAGACATGGCAACACTACCTTTGGCCTAAGGAGTTCGTGATACACACAGATCATGAATCGTTGAAGTACTTGAAAGGTCAACACAAATTGAACAAGAGGCATGCACGATGGATGGAATTTATCGAAACATTTCCATATGTCATTTGATATAAACAAGGTAAAGAGAATGTCGTTGCTAATGCATTGTCTTGAAGGTATGTGTTATTGTCTACTCTTGATATAAAATTGCTTGGATTTGAGAGAATTAAGGAAATATATGTTGATGACCCTGATTTTTGTGAGGAGTTCAAATCTTGTGAAAAGAATGCTGTAGGTAAATACTTTAAAATTGATGGATTCTTGTTTCGAGAAAATAGATTGTGTATACCTGCATGTTCTTTACGTGAGTTGTTGGTTAGAGAATCATATGGGGGCGGTTTTATGGGTCACTTCGGTGTTGAAAAGACTTTATCTGTTTTAAAAGAACATTTTTATTGGCCTCACATGAAGCGAGATGTAGAAAAAATTTGTGATAGATGCATTACTTGTCGTCAAGCTAAGTCTTGTGTTCAACCGCATGGATTGTATACACCATTGCCTATATCTAGTGGACCTTGGATTGATTTATCTATAGACTTTATGTTAGGTTTACCTAGGTCTAAGTGTGGTCATGATTCTGTATTTGTGGTCGTGGATAGGTTTTCAAAGATGGCACATTTTATTCCATGTCACAAGACTGATGATGCATCCCATATTGCTGATTTATTCTTTAAAGAAATTGTGCGTTTACATGGCATGCCTAAAATGATTGTTTCTGATAGAGATACTAAGTTCTTGAGATATTTTTGGAAGACATTGTGGTGTAAATTGGGCACTAAACTGCTATTTCAACTACTTGTCACCCACAGACTGATGGCCAAACTGAAGTAGTAAATAGGACTTTATCGGCATTGTTACGTGCTATCATTAAAAAGAATATTAAGCATTGGGAGGAGTCTTTACCACATGTTGAGTTTGCATATAATAGATTTGTTCATTCTGCTACTAAGTTCTCACCTTTTGAGACTGTATATGGTTTTAATCCTTTGACACCGTTGGATTTATCACCATTACCTGTTTCTGAATTTACTAACATGGATGGAAAGAAAAAGGCTGAATTTGTTAAGCAGATACATGAGAAGGCGAGACTCAACATTGAAAGGAGGACGGAGCAATATGCCAAACAAGCCAACAAGGGTTGACGTCGAATTGTCTTTGAAGCAGGAGATTGGGTATGGTTACACATGCAAAAAGAGAGATTCCCAGCTCAAAGACGCTCAAAGCTGCTTCCAAGAGGAGATAGGCCGTTTCAAGGTCTTGAGCGCATTAACGACAATGCCTACAAACTAGATTTACCTGGTGAGTATAATGTTAGTGCCACATTCAATGTTACTGATCTAAGTCCGTTTGATGTAGGCGACGATTCGAGGTCAAATCCTTCTCAAGAGGAGGGGAATGATGAGGACATCCCTAGCTCGGGAGTGATTGACACCTATACAACAGATTCGGTTTGCTTCCCGGTTGGACCCGTAACAAGAGCTCGGGCTAAACGCTTCAAGGAGGGACTCAATGGGTTGATTCAAATAATTTGGAACGAGGTTGGAATGACTTCAAAACCGAGTATGACAGATTCCAAGTTCGTGAATTTGTTACAAATGGATGAGCCAATTAAGGAGCTAAATTCCAAGCCAGTTGCTGAATATTCTGCATCAGCCAATTTAGAAGCTAAATTCCAATCCAATTGTGTTACAAATGGATGAGCCAATTTAGGAGCTAAATTCCAAGCCAATTGCTGAATATTCCGCATCAGCAAAATCATAAGCTAAATTCCAAGCCAATTGTGTTACAAAACGATAAGCCAATTCAGAAGCTAAATTCCAAGCCATTTGCTGAATATTCTGCAGCACACTTTTGGCATGGGATTCCCTCATGTTTCAGTACTTTCTTTTTATTCTGCACCTTCCAGCAGATTTTTATGTTACCTTGTAATAAAATTAATCCTAGATGGGATTTAACTCTAAGTTAATTGCTATTTCCTTGTTCAGATTTAAGGTTTCATAGCCACCACCCTAGCCTCCATATATAAGTCTTATGATTGTAATGGAGGCAGCAACATTCATATTTTCAGATTTTATCAAACTCTTTGAGTTATTCTCTACTATTGATTCTTTGAAGGATTCCTAAGTATTACCTTAGTTTTCTTTGAGAATTCAACTTGACTTATCATACAACATTCCATAGTTGTGTGTGGCGTCCTCTACCACATCAAGCGTCGATTGTACCAAGATTACCGCTTACATATAAGCAAGGGGTCAAGGTGTCGTTGGTGTTCATTTAACGTAGATTTTCAAACGTGAGCAATTGTACCAAGATTACCGTTTTCATATAGGCGAGGGGTTGGGGTGTTGCAAGCAATCCACCATTCAATTTTTGCTAGAAAATGATTTGGGCGACGACCACCTCACGCAAGCGTGCCGCGGAGTCTATCATAAATGCAGTTACTAGAAAAGATCATTTCCCTCTCCCCTTTATTGATCAAATGTTAAAGAGATTGGCTGGCCATACTTACTATTATTTTCTAGATGGATTTTCAGGTTATAACCAAATTGTGATAGCTCCAGAAGATCAAGACAAAACCACCTTCACATGCCCCTTTGGTACATTTGCCTATAAAAGAATGTCCTTTGGACTTTGTAATGCCCCAGGTACCTTCCAAAGATGCATGGTAAGCTTATTTTCTGATCTTCTAGAAAGTTGCATTGAAGTTTTTATGGATGACTTCACAATTCATGGTGATTCTTTGGATACCTGTCTTGATAATTTAACCAAAGTGCTTGATAGATGCTTAGAAACTAATCTTGTTCTTAACTAGGAAAAATGTCATTTTATAGTAGAGTAAGGGATAGTACTTGGCCATGTTGTTTCTTCAAGAGATTTAGAAGTTGATAAAGCTAAAATAGAAATTATTGCTGCATTGCCTTACCCTGCAAAAGTGTAGGAGATTCGTTCTTTTCTTGGACATACATGTTTCTATAGGAGGTTTATCAAGGACTTCTCCAAGATAGCTTTGCCTTTGTGCAAGTGCTACAAAAAGATGCGGAGTTCCAGTTTACTGAAAAGTGCAAGGAGGCTTTTGACAACCTGAAGAAATTACTGACCTCGGCACCTGTTATTCAACCCCCAAACTGGGAACTACCCTTTGAGATCATGTGTGATGCAAGCAACTATGCAGTGGGAGCTGTTTTGGGCCAAAGAGTGAATAAAGTTGTGCATGCCATCTACTATGCATCAAGAACTCTAAACCCTGCTCAAATAAACTACTCTACGACTGAAAAAGAACTCTTATCAGTTATTTTTTCTTTAGATAAATTTAGTTCTTATTTACTGGGAACTAAAGTAGTAGTTTATTCTGACCATGCTACTCTCAGGTATCTCTTGACCAAGAAGGACTCAAAGCCAAGAATTATAAGATGGATTCTGTTGCTATAGGAATTTGACTTGGAGATTAAAGATAAGAAAAGAGCAGAAAACCTGGTTGCAAATCACTTAAGTAGATTGATAAGGGATGATGAGACACTCCTATTACATGATTCCTTTCCAGATGAGCACTTATTTGCAATCACTAAGGAAAGGCCCTGGTATGCTGACATTGTAAATTATTTAGCAAGTTTATATGTTCCTAGCAATTTCTCTAAACATCAGAAAGATAAGCTTAGGAGTGATGCAAAGTATTATGTCTGGGATGATCCACATCTGTGGAAATTCTGTGCTGATCAGGTAGTTAGAAGATGTATTCCCAATAGTGAATTTCATTCCATTCTATCTTTTTGTTATTCATATGCTTATGGAGGTCATTTTGGACCAAAAAGAACTGCTCACAAGGTTTTAGAATCTAGTTTTTATTGGCCTACTATTTTTAAAGATTCTTATATGTTCTGTAAGACATGTGCAAATTGTCAAAAGACAGGTAACATCTCACAAAAAAATCAAATGCCATAAACTCCTATTCTAATTATTGAAATCTTTGATGTATAGGGTATTGATTTTATGGGTCCCTTTCCTATTTCTTTTGGTAATATTTATATTCTTGTGGCTGTTGATTATATTTCAAAATGGGTGGAAGCCAAAGCCACCAGGACTGATGACTATAAAGTTGTTGCAGATTTTGTCAAATTTAACATCTTTAACAAGTTTGGAATTCCACGAGCCATTATCAATGACAGAGGAACTCACTTCTGCAATAGGGTGTTGGCAGCATTGTTTAAAAAGTATAATGTGATACACAGAGTCTCTACATCCTATCATCCTCAAAGTAATGGCCAAGCTAAGGTATCTAACAGGGAAGTCAAGTCCATTTTGGAAAAAGTAGTCAACCCAAATAGGAAAGATTGGAGCCTGAGATTAGAAGATGCACTTTGGGCCTACAGAATTGCATATAAGACATCTATAGGTATATCACCTTATCGGTTGATGTTTGGTAAGCCTTGTCACCTACCTATGGAACTTGAATACAAAGCTTTTTGGGCAATCAAGCACTGTAACATGAAGATGGATGAAGCTGGGGAGCATAGGAAGCTACAGTTGCAAGAGCTTAAGGAGTTAAGGAATGAATCATATGAAAGCTCCAGAATTTACAAGGAAAAGACCAAAGCCTTTCATGATAAACAAATTTTAAGGAAGACTTTCACTGTTGGACAAAAAGTTCTCCTTTTCAATTCAAGGCTGAAGTTATTTCCAGGTAAACTACGTTCTAGATGGGAAGGTCCTTTTGTGATTACTAAAGTTTTTCCTTATGGTGCAGTTGATATTCAAAATTCAAGAACAGGGAAGACTTTCAAAGTTAATGGACACAGGTTGAAACCCTTCTATGAAGGCTATGGGGAACAGGTGGAGTTGCTGGAGTTGATGGATCTAGTTTATGAGGATATAGATTGAGAGAGGAAAAATGTCGAGCCAATGACATTAAACAAGGGCAGCTGCATGGGAGGCAACCCATGATATCAGATTTGATTTTCTATCCATTTCCTTTTTATTTTTAGTTGTATGTTAGTTAGTTAGTTACTTTCTTTTTTTAATGATTGTCTTACATTGGGGAGAATGTAAGGTTTGAGTGTGGGGAAGGGGTTTAGGTTTAGTATTTTTATGCTTAGAATATGCTGATATGTGGAATATATGTGTTAAATGAGAAAAATTTTCAAAATTTTAACTCTAGGATTGTGACTCTACAATCGTGACTCTACGATCGTAGTGTCCTGCTGAACTTTTGAAGGTTGAAATCGTAGAGTGAGTATTAATGCTTAATTGTAGAATTTAATTTGATGCCTTATTAACTGATGAATGGCGATGACTTAGTTAGGATCCATGAGCTGATTTTGAATTGGAATTGCTTTGCATGAATAGTTGAATATGGGATACTTGATTACTTAATTGAGTTATTTGTGGGATTATACTTTGTGCACTGATCTTATGATTTAAGACTTGTTAAGCTGCTTATTTTGTTTACAGAACCATGTGAAAAAAATTGGAAGATATGTTGAAAAGAAAAAAATTGAGAAAATTATGAAAATTGTAAAATGAAAAAAATACAGATGTCTTGTGGTGGGTTGAGATGGAGCGTAAAACACACTCATCCATAAACACAAGAGCGAGATGGAGCGTAAAACGCACTCGCTGGAAAGTCATAAGTGGGATGGAGCATAAAATGCACCCACTTGAAGAGGAAAAAATGTGTAAAATGTGAAATGGAGCATAAAATGCATTCACCTAAGAAATTAAAAAATTGTTGATTCTGTGGTTGAAAAGAATTGCAGGAGAATCAGGTTTTGAGTTATGAGTCAGTGTGCACGGTTGATGTTCCATGATAACTGAGTTGCGTATTTGTGTTGATCATATGAGAGTTGTCTGTGTGGATATGTTCTGATTTGGAGGATGTTTTGTGGGGAATGATAGAGTTGCTGTTGTGAGTTGGTTGATAGGGTGTTGGTCAGGTTTTTATGATGAGTATGGGTATTTACTGTTGATTAAATTGAACTTGAAACCTTTGATAGTTAAGTGGATAGAGATTTTGATAAGTTTTAAGTGTGATGTGTATTCTGTTTACATGAGGACATGTAAAAACTAAGTGTGGGGGAATTTGATAGGTGCATAATATCTGATTATTTTCATTCCTTTATGCTTAGTTTAGTTGCATGTTATCTGTCATATGAGTTGATTTAAGGTATTTATTGATTTATAGAAGAATTTGATGTGATTCTGCAAAAATATAGTTTAATGTTGAGTTTTACGTTGTTTTACAGAATACTCTACGATCGTTGAGTGAGAGTCCTACGTTCACTGTGTTAGTGTGAAGTCTGGAAACTCTACGATTACGAGAAAATTCGACAGAGGTTATTCGACGATTAGTATGCTTTGCGATGTTTGACTCTATGATGGTCGAGACCTGGTACTCTACGATTCCGAGAGAATAGTTCCACTCTACGATGGTGCTGTCAATTCGACGATTATCCCAGTTCACTCTACGATGTCATGTTTACTCTACGATTTTGGTCGTCATGCAGGATTCCTATTCTGAGTAGGATTTGAAGTAATGGAATGATTGAGTCCGATTCGTATGAGGATTTGGAGATGGAATTATATTCTTACATGGAAAGTATATCTGAGTATGGGAAGTAGAGTCTGATATGGAATCTGAAATCAAACAAAGAAACTAAATCTGAACTGAAATTTGGAAAAGAAAACTGAAGAAGATTTGGTTTTGGAAACTTAATTCTGATTTGATAAGGAAGCTACTTAAAGCTGGATTGCAGAGTTTGACAAGGATTTAGAATCCTGCCATATCTATAGATTGAAGACTTCCAAAGTAGAGTAGGATTAGAATTCTTCTAGGATTTCAAAGCATCTATAAATACCTATCACTTGTAATCAGTTGAACACAATTCATCATCTATTATTCCTGATCTTAGATTATACTTTATTTTATCAGCATGCTAGCTTAGCTCTTTTATTCAGTTCTGAAGAGATGTGGAACCATATTTACAGTTAATATAATAATTGAGTTATATTGTTGATTCCTTCGTGCATGAAATTTATTCTGATAATCCGGTTGAATTTTTTATATGTTATTCAGTTTACTAATTTAGTTTCTGCAGGATTAAATTGGTGAATTGTTATCATCTACTAGATTAAGGTATAATATTAAGCAAACGATATTATATCTGATCACAGGTAGTACTTAATAATATTTGATTGTGGACAAGCTTTTGGGTATTATTAAGATTATCAGAAGGCAAGTTAAATAATCCCTGGTAGTGTGATTGTTACTTAGAACAACCTAATTCTCTAATTCTTAATACTTCTGTCATATTAAATCTAGACTGATAGTTTTGGGTTATATAACAGTTAGAGTCTAGTGGGGGCGATTGTCACATTAGATTTAAAACCTAAGGAGAATTTCGGATAATTGAGCGATTGCTGATCATCTAGGGTTGTTAATTTCATTGAATGAAGAAGTAATATTAACTTGATTATTCTACTACTGTAAATTGGTGAAGCTGAACTGAAGAATTGAAGCTTTTACATATTTGATCACCTTTATTAATTTAATTCTGTTTTCCTTAGTTGATTACAATTGATTCCAAAACCCCCTAATCTTTATTTTATGTTTATAGTTAGAAACATTAGAATAAACTTAAAACAATATCAATTCTCTGTGGGATCGATCCTTACTTACTACTATGCTAGTTATTTAAATTCGTAGAGTGCAAGTGAGGTTAATTTTGGATTGTTTGACGACAACTCTCCTAGAAATCTTACTCATACGGTCTCTCTCCTCAGGTGTCTTTGGGCCCTGTTTCTTGGAGAGATGTATTCCATGGCTCATCGGCATGAGACCTCTCTTGGAATCTTCTATGCTAAACTTCTTTAGCATCGAGTCAATGAATTTCTTTGGGACAAGCCTAACATCTTTTTAGATCTATCTCTATAGATCTTTATCCCCAAAATATAGGATGCTTCACCCAAGTCCTTCATGGAGAAGTGTTTAGATAACCAAATTTTGATCGACTGTAGCATAGGAATATCATTCCCTATCAGTAATATATCATCAACATATAATACTAAGAATGAAACAGCGCTCCCACTAACCTTCTTGTACACACAAGGTTCATCTTCATTTTTGATAAAATCAAACCCTTTGATTATCTCATCAAAACGGATGTTCCATCTTCGAGAAACTTGTTTCAATCCATAAATGGATCGTTGTACCTTACAGACTTGATTTGTTCCAACCGTTGAAACAAAACCCTCTGGCTGTATCATATATACATCATCCTCAAGTTTCCCATTAAGGAAGGCCGTTTTCACGTCCATTTGCCAGATCTCGTAATCATAATAAGTTGCAATTGCAAGCAAAATCCGAATGGAATTGAGCATAGCTATTGGTGAGAAGGTTTCATCATAGTCAACTCCTTATCTTTATTTGAAACCTTTTGCAACCAGTCGGGCCTTATATGTCTCTACCTTGCCGTCCACTTCATTCTTTCTTTTAAAGACCTATTTGCACCCAATAGGCTTAATGCCCTTAGGTGGTGAAACCAAAATCCATACTTGGTTTTTATACATGGAGTCCATCTCAGATTTCATGGCTTCTAGCCATTTCTCTGAGTCTTTACTACTCATAGCCTCTTCGTAAGTTAATGGATCATCATCATCTATGATGCGTACCTCATCATTATCTTCTATGATGAATCCATACCTTTCGGGTATCTTCGGTACTCTTCCAGATTTACGAATAGGTTGTGGTACAGTAGGTTCTTCTACTTGGACAGGTTCATCCACTTGACCTGTAGTGGTTTGTGGTTCTTGAACTTCTTTAAGATCTATTTTCCTCCCACTAGCCCCTTCAAGGATAAACTCCTCTTCCAAGAAGGTAACGTGTTTTGCAACAAACACCTTTTCCTCAGTAGGATTATAAAAATAGTATCCTAAACTTTGTTTAGGATATCCCACAAATTTGCACTTATCAAATCTTATCCCAAGCTTATCATTCTGAAACATTTTCACATAAGCTAGACATCCCCAAGTTTTAAAATGCTTAAGGCTAGATTTCCTCCCTGTCCATAACTCATATGGAGTCTTTGGGACAGACTTTGAGGGGACCTTATTTAGTAGATATGCAGCTATTTCTAGGGCATAACCCCAAAAGGATATTGGAAGGTCGGTAAAACTCATTATGGAACGAACCATGTCCAACAATGTTCGATTTCTCCTTTCAGATACACCATTCAACCGTGGCGTTCCTGGTGGAGTCCATTGTAAGATTATACCATTTTATTTGAGATAATTGAGAAACTCATTGCTTAAGTATTCCCCTCCTCGATTCGATTGAAGACTCTTAATACTCTTGCCAGTTGGCTTCTCTACTTCACTTCTGAATTCTTTGAACTTTTCAAACGATTCAGATTTGTATTTCATCAAATACATGCATCCAAATCTTGAATGATCATCAGTGAAAGTAATGAAATAAGAATGCCCTCCTCGTGCATTCGTTGTCATAGGTCCACACACGTCTGTATGTACCAATGCTAACAACTCTGTAACTCTTTGTCCTTTTCCATTAAAAAGAGATTTAGTCATCTTATCCATGAGACAAGATTCACAAATTGGATATGATTCGTAATCAGATAGCTCTAAAAGCCCATCTTTATACAACTTGATTAATCTTGTTTCATTAATATGACCGAGTCTACAGTGCCACATAAAGGTATAATTAGCATAATCTCTTTTCTTTTTCTTAGCTTGTTCAATTTGAAGTATATTTTCATGCAAGTTAAGTACATAAAGTCCATTTAGTAAATTGCCAACACCATGTAAAATATTTTTATTATAAATAGAACAAATGTTGTTTTTTATTATAATATCAAAACCATCCATATCTAATACAAAAATTGAAATAATGTTTCTTATAAGTGTTGGAACATAATAACAATTATATAAACTAATGGACTTGCCCATAGCCTGTGCTAAACAATAAGTTTCTACAGCTAATGTAACAACCTTTGCTCTATTTCCCACTCGTAAGACGACTTCATCCTTTTTCAACTTTCTACTTCTGCTTAGTCCCTGCACATTGTTATGATGTGAGAACCACAGCCGGTATTCAATACCCAAGTAGAATTTTGACTTTCAGAAAAATTAATTTCAATCATGAACAAACCTAGATCGGAAGTCGAAACTTCTCCAAGCTTCTTCTGGTCTGCAAGATACTCCTTGCAGTTCCTCTTCTAGTGACCTAACTTATTACAATGGTAGTATATTCCTTTGCTATCTGGATCAGCTTTCTTATTATCCTTTACTTTTGCCTTGCCCTTAGCGTTCTTCTTTTTCTTCTTTTCAGAAGATACGTTGGGCCTCTTCTTTTTCTTGGAAGAATCATCCACCAATAAGACTTGGTTCATCTTAGATGGGAAGTGACCTTCAGCAGTTTTCAGCATGTTAAGTAACTCGGGCAAGCTGACGTCCAACTTATTCATGTGAAAATTCACAACAAATTGTGAAAAGGTGTCTGGGAGTGACTGCAAGATTAAATCTTGACTTAACTCTCCATCCATCACGAACCCTAATTGTCCAAGACGTTCAATAAAATTGATCATCTTTAGGACATGTATCTCAATAGTAGTGCCCTCGGTCATTTGAGATCGAAAGAGCTCCTTAGATATCTGATATCTAGCAGTCCTACTTTCCTCACCATACAACTCCTTGAGGTGCAAGAGTAGCATCCATAGTTTTATGCTGACGCTGAAGCTCGTTACTCATGGATGCGAGCATGATATATTGAGCCACGATTGCATCATCTTGCCAATTTCTAAAAGTAGCAATCTCTTCCTCATAGGTTGTTTCTGCAATAGTTTCAGGACGGGCGAATTTAGGACATAAGAAATCTTTTCAGCAGTGAGAACAATTCTCAGATTCCTTAACCAGTCCGTATAATTCGGTCCGGTCAGTTTGTTTGCATCAAGTATGCTTCATAGTGATATTAGTGAGTTTGACATTTTTCAAATTCTACATATGAAATAGACAACATTTTAGCATTCATTCATTTTATTAATTACCAAAATAAATTAGGTCTTTATTTAAATTGGTATCTCACACTATTTTCATTAAATTATATACCCTCGGTAAATCTAATTAAAGATTTGCTAGTGAGAATAAGGATCATATTTCAAATGTATATAGCCTTATGTGTGCACAACAAACTATATATAAATAAATAGGTAGACAACTATTGTCAATTATATCATCATGTAACTCTTTGTATTTTGCCTCTTAGATCATAATGGTCAAGTGTGTGCACATCCGAACTAAAATAATCTAAGTTAAGTCAGACCTAGCATTTCCATATAAGCGAGGAGAAAAATACAGCCCTTGTGTGTGCACAACAAAGCGGTAATGTCCAATTCCTTATAAACATCCAATGTAATAAAGCACCATCTTAAATATTTAATACTTGCCTTATGTGTGCACAACAAACTCATATTAAATATTCAATACTCTATTGCTTTACCATGGTAGAAGGTTACGTTCGATATTCTAAATATCTTTGAAAGTTGCAACATAATATGATATCTTTGAGTGGTTTGTTATTATTTGTCTCATCTTGTTTAGCGCGCATGCACACACACACACACACACACACACACACACATATATATATATATAATACGCGTCACATTATTTAACATGCGAAGCATGTTGTATAATATATAATATATATAGTAAACATACACATATAGAATACTATATTCTACCCGGATTGATTATGGACTTTTATTCTAGTTTGGTTCACTAGAGCCACTAAGTGAACCAAAAGGTCAAACCTAGGGTGCAAGAACTGAATTTAAATATAACTATTATATTTAAACCCGAGTTTCATTACAAACGGGTTTTCACGAGCTCCTTGCTCCTTTGTCTCCAATTCTTCAAAATAATTCTAACTATTCCTATTACATAAACTATTTACAATAAATAGAAACCTTGATCAACAGTCAAGGGGAAGTACATAGGAGGAAGATAGAATTTACATTAAGAAAAATTAGAGAAGACGAGGTACATAGACCCCATTTATAAAACTCATTCATTCAAGCATCCTCATAAAATAAAATCCAATCTTCCATTGGTCAATAGTCCATAATCAATCCCATTTATTATCATATATATCACCATATGCATCAATAAATAACATTCGTCTCATGAATAATAAAACTTTCCATATATGCATCGATATCATTTAATAGGCAATTTAAAGTTGCATGAAATCCAATTTCAAGTATAAAATAACTCTTTATTTTAATTATAAAACTATGTAAAATAACTCTTTATTGAAAAAAACTGCAAAAAATATTAAAATCGCAAAATTTGTCAAGGTGGCTCTACAGCGCCGGTTTTGTTAATAAAAGCGGCGCTACGGCGCCGGGTCGTATCGCGCCAAGGGATACGGCGCTGCAGCGCCAGTTTATCAAAAGGGACACGGCGCGATAGCTCCATGTCTGTAGAACTGTTACTACATTTTTCCTTTAGTCGCGAATTTGATCAATTTTTCATCCAAAACTCGATTTTCTGCAATTGTTTTCAAAACCCATGATTTTATACAACATATTATGCCCAATAAATTGTTCTGAACACATACCCATATATATACGGAATCAAAACAATTAATAATTCGCATAAAGTTTGGCTCTTGATACCACTGTTAGGTTTGTAATAATGCAAACATGCAATCAAATTACACAAATATAGAGGAAGCGCGATAAAATCAAATTTTAAAATTTTATACAAACCGTCACAATGATCTTTCTTTATGCGTAATTATTAATTAAACGAAAGAGATAGAGATTAAGAATTATACCCTCGTAGAATCGTGCTTCCTCGGGTACAAGTTCTACTCCAAATCATTCGCGTTCTCCTTGATTTCACCGATTAGATTCCTTGTTTTGATCAACGTTAGCCATCCAAATGTTTGGCCTCTATAGGTGATCCACCAAGGAATAATATATATTCAAGAAGATGGGTGTTGGCAAAACTCTAGTTTCTATCTCTATAGAAATTGTAAGTACTCTCCCAAAATCTAATGGAAATGTGTGTAATCCTAAATCATAATAAGACTCCTCTTATTTATAGATATAGGTAACCCTCCTAAACTATTTTGGAATAGGATTTTATTTTGATTAAACTATTTTAATTAATTAAACTCCTAATCCAATTAGGAATTTATGAGAGTACTTGTATTAATTAATTTCCATACCCTTTCAAGAATTAAATAATAATAATAGTAATAATAATAATAATAAGACTCCTTTTATTAATTTATATTTAATATTTTCAAAATATTAAATAATAAATATTATGCTATTTAATTTATTCTATCACCATAAATTAAATTAAATAACTTAACTTATTATTATGATTATGTCATTTACTTCTTAAATAAATATTTTTCTTTTTGCGGTGTGACATTTAGGTTCTCCATATTAAACTGGTTGTGAATAAATCAATTAGAATAATTCTAATATTATTTAAATAAATAAATTAAACTATTTAATTCATTAAATTAAATAATATTTATTCTACAATAATGGTAAACCCCCTTAGCGATCAACGACTTTCCTAATAATATAGACTTCAACATTAATCACAAAAGAACCTTTCAGTGAATAATTACCGTACAATTCAATCATTCTACCATATAATGTCCCAATTAAATATAAGACATGGAATTACTGTCAAGTCTTATTTTATTTAATTATATGTATTTCGATTCTCAAACGCATAACTATAAATAATGCAAATTAGAAACTCTTTTCTAATTTCATTCTGCCTTGGCCAATGACTACTAAGTTGTCATTTATCGAATCACATATGACATTCTCATCTTTTACTAGATGTGGTAGATTCTTTGTTGATCATTCACTTATCTTCATGTATAACTTATTATAACCAAACATACCCTTTGATATACCCTAAAGGTTTTAAGGGACATGTCAAAGTATAACTCATCTTACACAAGATATTATGATGATCTCAAGTCCAAGGATCACTTGTACTACTATCACTAGAGGAATTCCTATTGACAGACAAGTAAACTCTATTAGGTATTTCTTTAGCGAATCACGTTTAGTGGACTTATTCTTCAATAAGCACCTACATACTTGTTTTAGTGTCTTCACACAAATGATTATGAGATCAATCATCCTCTTCCTAAGAGCAAGCAAAGTATGTACTAATCTATCTGGATTCACTAATCCCCTTTTAGTAATCCAACGATTAGGAACGATTTTAGTTTTAAGTTTTATAAGAATTTAGATCTCATTAGCATGATCATCATCATGATTCTAAAACATTGCTAAAAACTATGAGTTTATCACATATAACATAACAACACCAAGTAGATAAAGTAAAATGGCTTTAATACCTTTATTAATAAATGAATAAGATTACAAAGTATATGCTACATCATATCAAATATGATTAGCTTGTGTGCATACTACTTTCACATACCATGTTCTTTATCAGACATTGGATTTGTTCTATAAACTATAGTTTTGTATTTAACTCCTCTGAAACTGCCCTTGGGAAGCAGATACGCTTGTTTTAGACAACTAAATTAATTGAGAAGCTCTTCATTTATGAGGACTGCTGGTTATTTGTTATGCTACTGATCAAGATTACTTTATTTTCCCTGCAAAGTGTACATGAGAAAGGCAAATGGTGACACAATATGTTTGTTGTTTTTGTTTTCAGCAAAGTTTGTGAATCCAAAACTAATTCAAACTATGTGCACACATTGTTCTTTTACACCTACTATTTTTTTCATATTTAAACTCTGATGATGATGCACAAGAGGGTTTATCTTGTGTTTTCTCATAATTCAATTTTTTGATTCATTTAGTATCTAAAATAATTTGTTTGTGTTTTTATGTATAGTTTGATGGAAAATATGGATACTGATATACCAATATCATCCGATACAAATCCAATCCAAGTCCCAAATAATGGAGGAGATAATGGAGGAGGCGAGAGCCGTGAAACGCAAAATCAAAATGAAGTTGAAGAGATCAAGCAAATAATCAGTAAGACTCGTGCTACAATATGGGAACATTATATAAGATTTAAACAAAATGATGAAATAAAGGCAAAGTGCAAGTATTGTGGTCAAGTTTTAAAAGCCAACTCGGGAAAAAATGAGACAAGAGGTTTAAAAAATCATAATGCAAGATGTAAATTGTGTTAGGTTTGTATATAACGCGAACATGCAATCAAATTACATAAATAAAGTGAAAACGCGATAAAATCGGACTTTAAAATTTTATACAAACCATCACCATGATCTTTCTTTATGCGTAATTATTAATTAAACGAAAGAGATAGAGAATAAGAATTATACCCTTATAGAATTCTAGCTTCTTCAGGTACAAGTTCAACTCCAATTCTTTCGCGTTCTCCTTGAATTTCACCGATTAAATTCCTTCCTTTGATCAACGTTAACCACCCAAGTGTTTGGCCTCTAGAGGTGATCCGCCAAAGAATAATACTTGTTCAAGAAGATGGGTGTTGGCAAAACCCTAGTTTCTATCTCTATAGAAATTATAAGTACTCTCCACAATTCTAATGGAAGTGTATATAACCCCAAATCATGATAAGACTCCTCTTATTTATAGATATAGGAAACCCTCCTAAACTATTTAGGATTATGGTTTTTATTCTAATTAAACTACTTTAATTAATTAAATTCCTAATCCAATTAGGAATTTATGAGAGTACTTTTATTAATTAATTCCCAAACCTTTTTAAGAATTAAATAATAATAATAGTAATAATAATAATAATAAGACTCCTCTTATTAATTTATATTTAATATTTCTAAAATATTAAATAATAAATATTAAGCTATTTAATTTATTCTATCTTCATAGATTAAATTAAATACACTTAACTTATTATTACGATTATGTCATTTACTTCTTAAATAAATATTTTTCTTTTGCGGTGTGACCCTTTAGGTTCTCTATATTAAACCGGTTGTGAATAAATCAATTAGAATAATTTTAATCTTATTTAAATAAATAAATTAAACTATTTAATTTATTTAAATAAATAATATTTATTCTACAATAAGAGTAAGCCTTCTTAGCGATCAACGACTTTCCAGATAATATAGATTTCAACATTAATCACAAAAGAACCTCTCAGTGAATAGTTACCGTACAATTCAATCCTTCTACCACACAATATCCCAATTAAATATAAGACATAAAATTACTGTCAAGTCTTATTTTATTTAATTATATGCATTTCGATTGTCAAATGCAAAACTCTGAATAATGCAAATTAAAAACTCCTTTCTAATTTCATTATGCATTGGCCAATGACTACTAAGTTGTCATTTATCGAATCATATAGGACATTCTCATCTTTTACTAGATGTGGTAGATTATTTGTTGATCATTCACTTATCTTCATGTATAACTTATTATACCCAAGCATACCCTTTGATATATCCTAAAGGTCTTAAAGGACAAGATACTATGATAATCTCAAGTCTAAGGATCACTTGTACTACTATCACTTAAGGAATTCCTATTGACAGACAAGTAAAACTCCATTAGGTATTCCTTTAGCGAGCCATGTTTAGTGAACTTATTCTCCAATAAGCACCTACACACTTACTTTAGTGTCTCCACACAAATGATTATGAGATCAATCATCCTCTTCTTAAGAGCAAGCAAAGTGTGTACTAATCTATCTGGATTCATTAATCCCATTTTAGTAATCCAACGATTAGGAACGATTTTAGGTTTAAGTTTTTTAAGAATTTAGATCTCATTAGCATGATCATCATCATCATGATTCTAAAAACATTGCTCAAAACTATAGGTTTATCACATATTAAATAACAGCACCATGTAGATAAAGTAAAATGCTTTTAATAGATTAAATCTTTTATTAATAAATGAATAAGATTACAAAGTATATGCTACATCATATCAAATATGATTGGCTTATGTGCATACTACTTTCAATCTCCCACTTGCATTAAAGCCAATCGCCATGGTATCTAATACCTATCTTCTCTAAGTGACGATTAAACTGCTGTCGGGTTTAAGCTTTAATAAATGGACTTGCAATGTTGTCTTGTGAGTCCACTATCTCTATAGTGACTTCTCCTCTTTCATTAATTTCTATAATCATATGAAAGTGCCGCAACACTTGTTTGGATCCCAGATGAGACTTTGGTTCCTTGCTTTGTGCAACAGCCTAGTGTTTTTCACAATATACCAACTAGGAACCATTCCAAGTTCTGTAATGAACTTTTCATCCAAACAACCAACTTGCAGCTTCATTTACAGCTATATACTCTGTCTTTATCACTTAAATAGCAACCGTTTGCTGCTTGGAACTCTTTGTAACTCACTACACCACCGTTCAAAATAATCATATACCTTAAAGTGGATTTGGTGTCGTCTAGGTCAATCTGAAAAACTTGAGTCTGTGAAGCCCTCTAGTTTCAATTCAGATCCACCATTAAAACACATCCTTAGTTCTTCTTAAGTACTTTTGAATGTTTCTCACTGTCTTACAGTGATATTCTCCAGAAACAAACTGATATTTGCTTATCACATTTAGTGCATAAGTAATATCCAGTCTTGTACATTTCATCGCATATATGATAGTTACTTATGCGATCTCTCTTTATAGTTGTCTTTGGGGACAATTGTTTGAGAAATTCACTCCATGACTCATCAACATGAGACTTCTCTTAGAGTTTGCCATGCTAAACCCCTTTAGCATCAAATGAATGTACGTTCCTTGGGTTAAGCCAAGCATCCTTATAGATTTATCTCTATAGATCTTCATCCCAAAATATAGGATGCTTCAACCAAATCTTCCTTGGAGGAATGTTTAGACAATATTATCTTTACTGATTATAGCATTGGTATGTCATTCCCTTTCAGTAGTATATTAACATATAGTACTAGGAATGTCACTGCGCTTCCACTGACCTTCTTGTACACACATGGTTCATCCTCGTTTTTGATAAAATCAAACTCCTTTGATTGTCTCATCGAAATGGATGTTCCATCTTCGAGAAGCTTGTTTCAATCCATAAATGGATCATTGTAGCTTACATACATGATTTGCTTCAACCTTTTTAAAACAAATTTCTCTGGCTATATCATACATACATTCTCTTCAAGTCTTCATTGAGGAAGGACGTCTCTACATCCATTTGCCAGATTTTGTAATAATAAGCTGCAATCACAAGCAAAATCCGAATGGACTTGAGCATTGCTACTGGTGATAAGATTTCATGATGGACAACTCCTTGCCATTATTTGAAATATTTTGTCACCATTCTGGCCTTATAGGTCTCCACCTTGCCATTTGCTCCAGTCTTTCTCTTAAAGACCCATTTACACCCTATAGGCACTATGCCTTTCGGTAGAGTAACCAGAGTCTATACTTGGTTCCTATACATGGAGTCCATTTCAGATTTCATGGTCATCTGTCATTTTCATGAGTGTCTACTACTCATAGCCTCATCGTATATACTGGATCATCATTCTCTATGATGCGTACCTCATCATCATCCTCTATGATGAATCCATACCTCCTAGGTATCTTCGGTACTCTTTCAGATTTACGATTCGGTTGTGGTACAATAGGTCTATCTACAGGTTCCTTGGTTCGACTTATAGTGTTTTGTGGTTCTTGAACTTCTTCAAGATCTATTTTTCCTCCCATTAGCCCCTTCAACTATAAACTCCTTTATCCAAGAAGGTAGCGTATTTCACAACAAACACCTTTTGCTCAGTAGGATTATAGAAATGATACCCTAAACTTTCTTTAGGATATCCCACAAATATGTACTTGTCAGATTTTGTCCTAAGCTTATCCTTTTGAAACTTTTTCACATAAGCTGGACAACCCCAAATCTTAACATGCTTAAGACTGGGTTTCCTCCCTGTCCATAACTCATATAGAGTCTTGGGGACGAATTTTGAGGTTACCTTATTTTGTAGATATGCAGCCGTTTATAGGGCATAACCCCAGATGGGTATTGAAATGTTGGTAAAATTCATCATGGACTGCACCATGTCTAACAAGGTACGATTTATCCTTTTAGATACACCAATCAATTATTGCGTATCAGGAGGTGTCCATTATGAGAAAATACCATTTTGAGATGATCTAGAAACTCATTGCACAAGTATTCCTTCCTCGATCTGATCAAAGATTCTTAATACTTTATCAATTTGTTTCAATTCTGAATTCTTTGAACCTTTCAAATGATTCAAATTTGTATTTCATCACATACACATATTCAACTCTTTGAATGATTATCTCCTTTTCTTTTACTAATTTGTTCAACTTGCAAAATACTTTTCATGCAAGTCAAGTATATAAAAGTCCATCAAGTAATCTTCCAGTTCCAAACAAAATATTATCATTATAAATAGAACAACTATTGTTCTTAAATATAATACCAAGTTCTTCCTTGTCCAACAACGGAAAGAAATAATACTTCTAATGAAAACTGGAACATAATAACAACTTATTAACTTAATAGACTTGCCCGTAGGCAACGCTAAACTATTAGTTCCTACGGCTAATGCATCAACCATTGCTCCATTCCCCACACGTAGGATTACTTCCTCTTTGTTTAGCTTTCTACTACTGCTTAGTCTCTGCATCGATTTGCATATGTGAGAACTATAGCCGGTATCCAATACCCAAGTAGAACATTGACTTACAGAAAGATTTATTTTAATCATGAACAAACTTGTATCTGTAACCGAAGCTTCACTAAGCTTCTTCTGGATAGCTTTTGCAAGATACTCCTTACAGTTTCTTTTCCAGTGTCTAGGGTTATTACAGTGGAAGCAAACTCCTTTGCTATCCGCATCAGTTTTCATCTTATTGTCCTTTGTATTTACCTTTACTTTTGCCTTATTTAAACTTTTCTTCTTTTCAGAAGATCCTTGGTCCTCTTCCTTTTCTTGGAAGATATCTACTAGTAAGACTTGGTCTTTCTTGGCTGAAAAGTGACTCTTTACAGTTTTCAACATGTTTAAGCAACTCCGGCAGGCTGACTACTAGCTTGTTCATATGAAAATTCATAATAAATTGTGAGAAAGAGTCCGGAAGTGATTGCAAGATCAGATCTTAAATCAATTATCCATCCATTACAAAACTCACTTGTCCCAATTGTTCAATCAGATTGATCATTTTGAGGACATGTGTCTGTACTGTAGTGTCATCGGTCATTCTAGATCGGAAGAGCTCCTTAGATATCTGATATCTAGCAGTCCTACTTTCCTCACTATACAACTCTTTGAGGTGCAGGAGTATATTAGGAGCATCCATAGTTTCATGCTGACGCTGAAGCTCGTTACTCAAGGATGCGAGTATGATGCATTGAGCCACGGTTACATCATCTTGCCACTTTCTAAAAGTAGCAATCTCTTCCTCAGAGGCTTTTTCTGTAACAGTTGCAGGAACAGGCGAATTAAGGATATAAAATAGCTTTTCAGCCGTGAGAACTATTCTCAAATACCTTAACCAATCCATATAATTCGGTTCGGTAAATTTATTAGCATCCAATATGCTCCGCAGTGATAGTGATTTAGACATTATAAATTCTATAAATGAAATTTGTAATTTAACAACATTTTAGCATACATTTATTTTATTAATTACCAAAATAAATTAGGTCTTTATTTAAATTGGTATCTCTCACTATTTTCATCAAAGTATATTACCCTCAATATATAGTTTGGCAAATTTAATTAAAGATTTGCTAGTGAAAATAAGGATCCTATTTCAAATGTATATAGCCTTGTGTGACACAACAAACTATATATAAATAAATAGGTAGACAACTATTGTCAATTACATCACCATATAACTCCTTGTATTTTACCTCTTAGATTATTTTGATCAAGTGTGACACATCCGAATCAAAATTATCCAAGTTAAGTCCAACCTAGCACTTCCATATATGTGAAGAGAAAAACACCGTCCTTGTGTGACATAACAAAACAACATTGTTCAATTCCTTAATAAGCATCAAATGTAATAAAGCAACATCTTAAATATTTAATACTTGCCTTATGTGACACAATAAACTCATATTAAATATTCAATACTCTATCGCTTTACCATGCTAGAAGACGACGTTCGATATTCCAAATATCTTTGAACGTTATAACTTAATATAATTTTTTTGAGGGGTTTGTTATTATTTGTCTCATCTTGTTTAGCGCGTGTGCGAAGCATGTTGTATAATATATAATATATATATATATATATATATATATATAGTAATCATGCATATATAGAATACTATATTCTGCCCGGATTGATTATAAAATTTTGTTCTAGTTTGGTTCACTAGAGCCACCAAGTGAACCAAAAGGTCAAATCTAGGATGCAAGAACTGAATTTAGATATAACTATTACATTTAAACCTGGGCTCCATTACAAACGGGTCTTCAAGCGCTCCTTGTTCCTTTGTCTCCAATTCTTCAAAATAATTTTAACTAATCCTATTACATAAACTATTTACAATAAATAGAAACCTTGATCAACAGTCAAGGGGAAGTACATAGGAGGAAGATAGAATTTACATCAAGAAAAACAGAGAAGACGAGGTACGCAGACCCCATTTATAAAACCCATTTATTCAAGCATCCTCATAAAATAAATCCAATCATCCATTGGTTAATAGTCCATAATCAATCCCATTTATTATCATACATATCACCATATGCATCAATAAATAACATTCATCTCATGAATAATAAAATCATTCCATATATGCATTGATATCATTTAATGGGCAATTTAAAGTTGCATGAAATCTAATTTCATGTTTAAAACAACTCTTTATTTTAATTATAAAACCATGTAAAATAACTCTTTATTTTAATTATTGAAAAATTGCAAAATTAATCAAAATCGCAAAATCTGTCAGAGTGGCACTGCGGCGCCGGCTTTGTGAAGAAAAGTGGTGCTGCGGCGCCGGGTCGTATCCAGGCAAGAGATACGGCGCTGTGGCGCCATGTCTAACAAAGGGACACGGCGCTGTGGCGCCAAGTCGTCAGAAATGTTTTTCTAATTTTCCTGCAGTCGCGAATTTGATCAGTTTTTCATCCAAAACTTGATTTTCTGCAATTGTTTTCAAAACTCATGATTTTATACAACATATTATGCCCAATAAATTATTCCAAACACACACCCATACATATACGGAATCAAAACAATTAATAATTTGCATAAAGTTTGGCTTTTGATACCACTGTTAGGTTTGTATATAACGCGAACATGCAATCAAATTACATAAATAAAGCGGAAGCGCGATAAAATTAGATTTTAAAATTTTATACAAACCATCACCATGATCTTTCTTTCTGCACAATTATTAATTAAATGAAAGAGATATAGAATAAGAATTATATCCTTTTCGAATTCTGGCTTCCTCAGGTACAAGTTTAACTCCAATTCTTTCGCGTTCTCCTTGAATTTCACCGATTAAATTCCTTACTTTGATCAACGTTAGCCACCCAATTGTTTGGCCTCTAGAGGTGATCCACCAAGGAATAATACTTGTTCAAGAAGATGGGTGTTGGCAAAACCCTAGTTTCTATCTCTATAGAAATTGTAAGTACTCTCTACAATTCTAACGGAAGTGTGTGTAACCCCAAATAATGATAAGACTCCTCTTATTTATAGATATAGGAAACCCTCCTAAACTATTTAGGATTAGGGTTTTTATTTTAATTAAACTACTATAATTAATTAAACTCCTAATTCAATTAGGAATTTATGAGAGTACTTTTATTAATTAATTCCTAAACCCTTTTAGGAATTAAATAATAATAATAATAGTAATAATAACAATAATAATAATAAGACACCTCTTATTAATTTATATTTAATACTTCCAAAATATTAAATAATAAATATTAAGTTATTTAATTTATTCAATCTTCATAGATTAAATTAAAAACACTCAACTTATTATTACGATTATGCCATTTACTTCTTAAATAAATATTTTTCTTTTTGCGGCGTGACCCTTTAGATTCTCCATATTAAACTGGTTGTGAATAAATCAATTAGAACAATTTTAATCTTATTTAAATAAATAAATTAAACTATTTAATTCATTTAAATAAATAATATTTATTCTACAATAAGGGTAAGCCCCCTTAGCAATCAACGACTTTTCAGATAATATAGATTTCAACATTAATCACAAAAGAATCTTTTAGTGAATAGTTACCGTACAATTCAATCCTTCTACCATACAATGACCCAATTAAATATAAGATATGGAATTACTGTCAAGTCTTATTTTATTTAATTATATGTATTTCGATTCTCAAATGCACAAATCTGAATAATGTAAATTAGAAACTCCTTTCTAATTTTATTATGCCTTGGCCAAGGACTACTGAGTTGTCATTTATCGAATCACATAGGACATTCTCATCTTTTACTAGATGTAGTAGATTCTTTGTTGACCATTCACCTATCTCCATATACAATTATTATACCCAAGCATACCCTTTAATATACCCTGAAGGTCTTAAAGGACATGTGAAAGTATAACTCATCATACATAAGATACTATGATGATCTCAAGTCTAAGGATCACTTGTTGATAGACTCCACGGTACGCTTGGGTGTGGTGGTCGTCGCTCGGATCATTTCTAGTAAGCAAATTTGATGGAACTCTTTCGATACCTTAACCCCTCGCCTATATGTAGACGATAAACCTCGGTATAATTGATCAAGCAATTGAATGCGTGTAGGATGGAACACTAACAACACTTTGACCCTCGTTTAATTGTAAACGATAATCTTCGTACGATTGTATGATGCGGTAGAGTAACGCCACACACAACTGTGATTTGTTGTATGATAAGTTAATTATGAATCTCAAAAGAAAAACTAAGAATAATAACTTAGAAATCTTTCAAAGAACCAAAAGTAGAGAATATCTCTCAATTGTATAAAACTCCGAATAATAGTTGTTGTTCAATAACATCAGCCAATCCTTATTTATACTACCCAAAAGGTAACCCTGATTGATAAGGAATAACAAACTGATTTGGAAACAAAATCTTATCTAATATATCTTCTAATTAGAATTGAAAACAAAATCATAACTAAAAATCTTGAAATCCAGTGCAAATCCGCGCTTAAAAGAAATCTGGAACGCAGAACAAAGCTTGTACGCAGCGGACCTCAGATATGCGCGCCGCGGCTCATGCGCGCGCTGTGGCTCATGCGTGCGCCGCGGCCCCGAGAATGGCGCGCCACGGCTCAGAACTCCTGTCCAATCTATTTTGTTTTGCTGATTTTGAACCAATTTCTTGCAACAACATAACGAACTTCAATTTCTTGCAACAACATAACGAACTTAGACTCATCATTCGTCCACGAATTCTTTTCATTCCATACATCTTGAATTAATTCGTTAAGTCCTTCTTTGAATCGTTTAGCTCGCGACCTCGTAACTGGACCAATTGGCACTTAAACTGGATCCGCCCACATTTTCCCTCCATGACTCCCATCCTTAACCGAGCTAGGCATGTCCTCATTATTCCTCTCCTCTTGAAAAGGATTTGTCCTCAAATCATCACCTACATCAAACGGATTCAAATCAGTAACGTTAAATGTGGCACTAACATTATACTCACCAGGTAAATCCAATTTATATGCATTATCATTTATGCGCTCGAAAACTTAAAAAGGACCATCTCCCCTTGGAAGCAATTTTGATCGTCTTTGAGTCGGAAATCTCTCCTTCCATATGTGTAACCACACCCAATCTCCTGGTTCAAAAATAACGTATCAACGACCCTTGTTAGCCTGCTTCACATATTGCTCCGTCCTCCTTTCGATGTTAAGCCTGGCTTTCTCATGTATCTGCTTAACAAATTCAGCTTTTTTTTCCCATCCATGTTAGTAAATTCAGAAACAGGTAATGGCAATAAATCCAACGGTGTCAAAGGATTAAAACCATAAACAATTTCAAATGGTGAAAATTGTGTAGCAGAATGAACAGATCGATTATATGTAAACTCAACATGCGGTAGACACTCGTCCCAAACTTTAACATTCTTCTTGATAATAGCCCTTAACAATGCAGATAAAGTTCTATTAACTACTTCTGTTTGACCATCAGTTTGTGGATGACAAGTAGTGGAAAATAACAATTTAGTACCTAACTTACACCACAAGGTCTTCCAAAAATAACTTAAGAACTTAGTATTTCTATCAGAAACAATTGTTCTAGGCATACCATGCAATCTAACAATTTTCTTAAAGAACAAATCAGCTACATGTGAAGCGTCATCAGTTTTGTGACATGGAATAAAATATGCCATTTTAGAAAACCTATCCACGACCACAAATATCGAATCATGACCATGCTTAGACCTAGGTAAACCCAACACAAAATCCATAGATATATCAACCCAAGGTTCATTAGGTATTGGCAATGGCATATACAATCCATGAGGTTGAACACGAGACTTAGATTATCGACAAGTAATGCATTTATCACAAATTCTTTCCACATCTCGTTTCATATGAGTACAATAAAAAAGTTCTTTTAAAACAGATAAAGTCTTTTCCACACCAAAATGACCCATTAGACCTCCCCCATGTGACTCTCTAATCAATAACTCACGTAAAGAACATGCAGGTATACATAATTTATTTTCTCTAAACAGAAAACCATCAACTTTAAAATATCTACCTACACCATTCCTTTCACATGATTTAAACTTTACACCAAAATCAAGGTCATCACCATATAATTCTTTAATGCGTTCAAACCCAAGCAGTTTTGTATCAAGAGTATTTAATAACACATACCTTCGAGATAAAACATCAGCAACGACATTCTCTTTACCTTGCTTATACCTGATGACGTATGGAAATGTCTAAACGAACTCCATCCACCGTGCATGTCGTTTGTTCAACTTATACTGACCTTTCAAATATTTTAACGATTCATAATCCGTTTGAATCACGAATTCCTTCGGCCATAAGTAGTGTTGCCACGTCTCTAATGCTCTAACTAACGTATACAGCTCTTTATCATATGTCGGATAATTCAAAGCTGCACTATTCAACTTCTCGCTGAAGTATGCCACATGTTTTCCTTCTTGCATTAACACCGCCCAATCCCTATACCTGAAGCATCACACTCAATCTCAAAAGTTTTAGTAAAGTTAGGCAAAACAAGCAAAGGAACATTAGTCAATTTATCTTTAATTAAACTAAATGCTTTTTCTTGTTCATCACCCCACTTAAATCCCACAGTCTTTTTGATAACTTCCGTTAGCGGTGCTGTGATTTCGCTGAAATTCTTCACGAATCGTCGATAGAAACTCATGAGTCCATGAAAACTATGAACTTGACTTACGCTCGTAGGACTCGACCATTCCCGGATTGCACGTATGTTCTCCTCGTCCACTTGAACTCCCTGTGAACTCATAACAAAGCCAAGAAACACAACTCTATCTGTGCAAAATGTACATTTATCCATGTTAGCAAATAATTTTTCTTTCCGAAGAACATTTAAAACAGATTTTAAATGCAATGCATGTTCTCTCAAGTTTTTGCTATATATCAAAATATCATCAAAAATAAACTACCATAAAACATGGTTCATTAGTCTCATGAAAGTACTAGGAGCATTAGTTAAACCAAAAGGTAACACTAACCACTCATATAACCCATATTTTGTTTTGAAAGCAGTTTTCCATTCATCACCCTCTTGCATTCTAATTTGATGATAATCATTTTTAAAATTAATTTTAGAAAATATACATGACCCATGCAATTCATTTAACATGTCATCTAAATGAGGAATGAGATGTTGATATTTTACCGTAATATTATTTACCGCACGACAATCGATACACATCTACCATTTTCCATCCTTCTTTGGCACTAAGGTCACTGGAACTGCACACAGACTCATACTTTCCCTTACGAACCCTTTCTCCATTAATTCGCCCACTTGTCGCTGTAACTCCTTAGTCTCCTCGGGATTACTTCGATAGGCTGGACGGTTCGGAATGGTAGCACCGGGTACGAAATCAATCTGATGTTCAATTCTCCGAATAGTGGTAATCCTTGTGGAAGCTCCTCGGGAAATACATCCTTATATTCCTGTAAGATAGAAGAAACAACACTAGGCAATAAAGAATCGTTAGCGTTAGTATTCAACAGTGCCTCCTTATACCGAAGTATAATCATCAACTGCTTAACATCTAAAGCTCGCCTCACATCGCTCTTTTTTGCATAGATATTTGTTTTTCGCTCCTCATCTTTTCTTTTCTCTCTTTCTTTTTCTCTCTTATTTTTTCCCTCATTATTTTTCTTTTTTTCACTCTCTTTTCTTTTTTATGATCTTTCTGTAAGTGAATTTGATCCTCATGCACTTGTTGTGGTGACATAGGATATAAAGTAACCTTCCTTTTATTGTGAATAAAAGAATACTCATTTGTAAAGCCATCATGCTTCACTCGCCTGTCAAATTGCCATGGTCGACCAAACAATATGTGACCCGCTTGCATCGGAACCACGCCGCACAAAATCTCATTAGCATACCTTCTAATAGTAAATGGCACCAACACCTGTTAGTCACCTTAATCTCATTACTGTCGTTAAGCCACTGCAATCGATATGGTTGAGGATGTTTGGTTGTGGAAAGTTCTAACTTCTCTACCATAGCCTTACTTACTACATTCGTGCAACTACCTCCATCTATCACGACACAACAAATTTTTCCATTCACAAGGCATCTAGTATGAAATAAATTCTCACGCTGCTCGCTGCTATCCTCCTTCACTTGTGCACTAAGCACCCTTCTCGTCACCAAAACTTCCCCAAATATACTTCCCTATCTTCTACTTCCTCTAACGGTGGTATAGAGTCAGTATCACTTTCTTCCTCCTCGGTCTCTATTTCACCATTATCATGTAACAACATTGTCCGTTGATTTGGACATTGACTTGATATATGGCCCTTGCCTTGACACTTAAAACATTTAATATCACGATTACGACTAAAAGAATGTTGCTCATTTTTACCTTGCTTTCCCCGATTAGGCACATCTGGTTTAAGTTCCACTTTTGGCTTGTTCACAATTGGCTTCTCCTCTCGCTTTGCAACATTAGATTTCTATGACGAACCCGAGTTATGCATTGTCCGTTGACCACCTCTCCTCTTAAGTTGCTTCTCAATCTTGGTAGCCATGTGTACCATATCCTTCAAGGCCACGTAATGTTGTCGCTCCACCAAATCAGCTATATCCCAATTTAAGTCTGCTAAAAATCGAGCCATTGTCGCCGCACTATCCTCATTAATAGTATCCCTAGCCATTAGCACCTCTATTTCCTTATAGTAGTCTTCCACGCTCCTACCCCCTTGCTTCAAAGTCTGCAAATTCCGAAACAAATCCCGGTGATACTGGCTTGGTATAAATCTTTTCTTCATAACCGCCTTCATCTCAGCCCAAGTCTCAATCGGTTGCTCTTCGCATCGCCTCCTACTAGTCTTCAATTGACCCCACCAAGTGACAGCGTAACCTGTAAATTCTGTAGCTGCCAACTGTACCTTCTTGCGTTCTGAATAGTTTTGAACTTCAAAAACCCATTCGATTTTCTTCTCCCAATCAACATAAGCCTCAGGATCACTTCTCCCTTGAAAAGACGAAATCTTCAATTTAATGCTTCCCAAGTTATCATCCACCCGATTCCTCTGATCGTCTCTATCATCCCTGTGTCTCCTATTCCTAGCCTTAAATCGCCTTCCAATAATTGGATCAAACTCCTCTTCGTAGGAA
Organism: Aralia elata; assembly: GCA_034770075.1. NCBI lineage: Eukaryota > Viridiplantae > Streptophyta > Magnoliopsida > Apiales > Araliaceae > Aralia > Aralia elata. The sequence continues at coordinate 25,640,698 of CM068387.1, forward strand.
TCCTCCTCGTTGTCCCCAGTCCCATTTTTCTGTACTTTCTCCTTCTTTTGAGAACCCATAATTACTTGTGACTGCTCTTTTTGGATACTTTTTATCCTCTCAAATTTATTATCAAAGAGATCTAACTTCTGAATTACTTGTTGTAGTAGAACATCCAGGTCCACATTTGATTCTTCCCTTTGTCCTTTGTGGAAGATCCTTCTCCAAACAAACCCTTATCCTTCATACCAGACATTATTAGCTACAAAACAAAGGTTAGTAGGATATAAAATAATAATTTTCCTTACCACTCCCTCACGTGTTTCGCTCAATAATGTTTCGCTCGTGTATCACTCAATAAGCTTTTTCCCTCGAATGATCTCACAACTAAGCCTTTTACCTCTAATTATTCTCTCTAATAGGTTCTTATCGAATTAACCAAGTAACAATCACAGTTTTCCCAATCAACTCAATAGTAACTTATCACGAACTAATATAGAATAGGTAACTCTACTTAATTGCACCAAATATGAAATTACCCACAATACGATGAATATTAATAATAACTTTCTCTTTTTTTTATTAACGATTTTTTTATACTAACAACTCAACAATAAAGTAAAGATAGATACTTAGCTAGAGAACGCAACTTTGATACCAAATGATAGACTCCACGACACGCTTGTGTATGGTGATCGTCGCCCGGATCGTTTTTAGTAAGCAAATTTGATGAAACTCTTTTGATACCTTAATCCCTCGCCTATATGTAGACGATAAACCTTGGTATAATCGATCAAGCAATTGAATGTGTGTAGGATGGAACACCAACAACACTTTGACCCTCGTTTAGTTGTAAACGATAATCTCCATACGATTGTATGATGCGGTAGAGTAACACCACACACAACTGTGATTTGTTGTATGATAAGTTAATTATGAATCTCAAAAGAAAAACTAAGAATAATAACTTAGAAATCCTTCAAAGAACCAAAAGTAGAGAATATCTCTCAATTGTATAAAACTCCGAATAATAGTTGTTGTTCAATAACATCAGTCAATCCTTATTTATACTACCCAAAAGGTAACCCTAATTGATAAGGAATAACAAATTGATTTGGAAACAAAATCTTATCTAATATATCTTCTAATTAGAATTGAAAACAAAATCATAACTAAAAATCTTGAAATCCCGTGCAAATCCGCGCTTAAAAGAAATCTGGAACGCAGAACAGAGCTTGCGCACCGTGACCCTCAGATATGCGCGCCGCGGCTCATGCGCGCGCAGCGGCCCCGAGAATGGCGCGCCGCGGCTCAGAACTCCTGTCTAATCCCTTTTGTTTTACTGATTTTGAACCAATTTCTTGCAATAACATAACAAACTTAGACTCATCCTTCGCCCACGAATTCTTTTCATTCCATACATCTTGAATTAATCCGTTAAGTCTTACATACTTGCTTTAGTGTCTCCATACAAATGATTATGAGATCAATCATCATCTTCCTAAGAGCAAGCAAAGTATGTATTAATCTATCCGGATTCACTAATCCCCTTTTAGCAATCTAACGATTAGGAACGATTTTAGTTTTAAGCTTTCTAAGAATTTATATCTCATTAGCATGATCATCATCATGATTCTAAAAGCATTGCTCAAAACTATGAGTTTATCACATATTAAATAACAACACCATGTAGATAAAGTAAAATGCCTTTAATAGATTAAATCTTTTATTAATAAATGAATAAGATTACAAAGTATATTATACATCATATCAAATATGATTGGCTTGTGTGCATACTACTTTCAATTTGTACCCTCATAATATTCAATTAAAGGAAAAAAACAATCACTATTAAATTTTTCACCTTCATCAAGTATTAATGAAGGCGGTCAAGAGTTGGAAGGGGAATCAACTAATAGTGTTTGTTTATGAAAATTTGATTAAGAGTTAATTAGGAGGGCAATTTCGTTTATGATAATTGTAGATGGACTTCCTTTTAGCTATGTGGAGAATCTGGGCTTTAAATACTTGATGTTGGTTGCATGTCCAAAATTTAATGTGCCTTCACGTTCCACCATAACTAGAGATTGTTTGAAGCGTTTTTTAGAGGAGAAATTAAAATTGAAATCTTACTTCAAAAATACATCACAAAGGGTTTCTCTTACTACCGATACATGGACTTCCGTACAACGAATTAATTACATGGTGTTGACCACTCATTATGTTAATGATTAGTGGAATTTGCAAAAGAAAATGAAAATTATTAACTTTGTCCCAATTACTAGTTATAAAGGGGAAGACATAGGTATGTCGGTTGAAAATTGTTTGAGGGAATGGGGCATTGATAAAATTTTCACAATCACAATTGATAATACTAGTTCCAATGATGTTGCAATTTCCTATTTAAAAACTTAATTGAAAGTTTGGGGTCATAGCATTTGTGACAATAAATTTCTCCATGTGAGGTGTGTTGCTCATATTGTTAATTTGGTTGTATGTAATGGGTTGAAAGATGCGAGTCCTTCGATATTTCGTGTTCGATCTTTGGTTAGGTGGGTGCAACAATCTCCTTCTAGGATTAAAAAATTCAAAGAATGTGTTGAAATTGAGAAAATTAAAAAAAAAAAACTTCGTTGATCCTAGATGATGGAACTCCACTTATTCTATGTTGAATGCGGTTTTAGACTTCGAACACGCTTTTAATAGGCTTACAAGCAAAAACCCTTTATTCAAATTGGAAATGAAATCGGGTGATGGGTGGCATACCATAGAAGATTGGGGAGTTATGAGACAATTGGTGGTATTCTTAAAGTGTTTCTTCGACATTGCGATGAAGGTTTCAGGCACATCTTATGTGACATCAAATACTTTATTTCATGAATTTCTTGATCTTGATGATGTTTTAAATGAATTTTTATATGAAAGTGACTATGGAATGAGAGAAATGGCGTTGAGGATGAGAGCAAAATTAGATAAATATTGGGGGAATGTTGAGAAGATGAATAAATTATTGTACATTACGGTTGTTCTAGATCCTAGACATAAATTTTCATTTGTGGAATTTGCTTTTAATTCAATGTGTGGGAGTGGGAGTGAAATGGCAAATAAAATGATAAAATTAGTGCATGATGCCATTAAGGAATTGTTTAAATGTTATAGTCTCAAATATGCATCCCAAAGTGCACAATCATCCCAAAGTGCATAATCTAATATGTCTAGTGAAAGTTTTGATGTGCATCGTCGAGAAAGGACAAGGAGGAGGATGACGAAAAATTTTGTAGAACACATTGCAGATGTTCAAAGAGGGGATAATACAAAATTAGATAAGTATTGAGTGAGCATGTTGATCAAACGACTTCAAAATATAATGTTTTGGGTTGGTAGAAAAATAATTCTCCTAGATTTCCCATTCTCTCTCAAATGGCTAGGGATGTATTGGCAGTTCTTATGTCAACCGTTGCTTTTGAGTCGGAATTTAGCACTGGTGGTCATGTACTTGATCCATTTAGGAGTTTTTTAACTCCTAGCTCGTTAAGAGGTGCATGGATAACATTGGCATGAATCTGGCATTGATAGCATCGTTTGACGTGGTCGTCACAATCAACTTAGAGCGACAACCAATAATGTCCTGTCCTTAGGATTTTTTTGGCAAGTAATGGGCCACTCATGTGGGGTCCACACACTCCGCTATGTACTTCGTTTATGAGTCTTTGAGCCCGGTCTTTATTCATACACCTTAGGAGTCCCATGCTGATGTCTTTTTTATACAATGTATCTTCGCTTAGGCAAAACTTCATCGCCATCTTTTGGATTCGTTGTCTTTTGGTTCGATTTGCCCCAGTAGGGATAGATCCGTCTCGCAAGTATTGCTTTATGTTGTGGTACCAGGGTTGTCTGGGTGGAGACATCTCGTTTGAGACTTCTCCGACGTAGTTCCCATAAGCTGGGGTGCTTTGTATTGCAAATTCGATAGCAGGTGCGCCCTTACTCTTAGATATATGGACTAATAACGCCAATGTAGCCAACGCATCTGCAAAGTCATTTCTATTTCGTGGAATATGTCTGAAGGCGATGTCTTCAAATTCTTTAGCCATCTTGATGACGTGTCGATGGTAAGGTAGTAAATGAAGTCCCTTTGTGCTATACGCCCCCATAGATTGTCGGCTGACTAATTCTGAGTCTCCAAAAACGGCTAGTCGTTTACTTTGAGCCAATTTTAACCCTAAGATGCATCCTTTATACTCGACCGTATTTTTGGAATTGCTAAATTGTAACTTGACCGCCACTGGGTATTGTTCCCCTATAATGGACATGAGAACTGCCCCAACTCCAACTCCTTTCACGTTTACAGCGCCGTCAAAGTACAATCTTTAAAATTGACCTTCGTCTTCGCGCTTTATCTGCTGGACTGCTATTACGCCTAGGTCTCCAAAGGTTCGAATCTTTCTGAGGGTGCCTCAGACAACTGATCTGCGATTCCTTGACCCTTTATGGATTTATGGGTTACGTAGATGATGTCAAAATGTTGAAGAATTAACTGCCATCTGGATAAACTATAATTTAACATAGGTCTATCGAATATATACTTTAGTGGATCCATACGGGAGATTAAATAAGTAGTGTGGTCGTGCAGGTAATGCTGAAGTCTCATGGTGGCCCATGCCAACGCGCAAAAGGTTTTCTCAATCAAAATGTAGTTTTGTTCGCAACTAATGAACCTTTTATTGAGGTAATATATGGCTCTCTCTTTGCCCATGTCATCTTTCTGCCCCAACATGCATCCCATGGCATTTGGATTGACAAATATGTACATAAATAAGGGAACACCATCCCTTAGGGGCACCAAGACAGGTGCTTCAATTAATTGTTGTTTGATGGCGTGGAAGGCCTTTTGGCACTCTTCATTCCATTTTCCAGAGGAACTCTTCCTCAGTAGCTTGAAAATTGGTTCGCAAGTTGTTGTCAACTGAGATATGAACCGACTGATGAAATTAACTCTTCCTAAGAATCCTCGTATTTCTTTCTCGGTCCGATGTGCTGGCATCTCAGTAATGGCCTTGATCTTGGCAGGGTCTATTTCAATGCCCCTGTTGCGGACAAGAAATCCTAGAAGTTTGCTTGATTTAACGCTAAAGTCGCACTTCGCTGGGTTTAACTTCAGGTTGTATTTGCATAATCAGTCAAATAATTTCTTGAGGTGGGCTGTGTAATCTCCCTCCTTCTTTGATTTCACAATAATGTCGTCTACATAGACTTCGATCTCTTTATGCATCATGTTATGAAATAAGGCCATCATGGCCCTCTGATAAGTGGCGCCAGCATTGGTGAGGCCGAAAGCTAGACGTCTATAACAAAATGTGCCCCAAGAGGTGATGAATGCCGTCTTTTCTCTATCTTTTTCTGCAACCATGATCTGATGGTAGCCAGCAAAGCAGTCGATGAATGAATACATTTCGAATTGAGCGGTATTGTCGATCAGGATGTGGACAAATGGTACAGGAAAGTCGTCTTTGAGACTGGCTTTATTGAGGTCTCGATAATCCACACAAACTCGTACTTTCCCTCCTGGCTTTGGTACTGAGACCACATTACAAAGCCATTCGGGATATGTAGATACCATGATGATGCCAACTTTAAATTGTTTGATTATTTCTTCTTTAACTTTTAGGCTCCATTCTGGTTTCAGCCTTCTTAGTTTCTGTTTGACTGGATTGAACCCTTCTTTAATTGGTAATCGATGAACGACTATAACCATGGATAGTCCGATCATGTCGTCATGTAACCAGGCGAAGACGTCTTCATATCGAGTCAAAAGCTTAATCATTTCGTCTTTCTGGTTTGGGGTGAGGTCGGATCCTATCTAGAGTTCTTTGGGTTTATCGGGAGTTCCAATGTTGATGGTGGTGGTTTGTTCGAGGTTAGTTTGGGTTTGTCTTTGACCCATCCTTTGATTTCCTCGGGCACCTCGTCATCATCCATCTCCTCGTATTCGATTCCTATTAAGTCGAAATCTAGTTCTATATCAAAATCATAATCATCTCTCAAATTTGGCAAATCATTGATAGGGCTAGGGTTATTCAAATTGGAATACCTGACTGTAACGATCGAGAATATAGCTTATCCTTGTAATTAAGGTTACTGAATAAAATGAATATTTTTATGGAATGATTGTGTGTTATATGGTTAAAGGTCGATTATTAACCTAATGTACGTGATATGTAATTTTGTATATATGTTGCGGATTCATAGACGGAATAAAATTTTTTCGAGAAAAACGCTAAAATACTATTCATAAAACGCAGAAAATGCTCTTTATTGTTTTTTGACTTTTCGACGTACGTCGTAGCGTTTACTCAGGAAAGGGAGATATAATTTCCAATAAAATTATGTTATCGGGGAAAAAGACGTAAAAACATTATTCACGTTGAAAAACGTCTTTTCGAATTTTCAAATTACGACATAACGATTATTCGGGAATGGGAGACGTAATCTCTAATAAAATTTTTACGAAAGAAAATTTAATGGTTTGGCTAACCGAACTAGTTAAGAAAACCTAACTAGAAAGAAAATGAGTAACCGACTAAGTGATAAGTATAAAATATGTTGTATTTTTATCTCTTAATGACTAGTCTTTTATATTTATTTGGCACCTAAATGTACTCACTATTCTAATATTTTGATTTAGGTTGCAAATGGAGCTATTAAATGAAAAATGAGTTATTTCCGCACTTTTGGATTGTTTTGAAATTAGTCCGTCCACTTGAGGCCCAAGTTTGTCCTTCGTCCAACCAATATCTCTCAAAGCTCAAATAAGGAAAGTTGTAAATCTATTTCTTAGCTTTCCGGATCATCTTGAAACGCCTAAATCAGAGCTCGGGTGAGAGAGTTATAACCATTTTACCAACGGACGTCGAAGTTGAAAATTTCAGATTTTTGGCTTTTAAACAGATTGACCTCTGGAGCTTCGTTTGCGATTTGAATTATGTTAAAGTTTCCAAAGGAGAATGTGGTCTTCTTGAAGTTTTTAGTGGACTTCTCAAGCTTTCTAGAATGGTATGGTGAGCAAAAATCTGAATTCATTTGGGCCTCCAAACATTGCTTTTTAGACAGCTGGTCCGAATCCCGCATGGACTGGATTCCTGTTCGGACCAGTTGGAGTATTTGGGCCATAACTTGAGTTTCCCAACTCCAAATTAGGTGATTTAAAATCCCAAATTCATTAGAAACTCCAGGGCTACAACTTTTATTTTTTGCCCAAGTCCAAAATCGGTGGTTTGATAATTCAAAATTGGCTTATAAGGTGTTGATCAGTTTAGTTGTTAGATTTGGACTATTTGTGCATCACATGGGCACGTTTTTGGGTAGATTTTACCTTGGTTGGCTGATGAACATGAGTAGATTGGGTGTTTAATCTTGACTTATGATGATAGGTTAGCACACCATGAGTTCCTATAAATACCAAGTGAAGCTAGGCTTGTATTTTGCTAATTACACACTAATTCACCACCAATTCATACACCAATTCCTTGTATCCATTCTCCACATTAGTTTGTTAGTATAAGAGTAGGGAGAGGAAGTAGACCTCCATGGGGAGGCTACTCTCCTCTCAATTTTTATAGTTCAAGAGCTAGCAAGAGATCAACACTTATGGAAGCCTAGAATCGAAGGCAAAAGCTTGGAGATTGAAGATTGTGATCCGAAGTGACAGTCGAATATCAAAACATAGTTTTTCTTCTCTAAACTCTTTCTTTATTTTTGTATTCTATTATTGTTGAATATCTTGTAAATTATATTTTGTATATTTGCCATGAACTCTTTTCTTATTTCTTTTATTTAGTTTCAATGAGATGTTGAACTTTATTTACACTATTCATTCCTTCTTATATGAAGTTCATTCTTGATAATCCGTTTTAACTGTTGAATATTATTTAGCTTAACTAATTTAATTTCTGCAGGATTAAATTGGTTAGTTGATATCATCTACTAGATCAAGGGATAATATTACGTGTAATTGATATTGTTCCTAATCATTAGTAGCAATTAGTGATACATGATTGTGGTCTAGCTTTTGAGTATTGCTATGATTATTAGAAGACAGGTTAAATAATCCGAGCTTGTGTGATTATTGTTTGGAATAGTCTAATTCCCTAGATCTTAATGCTACTGTTATATTAAATCTAGAAAGTTTGTTCTAGGTTGTATAATGGTTAGAATCTTGTGAAGAGCTTGTTTCATTGAGTGATAATTAATGGAAGTTTCGGGTTGCAGAGCTTGTTGTTACCTAGGGCTATTAATTTCATTAAAGGATAAATATTGCTATGATAAGGTGATATTAAACGGAAGAACTAAAGTCTTTATTTTATTCTTATTTTGTTTCAGTTAATTAGTTAAATAAAATTCTAAACCCTCCCCTTTTGGTTTACAAAGTATAAATTTAGACTAATCATTCTCTGTGGGATCGACTCTTACTTGCACTACTACATTAATATCTTTTGCAGTAAGGTTTTATTTTTGGGTGCTTGCGACAGCACACCAAATTTTGGCGTCGTTGCCGGAGAATGATTTTAGTTTTATTTTGTGCTTTTGTGAACCTTATTTCATTTTAGCACTTTTCTATCTTAATTTAAACTCGTATTGCTTTTTAATTTCGCAGGGACTCTTGTTGTGACGCCCCCAAATCCGGGTCACCTGAGCCACGGACCTGGTTCGCCACTATCTAAAACAAGAATTATACAATCGATAACTTAAAGCGGAATAAAGGAATATTTACATTGATATAACATAAATAAACCTGTCCCAAGTCTCGAAACCAATACTAATACAAAACATAACATAATACAAAAGGGTAAATATGTCTTAATACAAACGGTAATTCTAGAACAACAAAATACAACTACTCCGTAGCTTTCTCCTTTCCCTTATCTTTTCCTGAGCTCTCGCCACGTGCCGCACTAACTGAAATGTTTTAAGGAAAGCAAGGGGTGAGCAACAAATTGCCCCGCAAGTATAATAGAAGTGAATAATCACATGAATAACTTTATAGCTCTCAGGAGTAAAAATTTAGCTAACACAAGGAAATAAACAACTTATTTCATCACCGTTTTAGTGGCCACTAAGGACCGAAGGATTTCTGAAGTATTCAAGGATTTCAAAGTTTCCCCAAAGAAGGGAACTATTCAATATGAGGGTGCACCCAAGGCACAGAACTCTATTCTAGAATTACTGGAAATTCATCCGATAATCCACAAAACTGGTACAATAGGTGATCAGCCTAAAATACCTGGCGTTATGCATAAGCCTTACATTTTCCCATTTACGCGCGTGTCGGTTTCCCGACGTTTATACAATTTTCCCTGCTGTGAGGGTTGTTCCACTCAGCTTTACATGGGAGTCCAGACCAAAACAATTTGATTCGGACAATTTTACTTAACAAAATATAATAGTTGGAGGACTTTAACCTCGCTTTAGTAACCAAATTCAATAAGTGTCTAGCTGAAACAATTAGCCTTGACATAGCTTTTAAACAGTCTATGGAATAAAGAACTTTAAGGTTCAACAACATGCATGATAGCATTTAAAAATATCTTGAATGAATAAAAATTCATAATCTTTGGAATCACACAATATATAACATTGCATGAAATGGGCTTTCATTGCAATACTTGAATAGAAGTATGAATACTAGCACATTAATTGCTAAATTTGATAAGTAATTTGAACGGAGTCCAGAAGCTCAATAAGCTTGCTCAATAAATAATATTTGCTCGATAGATAAATGAATTCGACACTTGCCCAATAAATGAATCGAGTAAGGAAACCTCGCACAATTAAATAGGAGTTGTATGAGTTAGGAAACTTGCCTTGTACGTGCGTTAATACTTGACGTTAATCGTCCGTCAACAAAATATCCTACATAGTTTATTAAAATCGTCATAAATATTTGTCACAAAAGAACTAGGTTCATTACAGTCATCACATCATTAAAATACATTGATTGCCACTACGCTTACCCAGTCGGGGGTCTGCTCCCCGGTGATGAGCGAGCGGCTGCCCAGCTCGCCGGTGAGCTGGCGGGGGTCGGGGGGCAGCGCCCCCTGGAAATCCAAGCGTAATTTGTAATCCGTTAATTCAATTTACGCCTTAGGACAACATCGTTTAGTTCGACACGGGTATAAATTAAGCACATAAAGCTTTAACAAGATATAAGCGTTTTTAATCATTTTGTACAAAATATAAGTTTTAGACTCGCGGGAAAATTTTACTGGGTCCGACCCGATCCGGCCCGACCCGACCCGGTCCGGCCCGACCCGACCCGGTCCGGCCCGACCCGACCCGGTCCAGTCGCCATGCAGTAGCAGTTGCAGTAGCGAACTGCTGTTCCTGCAAGCAGCGACACAGTCATACCTTGCCTTGCTCCAGCTGCTGCTATATCTCCCCTACACTCGATCAATTTCATCCCTTACGGACTCTATGGATTCCTAAGACACAAGGCTACAACATATCACAAATTCAAGACGACCCATAATCATTAACATGACCAAATCCTGAGCTAAAACATAAACTGCATGCTCTGTTTTTCGCAACCATGAAATATCTCATACAAATGGCTACTGTGACTTCATTTTAGCATCATTTTGGTTCATTCAAATTGGTATATCTTCACAACTGATAGAAGTACAATATTCCAATAACAAACAATCAAAATAATCACACCATCAAGGGCTTTACAGCCCTCTAACAGTCCGAATGTCCAAAAGTCCAAAAATGTCCAAAGTTCATCCTTTAAGCCAAGGTTCGGATCTTTACTTGTTTTTTTGTTCCACTTTGAGGGTGTTTATGGTTTATATAGCTTCTTAAGAACCTCCATGATAGATTCAACACAACCAATCAACAAAAAAATTAGCAAAAAATCCAACCCTCAAGCATGTAAGCGTTAAAAAACTCATGAAAGCTTCAAGTGGAGAAGAAATGGTTGTGGTTCATGGTTACCTTCTGGTTGCTAGCTTCGTGTAGGGTGAAATTGGTTGCTAGAGTGCTGCTCTCCTTCCTCTTGGTGCCCTTCTCTCCTTTCTCCTCTTCCTTGCTTTTCTTCTTCTTCCCGTAGCTTGCTTATTCTTCTTCTATATTTCCCTTTCTCTCTCTCTACGTAGCTCTCTGTAACTCTCTCTCCTTACTTGCAAATGGGAAGTATGCTGATGGTTTGAAGGAGAAAGAAGATGAGCTGATGGGAGGTTTAAGGTGGCTTCGGAAGGAATGTTTTGATATGCAGAAAATGGGATTGCCCGAGCTCTTGAAAATGAATTTGAGGAGCATGCTTTGTGAAGTTAACATTCCCATATATGGTGTACTGTGCATGTTTATTCTTTTCCCCCCATTGGCTCTCAATATACACGTGGCCTCCCCCCAATTGGTTTGAGGCTTAAATGTCTCACCAATTAATTCGAATATACAGATAAATATACCCGAATATTCCCACTTTTGTACCAAATTTGGTAAATAACTCTACCCAAAATTATAATGGGTACTCCCATAAATTATTGGAACACGCAAAAATATTTATTATGGGATTTGTCCATTTATTCGGAACACCCATAATATACATTTCGGATACAGATTAAATCACGTATCAACCCCAATAAAATTTCTGACACTTGAAAAAATTATTCCTCAGCATATATGCCTCATCTAAATTAATAAAAATCGAAATAGACGAAAAAGTTTGGGTGTGAATAGTGCTCGTGAATAGTGCCTCAGGAAGCGGGTCCCGCTAATAGTGATTTTATGAATTTTTGCAAAATCGATATATTCACTCTAACGACACAACAACACATAAAATTTAACATATGTACATTTTCTAGGCTGTAACACAATTCTAAACACGTATTATAGATTAATATAAAAAAATAATAATAATAATAATAATTCATTTTATTCATACATAACTCGGGTTACAAGGAAATCTAAAATTCCCGATCGTTACACTTGTTTTGTCTGCGACGATCTCAAGGTCTCGAATAAGAAATAAAGAAGTCGGGCTGACGACTATAAACCAAGCGCTACTTGGGAGGAAACCCAAATTTCGCATCCCTTTCATCTAATTTTATTTCACTTGATTTTATTTTTGTTTAGTTTTATCTTTCGTGTTAGGTCATTCTACAGTTCCAACGCCCCACGATTATTGACATATTTCCAGGGAAGTCCTTTGCATTTGATTTGTTAATTGTTTACATTGAGGACAATATCAATTTTAAGTTTGGGGGGTAGTATTTAGTATTTGTGTTTTTATTAGTATTTAGTATTTGTGTGTTTTTATAAAAAAAATGTGTTTTTATATAAAAAAAATATATGAATTTTTTTTAAAAAAATAAAATAAATATTTAGGGTTATTATTTTGTGTTTCTTGAGCATTAACTTGATTTAGAACTACGACCAATGATAGAAGCCCGATTAAATAAAATGTAACTCATGAAAAATGGACAAATGTTGCTTAGTTTGTGTGCTTAACTTTTTTGTTGGTTATTACATTGTTTGTGATCCCTAACTCATTTGAGCACTTATCCATTTGTAATGAACCAATGATACACTTAGAGAAGGCTTATATATGACCGAATGTTTGTGTGAGAGATCAATAAGCTCTTGAACTCGTTTAAACACCACTCGTAGCAATATACTCAAATTTGATTTGTTGGTCATGTGGTGAGTTGAGATGGAGCGTAAAACGCACTCACTCATAAACATATGTTTAGGGGAGATAAAGCGTAAAACGCACTCACATATATAAAATAAAATTAAAAAAAAAAGAAAAAAAATGAATGAAGTAATAAATCGCAAATCTTGCGGTGGGTTGAGATAAAGCGTAAAACGCACTCGTCCATATGAGTGGACTTAGGATAAGATGGAGCATAAAATACACTTACCTAGAGTCCATTGATCTCAAAATTTTTGAAATTTCCAATTTGTTTACATTTGCGGTGAGTGATGTATTAAGCATGTAGTTTTTTGAGTTTATTTTAATTTGTTTCATAAGGTAATGTGGTTGCATAAGTTCATCCGAGCTATTATTGGTTTAGTGTAAATGGATACACACACACAAGGAAAGGATCTAAAGCGATGTATGACTAACAAACAAGTTAAAATCCTAGACTTTTCGATATTTTGAAAGTTTGCTATAGTTATCATGTGTTGACATCTTTGAGGTCATTGTTCGAACTTTTTGTCTCATTGCTCAAGTTAGGTTTTATTAGTAGAATTTATAGTTTGTGTTTGTTTTGCCCGAGAACGAGCAAAAGATAAGTGTGGGGGAATTTGATAAGTATAAAATATGTTATGTTTTTATCTCTTAATGTCTAGTCTTTTATACTTATTTGGCACCTAAATGTACTCACTATTCTAATATTTTGATTTAGGTTGCAAATGGAACTATTAAATGAAAAATGAGTTATTTCCGCACTTTTGGATTGTTTTGAAATTAGTCCGTCCACTTGAGGCCCAAGTTTGTCCTTCGTCCAACCAATATCTCTCAAAGCACAAACAAGGAAAGTTGTAAATCTATTTCTTAGCTTTCCGGATCATCTTGAAACGCCTAAATCAGAGCTCGGATGAGAGAGTTATGACCATTTTACCAACGGACGACGAAGTTGAAAATTTCAGATTGTTTGGCTTTTGGACAGATTGACCTCTGGAGTTTCGTTTGCGATTTGAATTGTGTTAGAGTTTCCAAATGAGAATGTGGTCTTCTTTAAGTTTTTAGTGGACTTCTCAACCTTTCTAGAATGGTATGGTGAGCAAAAATTCGAATTCATTTGGGACTTCAAACATTGCTTTTTAGACAGCTGGTCTGAATCCCGCAAGGACCGGATTCTTGTTCGAACCAGTTGGAGTATTTGGGCATAACTTGAGCTTCCCAACTCCAAATCATGTGATTCAAAATCCCAAATTCATTAAAAACTCTAGGGATACAACCTTTATTATTTTCCCAAGTCCAAAATCGGTGGTTTGCTAATTCAAAATTGGCTTACAAGGTGCTGATCAGTTTAGTTGTTAGATTTGGACTATTTGTGCATCACATGAGCACGTTTTTGGGTGGATTCTTCCTTGGTTGGCTGATGAACATGAGTAGATTGGGTGTTTAATCTTGACTTATGATGATGGGTTAGCACACCATGAGTTCCTATAAATACCAAGTGAAGCTAGGCTTGTATTTTGTTAATTTACACACTAATTCACCACCAATTCATACACTAATTCCTTGTATCCATTCTCCACATTAGTTTGTTAGTATAAGAGTAGAGAGAGGAAGTAGACCTCCAGGGGGAGGCTACTCTCCTCTCGATTTTTATAGTTCAAGAGCAAGCAAGAGATCAACACTTATGGAAGCCTAGAATCGAAGGTGAAAGCTTGGAGATCGAAGATTGTGATCTGAAGTAACAGTCGGATATCAAAACATAGTTTTTCTTCTCTAAACTCTTCCTTTATTTTTGTATTCTATTATTGTTGAATATCTTGTAAATTATATTTTTTATATTTGCTATGAACTCTTTTCTCATTTCTTTTATTTAGTTCCAATAAGATGTTGAACTTTATTTACACTATTCATTCCTTCTTATATGAAGTTCATTCTTGATAATCCGTTTTAACTGTTGAATATTATTTAGCTTAACTAATTTAATTTCTGCAGGATTAAATTGGTTAGTTGATATCATCTGCTAGATCAAGGGATAATATTACGTGTAATTGATATTGTTCCTAATCATTAGTAGCAATTAGTGATACATGATTGTGGTCAAGCTTTTGAGTATTGCTATGATTATTGGAAGACAGGTTAAATAATCCGAGCTAGTGTGATTATTGTTTGGAATAGTCTAATTCCCTAGATCTTAATGCTACTGTTATATTAAATCTAGAAAGCTTGTTCTAGGTTGTATAATGGTTAGAATCTTGTGAAGAGCTTGTTTCATTGAGTGATAATTAAGGGAAGTTTCGGGTTGCAGAGCTTGTTGTTACCTAGGGCTATTAATTTCATTGAAGGATAAATATTGCTATGATAAGGTGATATTAAACGGAAGAACTAAAGTCTTTATTTTATTCTTATTTTGTTTCAGTTAATTAGTTAAATAAAATTCCAAACCCCCCCTTTTGGTTTACTAAGTATAAATTTAGACTAATCATTCTCTGTGGGATCGACTCTTACTTGCACTACTACATTAATATCTTTTGCAGTAAGGTTTTATTTTTGGGTACTTGCGACAACACATCACTAAGTTCAGATGTAACTGAACCAAGTGAAGCCTAGGGTTTGAGAAGCTTGGCTAGGGTTGAGCCCAGGGTATTGGATGACTTGGCTAGAGTTGGAGCTAAGGCTTGCGCTTTATAGTTAAAACCTAAATGCTTAGAGCCAAAGGAAGGAAAAGCTATGTGTCACATGTTGGGAATTAAGCATGTAGGAGAAATGAAAAGCAAAAAGGTGAAGGGAAGGAGGGATGTCCGGCCTAGGGGAGTGGGGGACCAAGGTTGGGACTCACTTTCTATAAATGAAAATATTTGGACAAGCAAATATAGCATTTAATGTTAGGCATGATTTTGTTTAGCTTTGGTTAGTTTAATTATAGTTAATTAGCCTAACTTTGGAGCATGGTTAAGTTAGCAAGAGTGGGGTAATGATTAGTATACCCCAACACTTGGTATTCTTTAAATAAGCTAATGCAAGAGTACTTACATTCCTTTGTTTCATTTCAATCAAAATTTACTAAGTATTAAGAGAGAAAGCTTAAGAGAAGAAGAAATAACAAGAGCTTAAGAGAGAAAAGAAGAGGGAAAGAGTGGACAGATAAGAAGAGGAAGAAAGCTATCAAGCTTTAAGCCTTAATCATCTAGCAAGTGATCATCTAGTAAAGAAGCAAGAACAAAAAACGGTAAGAGCAAAACCCTAGTTTTCAATTCCTTTCTTTTAAGTTTTTATAAATTGCCTTGTTGGTGGTTGTTATTGTTTGTGGGAAGATCATGAAGGATCTTGGAGTAATAAGGTTGTGTGTGGTTTATATATGTTAAACCACTTGTTAATATGCATGAAAAATGAAAATGAAAGTTAAAAACGTAAGCCCAAGCGTAAGAGATGAAAATAACTTAGAGGACTTTAATTTGGACTCATAAAATTTGTTGTTTGTGGATTGTTTGTAAAATTCGGGAAGAAGGAAGTATAGATATGAGGATTACGAAAATGTTCCAAATGGAATGGAGAAAAAATATGCCATAACGAAGTTATGTTGAAATTTTTTGTAAAAGACGTCAAATGACGAAAACCCTAACTTGGTACGACTTTCATGCCAAGTTTACAGATATTTAATGTGTTCGAAAAATTCTGATTTTCTAGGGATTTTGTAGTTCAAGGAAAACATGAGCCGTAGGCTCGAGAACGAGCTTATTCCGATAACAGATGAGCAAGTTAGAAGGTTACAAAATAGGTTCGACGAATTGGCAAAAGCTAAAAGTTAGCAGGAAGCTGGAAAAACTCTCTGCCAGTTTGGCGTGGCAGCGCCGACTATAGGCAAAATGTGGGCATGGCAGCGCCGTGCCTGCAGAAGGTTAGGTTCTAGGATGGCACGACAATGCCACACATAAGGGGTATTTGGGCGCGGCAGCGCCGGTGGTATAGAGGGTCTGGGGTTGTCAAGCCTGTTTTGCCGTGCGACATTGGGCGTCCACATGAGCAAGTAGGGCGTGCAAACGTGGGAACGTTGTGACACCAATTCAAGCGTTTAAGACATTATTAAGTATTTCAATTCTAATAAAAGAAACATTAAAGCTTATGAAGTAAAATGATTATAAACTATCGTGGTGGATGGTTAAATGAGTCATGACGTTTTTGAACGCCGCGACGTCGAAAGATGTTTATAAAGTTTGGTCACGCTAATTAATTTATAAAATGTGAACAACATAAAATGAAGAATAAGATACCTTACATTATTAATTAGCGTCAATGTATGACTAATTGGTGTGTTAATGTGAACTTAAATGTGTAGGACGTTTTGAAGGACGATTAACGTCGAGTTATAAAGAACGAAGAAGACAAGTATTCTAACCTTGTACAATAATTTGAATGTGCAAGTTTTATATTCATTTAATAATATTCTTGTGAATATTTCATGTGTATATTTTGATTTACGTAATACGCGTATGTTATAAGAAACTCAAACTTATGCGAACTTTTTGATATTTGTATAAGTTGTTCAAGCTTTGCTATAATGCATATTTTAAGTTCCGATATGCATGAACTGTTTAAAGAGATAGTCGATGCCATTTATTCTGGCTAGACACATGTTAAGATATGATTTGAATTTGATAAATTCTTAAATGTTATTCAAACCAAATTAAATTGGTGCAGACTCTAACTCAAGTCTGAGATGAACAACCCTACTATTAGGGACAGTTTTAGTCGGATATTCCAACAAACCCGTGAAATGGTCAAAACAAACACATAGTCGTTTAAAAACAATAGGTTGTACACAACATAAGTACAATAGGCTGATCCTCTAACGTACTTAGAAAATGATGGTTTACGGATGAATTTCTGTTGAACCTTTTATGAAAAAGAAAAATGTTCAAAGTCATTTGACCACTCAGTACGTCATTTCAAAAATGTTAAATAAAAGGAATTTCTTATTATTATTCCTATTTATTCGAAATGTTTTTACAACTATTGTTTAGTTGTTGAAATGTTCAGAGATAGATAATTTGATTCTTGATTTTGTTGTTTATTCAACTGCTTATACTTGCTGAGCTTTGTAGCTCATTCTTACTTTATGTTAAATGTTTTCAGCTAAGCCCAAGCAGGTCGAGGGTTCAGGAAAGAAAGACAAAGGAAAAGGAAAAGTTTCTGAGTAAGGGATTATATGTAATAGTTTATGTTAACACTTTCCTTGTTGTCCTCTTGGATCCAAAGTGACCTCCACAAGCATATGTATGACAAAACTTAGAATATACGTAATTTCACTTTTAGGAATGCACCTTCTTATCACTTGGTCGACATAATACTTCCATAAGTAGGGATCATCCCATACATAGTGTTTGGCATCACTTTTAATTTTATCTCTTTGACCCTTAGACAAACCAGAAGGTAACCAAATAATTCACAATATTTGCATACCAAGGCAAGGTTAGATTGGCAGAGAATAATTGTTCATCAGGGAATGTGTCTTGCAGAGGAAGTTCATCATTCATATTCACTAAATGGCTTAAATTATCTGCAACACTATTCTCCGTTCCTTTTTTGTCCTTAATCCCTAAATCGAATTCACTCAAGAGAAGTATTCATCTTGTCAATCTTGGTTTTGCATCTTTCTTTGTCAACAAATAACGAAGAGCTGCATGATCAGAATAAATAATGACTTTAGTACCAAGCAAGTAAGATCGAAGTTTTTCTAAAGTAAAAACAACAGCTAAAAGCTCTTTTTTAGTGGTCGAATAATTTTGTTGAGCATTATTCAAGGTCCTTGACGCATAATAAATGGCATGGGTTGCTTTTCCAACTCTTTGACCCAATACAGCGCCGACTGCATAATCACTTGCATCATACATTATCTCAAAAGGCATGTTCCAATCAAGAGGTTGGATAACTAGAGTGGTTGTCAACAATTCCTTCAATTTGTCAAATGCTTTCTTACAATCCCCATCAAAATCGAACTCTACATATTTTTGTAGCAACTTGCATAGGGGTGATGTGATCTTAGAAAAATCCTTAATGAACCTGCAATAAAAACTTGCATGTCTAAGAAAAGAACGAATCTTCCGTACACTAGTGGGACAAGACAGAGATTGAATAGCATCAACTTTAGCTTTATCTACTTCAATGCCTTTAGAGAAAACCACATGACCTAAAACTATACCTTGTTCAACCATAAAATGAAATTTTTCAGAATTTAATACAAGGTTAGTTTCAATACATCTTTGAAGAATAAGTGTAAGGTTGTGCAAACAATTATCAAAGGAGTCTCCATAAACTGTAAAATCATCCATAAAAACTTGCATGATATGCTCAATATAATCTGAAAATATGTTAACCATACACCTTTGGAAAGTAGCTGGGGCGTTGCAAAGTCCGAAGGCCATGCGACGATATGCAAAAGTACCAAATGGGCATGTAAAGGTCGTCTTTTCTTGGTCCTTCGGAGCAATTGTAATATGGAAATAACCTGAATATTCATCAAGAAAGCAATAATAAGAATGACTAACTAATCGTTCAAGCATTTGATCAATAAAAGGCAAAAGAAAGTGGTCCTTGCGGGTTACAACATTTAATTTTCTATAATCTATACAAACCTGCCACCCATTTTGCACTCGGGTAGGAATCAACTCATCATTTTGATTTTTCACAACCATAATCCCAGTCTTTTTAGGAACCACTTGAACTGGGCTAACCCAACTGCTATCCGAAATAGGGTAAATCATGCCAATGTCAAGAAGTTTGAGAATTTCTTTCTTCACGACATCCATCATGGGTGAGTTCAATCTTCTTTATGGTTGACGAGCAGGTTTCACTTCCTCCTCAAGTAGGATCTGATACATGTATGTAGAAGGGTTTATAACTTTAATATTAGCTATCGTCCATCCAATAGCCTTTTTATGTTCCTTCAAAACTTACATGAGTTTCTCTTCTTGTTATGCACCAAATGTATTGGAAATAATCACTGGTAGTGTTTCTCTTTCTCCAAGGAACACATACTTGAGATGACTAGGAAGAGGCTTCAAATCCGAAATGGGTGCCTACAAAATAGAGGGTAGAGACTTCTTGTTAGAAACCGGCAACTCAACATAAAAGAGATTACCTGATTTCGGAATATCGTTCAATGCTGCAACAGTTTCTTGTAATTCGATGCTCAAAGTCAACTTTGCACCTTCCTCATCAACATTCTTACTAGGTGCAGTTTCCAAGTCATCCTTTCCATTTAGTTCAAAGGTTTTTTGTGCTAAAGAATCAATCACATCAATGGAATAAACAGGAGTATCATCAGTAGGATATCGCATGGCCTCATAAATATTAAACTTAACAATTTCGCCATCAAATTCCATTGAAAGTGTACCACTATGGACATCAATTTTAGTCTTGAATGTCTTTAAAAATGGTCTTCTTAACAAAATAGGTGCATTTTGGTCACCGTTTTCCATATCAAGCACATAAAAATCAGTAGGAAAAATCAAATCATTAACTTGCACAAGAACATCCTCAACTACACCTTTAGGATAAGCATTAGATCTATCAGCCAACTGTATTACAGTACCAGTTTTATTCAAAGGTTCAAGTTTCAATGAAGCATACATAGAATATGGCATGACATTGATAGAAGCTCCTAAGTCTAACATGATTTTTTCAAATCTAGTATTACCTATCGTGCAAGGGATAGTGAACATACCCGGATCTTGGCACTTAGTAGAGAGTTTTCTTTGAATAACTACAGACACATTCTCACCTACCTTTACTTTTCATATCTTTTAAGTTCCCGTTTCCTTTTATGTGTGCACAGTTCTTTCAAAAATTAAGCATAACGAGGTACTTGTTTAATAGCATCTAACAATAGAATATTTACCTCGCATTTACGGAAAGTCTCATACAGATAAGAATTTTTCTCATATTTCTTATTTTCTGTTAAAGCATGAGGAAAAGGGGGTACCGGTTTATAATCAAAGAGAGGGGGGAATTTTACGCTTAGGTACATCATTGTCACACATAACTCCGCTGTCTGCCTTGCCGTTATTTGCTTCTTCTTTACCTTCATCTGCACTCCCTTGATGTAGGTACTAGCTTTTCTGAAATTTTTACCTCTTTTTCACTTCTCAAAGTGATGGCACTTACATTTTCTTTTAGATTCACCACTGTTTGAGAGGGTAATTTTCCAGAACCTTGTGCCTCCAATCGACTGATTGCGGTTGTCATTTGTCCCATTTACATTCCCAAATTCTGAATACTTGCCCTCGTTTCCTGTTGAAATTGCAAAGTGTTAGTGGCGAGAGATTTAACAATATCTTCTAAAGACATAATAGAGTTAAAAGATTGGCCCTGTTGTCTATTGGGATATGACTGTTTGTATTGTTGGTAACTTGAAAAATTTTAATTTACGGGCTGATTTTCTTATGGATTCCCATAGCTGAAATTAGGATGATCCCTCAATCCAGGATCATAAGTGTTTGAATAGGGATTATATTTCCTCTGTGGTTGTCTAGGAAAGCCACCTGTTACATTTACTTGTTCAATGGACTCCTCTTAAAGAGTTGGACACATATCAATTGGATGTCCTACTACTACACAAATTCCGCAACCTTTGGCTGATTGTGTATTACCTGCACCCATTTGATGAACGAGAGAGGTTAGACTCGCAATTTGTTGTTCAATAGAAGAAATTTATACCTCACTAGCATTTTTTGGTGAAAAATCAAGTCTAGCGCCAAATTATTGGGAATTGGCTGCCATATTTGCAATCAAATTTCTCGCAGCCTCGGAAGTTTAATCCACTAAAGCTTTTCCACTAGCAACGTCAATCATGCTTCGATTGGTAGATAAAAGACCTTCATAGAAATATTAGATGAGAAGTTGGTCACTAATTTGATGATGGGGGCAGCTCACACATAGTTTCTTGAAACATTCCCAATATTCATGTAGGGATTCTCCACTATTTTGCCTCACACCATAAATTGATTTCTGAATGTTGGCTGCCCTTGAAGCGGGAAAATATTTTTCTAAAAACAATCTCTTCATCCCTTCCTATGTGGTAACACTTCTGGAGGGTAGGTAATATAGCCAATCCTTAGCCAAATTCATCAAAGAAAATGGAAAGGCTTTTAGCTTGATTTGCTCCTCGGTTACTCCGGTCGGCTTCATACTTGTGCATACCACGTGAAACTCCTTTAAATATTTATGGGGATCTTCACCTGAAAGGCCATGAAAAGTAGGTAAAAGATGTATTACTCCAGATTTTAATTCAAAAGGAGTATTAACATCTAGATTAGGAAATGTAATGTATGAGGGTTGTTGATCCAAATCAGAGGCTGCAAGCTCTTTCAAAGTTCGGGTTCCTGCCATGTTTTCTGAATCACTGGATGAACTACAGGAGAGTAATTCAAGTGCTATGTTTAAACCAGGTGATGCAACAAAAGCTTCCTCAGAATCTACAGCTGTACTTTGAACTTGAAGAGCCTCTTTTCTTAACCTGCGTGCAATCTTCTCAATCACTGGATCAAACTTTAAATCAATAGAGTGAGAAGATCAAGTTATAAACTAAAAAGAAACAAAGAATAAATAAAAACAAACAATCACTCCCCGACAACGACGCCAAAATTTGGTGTGTTGTCGCAGGCAACCAAAAATAAAACCTTATTGCAAATAAAATTTATGTAGTAGTGCAAGTAAGAATCGATCCCACAGAGAGTGATTAGTCTAATTTATGCTTTGTTTACCAAAAAGGGGATTTTGAATATTATTGATCAAAGTAAACTAATACGTAAATAACGCAAAATAATCTAACGAAATAAATCAGAAAAACGAGCCTTGGATTAATTCAACTTCCACCTTCAAAAACTTATACTGATCATTGACTCAAGCATAACAATTAATATTTTGAATATTCTCTGTTAGAATTTCTTCCGCGTCTTTCCTTAATTATAGTTAGATAGAAACAAACAATCTAAATAACCCTAACTACTAAACAACCTTAGACAAGCGCTAAAAGTTTAATCTAGTAGAAACTTTAAGAATTAGAAAGACCGATGAAGCTAAACAACACAAGCTCAAGCAGTTGCATTTAATTTAGTTGAGTATCCTTCCTAAGATATAATAATCTTCTGATCTGCAGTTAATTATTAACCTTAGTTGCTTCACAAATTAGAGTGATCAAACAATTACGGATTTGATATCTAATTTAACAGTAGATTTCAACGAATAATAAACTAGTTAGCAATTAAACATATTAATCATAAGATTCAAGCGCAGAAGGATAATCAATACTCAAAATAATAATCGAACACTTAAAATCATTTAGATCTCATAGTGTAATAATCTGAGGCTTTCGTCTCTTTAATCTAAGAATAAGAGTTTAGCTACACATAGCTATGAAATCACTAAATACTAATAGAGAGAAAAGTTTCTAGCCAAGGATCCCCTCTCAAGTATCTAATAACATGTATTTATAGTTTACATAGGAAAACCCTAACTTAGGAGGAAAAACAATCCAATTTGGAGTACAAAACTGGCTAATCTGCGACCCTGGCTATGCCCTAGCGCCGCGACACCCTAGTCCACTGCCGCGGCTCCCTTGTATAACATCGTGGCTCTCCCCTTCTAGCGTCGTGGCTCTCAAGCTTCTGTTTCCAGCGTGCGTTCAAGTTACATAATTATAGTTCTGCCCCTCCTTTTGCTTTAAGTCTATATAATGCTCCATTTATCCTCCAAATCATCCCCAAAGTTATGGACTCCTTCAATTGCACCTTAAATCAAAATATAAAACTAATAAGTGTATTTATGCACAAAATCAATATAAAAGATTAAGCATTAAGGAATAAAAATATAATATATTTCATACTCATCACCTCTGTCGGAAGCTAGATTGGTAATCCGTTTATCTAAAGTAATTATCTTTGACAGTCTTCATATTGGCTCAATCGAAAACAGTTAAAAAGGATCAATCTTCTCGGTATGACATCATCATTGTTTTGGTGACGTTACCCATAACATCATCATTCTTACAAAGAGCATCAACCTTGAAGCCTTGGTATACACCTTGTGCTCATGGTGCCAATTGATTGCTTAAAAGCTTGAGTTATTACTCAACTTGTTCCCTTTGAGCCTACTTGCTCCCTTCAGACCTACTTTTGGGAAGTGAATCCTCCTTCTTTTTCTTATTCTCTGCCTTCATGTAGAGCCTCGCCTTGCCCTTTCTTTAAAATCTCCTTAGTCGGAACACTTTGGATTTTTGGCTATGTGTTAAAACTATTGGTAAGGTGTAAACCTGGCAAAATTGGGTGGGCCGGGCAGGGCTAGCCCGTAAAAATTGGGCTTTGGGCTTAGTTTTTTTAGCCCACAAAAATTTGGATCATTTTGGCCCGGCCCGCCCACAAGTTTTTTTTTAATAAAAAAACAATGCTCTCCTTGAGAATCGAACTCAAGACCTCCCTCACTCCTGAAACAAATGCATAACCAACTGAGCTACAAGGGTTTTTTATTCTAAAGTCACTCAAATGACTATTGACTAACTTAAATAAAACATGTTAACAAAATAATTATTTTAACTAATTTATTGTTATCATCAAAATAATTCTAAAAATTGAAGACTATCATCTTATTTTTTAACAACCATTATTTTGAGTCTTTGATGCGAGTATTATCAACTACTACTATTACCCAACCTAAAATGGTTGACAAATAAATTATTGTTTCTTTTTTTTTTTGTAAAAAAAGGAAACTACTTATTTATTTTAATTTCTATATTGTAATAAGAGCATATGACACAATAATATTATGATGACCAAAAATAAATACAAAAAAAATATAAATAATAAAAATTAATTATAGTCATTGAGCACATCTATATATGATAAAATAGTTTACGATTACATTTGATATATCATTTTATATTTTATAGTTGTATTTATTACCATAACATTATTCTATTAGATAAAACATGTTTACTCACTAAATGTGTAAACAAACATGCAAGTAACGGTGGGCAAGTGAGTACAAGGGGGGAGTACCTTGTTACCTTGTAGTTGCAGTAACTCACTAAATAAATGTGTACCAAAATGACAAACTTTTATTGTATTATCTTTATTAGTAAGAATTCAAGTATATTTAGTTCATAACATTGGCATTAATTTAGCAAAAAAAATAAGAACTAGTAAAATTATTTTACCGTTAAAAATATTTAACATTAAAACTTTAATAAGATATGCACATATAACATATTTATTAAATTATGGAAAAATAATAAATTATGCACAAATATGAAAGATAAATATTTTTTTTTGCTAAATACAACTCACAAGAATTGATCAAACACAACCGTAAAAAAAAAGAGCCAGCGGGCCGGGTCGGCCCAATCCGGGCCACGGGCCGCTTATTTTCAGCCCACCAAAACCTAGGCCGTTTTGGCCCGGCCTATCAATGGCCCGACCTGTCAATAGCCCGGCCCGTTTACTAGGTCTAGTAAGGTGAATGAAGGAGCCTCCCATGAGGGGGAGCCCCCTTGGGGCCGACCTCCACCCTTGGGAGCCCCCCATGCTTTGTTCTTCTTTTGCATAGCTTCTTTTAATTTGGCTAAGTATTGAGAGTGAGACATGATAAGATAGTACTTGGGCAGCCCCACTATGAGTGGGAGCCACCTTGGAGCCGACCCTAAGGTGGCCTCCTACCTCATAGTGGTTTCTTCCTTGGTTCTTTCCTATTTTGATGTTTCTTTGTATAGCTTTCTTAAATTTGACTAATTGTTGGAAGTAACACATGATGAAAGAGCATTCGGGCCCCACCAGGAGGGGGAGCCCCCTTGGGACTGGCCTCCACCCTTAGGGCTGATCCTAGGGTGGCCTCCTACTTCATGATGGTCTCTTCCTTAGTTTCTTCTAATTTTGATCATTTCTTTCATGTTTTCTTGAATTTGACTAAGTGTTGGAAGAAAGACATGATAAGAGAGAATTTAGGCAACCTTACCATGAGGGGGAACCCCTTTGGGGCCAACCCTAGGGTGGCCTTGAAAGTAGTATGCACACAAGCCAATCATATTTGATATGATGTAGCATATACTTTGTAATCTTATTCATTTATTAATAAAAGAATTAATTTTCGTAAAAGGCATTTTACATTATCTACATAGTGTTGTTATATTAAATGTGATAAACCCATAGTTTTGAGCAATGCTTTTAGAATCATGATGGTGATCATGCTAATGAGATCTAAATTCAAGATAGCTCACAAATTAAGATCGTTCCTAATCGTTGGATTACTAAAAAGGGGATTAGTGAATCCGGATAGATTAGTACATACGTTGCTTGCTCTTAGGAAGAGGATGATTAATCTCATAATCATTTGTGTGGAGACACTAAAGCAAGTATGTAAGTGCTTATTGGAGAATAAGTACACTGAACGTGGCTCGCTAAGTAATACCTAATGGAGTTTTACTCGCCTGTCAATAGGAATTCCTCTAGTGATAGTAGTATAAGTGATCCTTGGACTTGAGATCATCATAGTATCTTGTGTATGATGAGTTATAATTTGACATGTCCCTTAAGACCTTTAGGGTATATCAAAGGGTATGATTGGGTATAATTAGTTGTACATGGAGATAGGTGAATGATCAACAAAGAATCTACCTCGTCTAGTAAAAGATGTGAATGTTCTATGTGATTCGATAAATGATAACTCAGTAGTCCTTGGCCAAGGCAGAATGAAATTAGAAAGGAGTTTCTAATTTGCATTATTTAGAGTTGTACATTTGGTAATCGAAATATATATAATTAAATAAAATAAGACTTGATAGAAATTCCATGTTTTATATTTAATTGGGACATTGTATGGTAGAAGGATTGAATTGTACGGTAACTATGCACTGAAAAGTTCTTTTGTGATTAATGTTGAAATCTATATTATTTGGAAAGTCGTTGATCGCTAAGGGGGTTTACCCTTATTGTAGAATAAATATTATTTATTTAAATGAATTAAGTAGTTTAATTTATTTATTTAAATATAATTAGAATTGTGCTAATTGATTTATTCACAACCGGTTTAATATGGAGAACCTAAAGGGTCACACCGCAAAAGAAAAAATATTTATTTAAGAAGTAAATGGCATAATTGTAATAATAAGTTAAGTGTATTTAATTTAGTCTATGGAGATAGAATAAATTAAATAGCTTAATATTTATTATTTAATATTTTAGAAATATTAAATATAAATTAATAAGAGGAGTCTTATTATTATTATTATTATTATTACTATTACTATTATTTAATTCCTAATAGTGATTGAGAATTAATTAATAGAAGTACTCTCACATGAATTCCTAATTGGATTAGGAGCATAATTAATTAAAGGAGTTTAATTATAAAAGAAACCCTAATCCTAAATAGTTTAGGGAAGGGTTATTCCTACATCTATAAATAAGAGGAGTCTTATCATAGATTAGGGTTACACACTCTTGCATTAGATTGTGGAGAGTACTTACAATTTCTATCGAGATAGAAACTAGGGTTTTGCCAACACCCAACTTCTTGAATACCTATTCCTCCTTGGTGGATCACCTCTAGAGGCCAAACACTTGGGTGGCTAACGTTGATCAAAGGAAGGAATCTCATCGGTGGAATTCGAGGAGAACACGAAGGACTAGGAGTTGAACTTGTACCCGAGGAAGCTTTGATCTACGAGGGTATAATTCTTATTCTCTTTCTCTTTCGTTTAATTGATAATTGAACACAAGGATAGATCACGGTGATGGTTTGTATTAAAATTTTAAAATCCGTTTTATCACGCTTCCGCCCTATTTGTGTAATTAGATTGCATGCTTGCGTAATATACAAACCTAATAGGCCTCCCACCTCAGGTGGGTGCTTTCTTGCCTTGTTTTGTTTGTGTGGTTGCATACCTTCATGCCTTGCTTATTTGACCTTCTTTTTCTTCAGTTCTCTTACTTGCTTATGGGAGTGTGAAGTGTGCACCATATGGTGGCATAAGGCACCTCTTCATAGTGGCTCACCTAGTGAGGTTCCATACATAGCTATTTTTTTTGTCGGTTTCCCATACTTAGCCAATTTTGGCCCGTTTGGGTGGAAATAACCAATGCTTTGCTTTGGTTTCTTCTTGGGAAACCATGATGGATGTTGAGGAATGTCAATGAGCATGTTGATTTCCTCGAACTTCACGTGGCAATATGGGTGCCTTGGTGGCCTCCTGTGTGGGGCTCGTCGGGAGCCATTTTCTGACAGAGGCCCCTTTTCTTGATACAGACAAATTCGAAGGTTAATTATCACTAATTATGATTTAGTTAAGATTATTAACCTCCTAATTTATACTTGAAATACACTGATTTTGATTAATACTTTTGCTTATAATCAGTTTTAAAAAGCAGTTTGCATTGGGTGAATAGAAAGCACTTAATGTAGTAAAAAGTGAAAAATGTTTTGAATAAAAAATTTGCTAAATACTTATTTCAAGTATAAATTACTAAAAATGAATGTTTTAAGAAGTAAAAATTAGTAATGAATGGAATTACTAAAATAAATAGGAATAGATTAGTAATATATTTGTTTAAGTCTGATTATTAGACATGGTAAATAATCAGAAGTTCCCAACTGGAGCTTTGATGAGTGTATTTTATATACACAAATTAGGTACTTTTAGCCTTAATAATTTGTAAGTCTTTAGCTATTTCGTTTGGTTTTATGTGTTTTCATCTTATTGTTGTGTAATATACTTTTATAGTATTTTTATATGTATTTGTGTGCTTTTATGTGTTTTTACGTTGTTTTGTAGGTATTGAAATAAAGGCCCCTTGGACCGTTACGTTTTTGGCTCGAATCTAGCATTTTCGCTGCTTGTTTCTCAATTTGACCCATGATGCAATCCGAATCTCTCAAAACTCAAAGAACGAAAGTTGTAGATTTTGATCTTAGCTTTCCAGAACATCAAGAATCATCCAATTTGAAGTTCGTATGAGAGAGTTATGGTCCTTTTACCATCGCATTTTGCATGAATTTTACATAGCAGCTGCTTCGGGGCCAATTTGCGCCTTGGTCCGACCATTATCTCGACGAGCTCCAGTTATGAAAGTTGTATAGCTACTTCTTAGCTTTCCATAGCCTCCTTAATCGCCTTAATCCGAGTTCGGACGAAGAAGTTATGGCTATTTTACCAACAGACGTCGAAACTGTCTCGCGGTACAGAGTTCCATCGCCGGGGCGACAAATTCCAGCACTATTCCACCGCCGGGGCGATAGCGTCGCCGGGGCGATGGAAGTCAGGCCAAAATTGGCGCCGGGGCGATAAATGCTTCTGACTTTGCGAATTTTTTGGTCCAAAACTCGGGAAATGCTAGGGTTTGAGAGACCCATCTCTTATAACACCAAAGTGGCGGCTAGAACTTCATTCTAACACATACCCACTCATTCTAACACCTTCAAACACCTTCTAACACAAAATCTAGAGAGAGGAAGCTACCAAATACATCAAATTAGAGGGCCAAAGTGCTAAAATCAAGCTACATCAAGCAAGGCCAAGGAGCAAAAACATCAAGGATTGCAAAATCAAGGAGGAGAAGCTAGTGTTCATCATCAATCATCATCAACCCATCAAACATCATATGAAAATCTACAAAAGTGGTTATATCTCTAGTTTTCTCTTCTATTTTGTAATCCAACATGATGTATAATTTGAATATGATGTTATTTATAGTTACCATGAACTAGAACTAATTTTCTAAGATTTCAATGGAACCCAATATGTAGTTTGAATTGAATGCTCTCTCTTGGATATTGGTTATTTATTTGTGAATTGGGTATCATAATTTATGCTTTATGGATTAATTGCCTAGCTAGTAATTACCTTGGGAACTTATATGGAATTGAGAGAGGAAGTATAGGTTGAGACCTTGTTATGATATCATGTGAAAATTAGATATTCCTATGGGTAATTTATGAAATTAAGTGACGTGTGTTTTATTTATTACCCTCATGAATGGATAATTTGATTGTATTTAGGATAGACATATACCTAAATACCACATGTATCCATTTGAGAATCATGCTTAATGATTTCTATTGCGAAAGTTGATAATTGATAGGGTGATTAATGAGATTTGGTGACACGTGTCTTGTCGATTATTCTTGATATTGGATTCTTGCTAGTGTGTAGAATAGAGATATTTATACACCGCATTGGGAAATACGTATTTGACCATCGAGAGAGGCTTGTATATACTTGTAAATTCTCGGATAACAATCCTTGTGATTTAACTAGTTGAAAAGAGAGAGTTAGGATATTCAAGTGAAGTGTTGGGGGAAATTGCAATCTTAGACTTGTTAATATTTGATTTCATTATCTTAATGCTTTCCATAGTTGTTTAATTATTTGTTATCTTCATTAATACAAAACAACAAAAACAATTATCATTTGTTTAAATAAGATTGAGATGATAAAAGGTTAATACTTAGAAAAGTATTTAGGTATATGTCTATCCTAAATACAATCAAATTATCCATTCATGAGGGTAATAAATAAAACACACGTCACTTAATTTCATAAATTACCCATAGGAATATCTAATTTTCACATGATATCATAAAAAGGTCTCAACCTATACTTCCTCTCTCAATTCCATATAAGTTCCCAAGGTAATTACTAGCTAGGCAATTAATCCATAAAGCATAAATTATGATACCCAATTCACAAATGAATAACCAATATCCAAGAGAGAGCATTCAATTCAAACTACATATTGGGTTCCATTGAAATCTTAGAAAATTAGTTCTAGTTCATGGTAACTACAAATAACATCATATTCAAATTATACATCATGTTGGATTACAAAATAGAAGAGAAAACTAGAGATATAACCACTTTTGTAGATTTTCATATGATGTTTGATGGGTTGATGATGATTGATGATGAACACTAGCTTCTCCTCCTTGATTTTGCAATCCTTGATGTTTTTGCTCCTTGGCCTTGCTTGATGTAGCTTGATTTTAGCACTTTGGCCCTCTAATTTGATGTATTTGGTAGCTTCCTCTCTCTAGATTTTGTGTTAGAAGGTGTTTGAAGGTGTTAGAATGAGTGGGTATGTGTTAGAATGAAGTTCTAGCCGCCACTTTGGTGTTATAAGAGATGGGTCTCTCAAACCCTAGCATTTCCCGAGTTTTGGACCAAAAAATTCGCAAAGTCAGAAGCATTTATCGCCCCGGCGCCAATTTTGGCCTGACTTCCATCGCCCCGGCGACGCTATCGCCCCGGCGGTGGAATAGTGCTGGAATTTGTCGCCCCGGCGATGGAACTCTGTACCGCGAGACAGTTTCAACGTCTGTTGGTAAAATAGCCATAACTTCTTCGTCCGAACTCGGATTAAGGCGATTAAGGAAGCTATGGAAAGCTAAGAAGTAGCTATACAACTTTCATAACTGGAGCTCGTCGAGATAATGGTCGGAGAAAGGCGCAAATTGGCCCCGAAGCAGCTGCTATGTAAAATTCATGCCAAATCCGATGGTAAAAGAACCATAACTCTCTCATACGAACTTCAAATTGGATGATTCTGGATGTTATGGAAAGCTAAGATCAAAATCTACAACTTTCGTTCTTTGAGTTTTGAGAGATTCGGATTGCATCATGGGTCAAATTGAGAAACAAGCAGCGAAAATGCTAGATTCGAGCCAAAAACGTAACGGTCCAAGGGGCCTTTATTTCAATACCTACAAAACAACGTAAAAACACATAAAAGCACACAAATACATATAAAAGTACTATAAAAGTACATTACACAACAATAAGATGAAAACACATAAAACCAAACGAAATAGCTAAAGACTTACAAATTATTAAGGCTAAAAGTACATAATTTGTGTATATAAAATACACTCATCAAATACCCCCAAACTTAAACCTTTGCTTATCCTCAAGCAAAACACACAAACTATAAAAATTAATCATTTCTAAATAAAAACTATCTTGAGCAATGAGTTAATAAGCTTGAACAATGGTCTCAAAGCATAAACACATGAAAACTCAAGGAAACTTTCAAAGCGTTGCAAGTTTAGATTTACAATTAGCTAGTTATAGCTTGCTTTAGGTCCCTTCCGTGTGTGTGTGAGTACCCAATAGCATTAAACCAATCAAGCTCGGATGAAGTTATGCAACCACATTACCTTATGAAATAATCAAAATAAACCCCAAAACAACATGCTTAACACATCACTCAATACAAAGGTATATAAATCATCATTTCCAAAAATTTGAAATCAAAAGACTCTAGGTAAGTGCATTTTATGCTCCATCTTATCCTAAGTCCACTCTTGTGGATGAGTGCGTTTTACGCTCCATCTCAACCCAACGCAAGATTTAATAAACATAAATGTCTTACTTTTATCAAAATTACAAGAGAGTGCGTTTTACGCTCTATCTCTCCTACGCATGTGTCCATGAGTGAGTGCGTTTTACGCTCCATCTCAACTCACCACATGACCATCAATTCAAACACAACAAATTTGGACACCCTGCTTCGAGTGATGTTTAAACGAGTTCTAGAGTTTATAGATATTTTCCACAAGCATTCGGTTATAAAAGCCTTCTCTAAGTATACAACTAGCTCAATACTCATGGGTAAGTGCAAAAGAGTGAAAGGACGCATAAGCAAAATAATAACCAATAATAATGATTAAGCACAAGGAGTAAACAACATTTATCCATTTTCCATGAGTTAGAATCAATTCAAACAAGTCATTATCATAGACCATGGATTATGGTTCAAATCAAATTAAAACAATGCTCAAGGGACATATCCTAAAAATAAATGAATTTTTTTTTTTGAACAGAAATACATATCTTAAATCAAGCTTCTGATTATTTCCATAAAAAAGTTATTATAAGTCGTTTTAAAATCAAATTATCAAATATTTTTTGCTTCTTAAAACTGATTATAAATAGGTTTGACTAAGGATATAATGGTGCTGCGAGGTTTTGATTTTTCAGTTATTTGCAACCGCACCGGTCTTGAAAAAGCTTGAACCGAAACCGCACCGCACCTATAGCGGTTAAAGATTTTTCTATACTAAAATTGCATCGACCGATTTATATTTTGAATCAAACCGCACCAACTTTCACCAGTCAAAAATTGATAATATCTTTTTACTTAATTTTATTAAATTGATTTGATATTTTTACAACATACATTATAATAACATTCATTAAAATAGTTTAAGAAAATATAAACAAGTAATATAAGAATACATGTTCAATTAAAGTTAAGTTAATATTGTTATAATTTTAGCATTAATATAGTTTTAATATATATCAACTATATATAAAAATATTCATACATTAGCTTTTGATATGCAAACGTAAAAAATAATTTAAAACATATGTTTGCATAACTCTATGATTATATATAACATTATATAAAAATAAGAATACTATGAAATATAGAGATATAATTAAAATAAACAAGTATGTATAAAGTGGTTCAAGAACTGGTGTACCACCGGTTCAAGAAGCGGTGCGGTGCACCAGCGATTCAAAGGCAAATACCAAAACCGTACCACATTATTCCCGATTTAAAATTTTTTGTACCAAAACTGCACCGATGATGCCACCAGTTCGAATAAAAATCGGCAAGTACGATACGGTTCGACTAGTTTCAAATCGATTACGATTCAAATTGTCATCTCTAGGTTTAGCTACTTATAAGTTATCCTAAACACCCTCTAAATTTAGGTATGATGGTAATGGATGAACAGGTGGTGGTCAGAACCACATGAAAGTTTTTACACTACATCACTACTTAGTAGAGAGACATATACATAAAAGAAAAATATTTTTTAGAAATTAATTAACTTATAAACATGGTGCTCTAAACTGGTACGCAATGAAATACTAAATTACATTGATTTATGCCAATCTTTATCTTATGAATTTTTGGACATGACTCCCCTGCATTACACCTACCCACCACTTTCATCCAATCACTCATTGTTTGATTTTAATAATTTTCTTAATAATGATCAAAATATGTTAATATATAGTTGACGTTATTAAGATCAATTCTACAAAAATTAGAATCTAAAATATTTTTACTGTTAAAAGTTCAAAAGAATTTTCAACTATTGAAATTTTGATTAAAAAAAATTCACATATTTATTAATTGATAAAAAAAAGTGTCAAATTACTTTAATTTTTGAAACAATTATATTATTCAATACTATAAATTAATTGACTAGTGTTGATTTTAATTATAATGTCTAAAATTGTAAAAATATAGTGTATTGAATGGAAAAGAAAGGAAACTATAATCACTGTTTTGAAACCCAGCCCGGACCGGCCAGTTTAACCGGTTAAACTGGTTACCAGTTTTATGTCTGGTCCGGTTTCGCCCAATTGAACCAATTTGGTCAAAACCCGGATTGAACTGGTTGACCACCGGTCGAACCGGTGGTTCAACCGATAAAACCGGTTAAGTTAACCTAGTGAATCGATTTTTAATTATTTTTTAATATTTTTTGTACCAAATTTTTTTTAATATTAAAATTAACACTTTTAGTAATATTGTAACTTAACTTTATTATGTTTTAGTTCATAAAAATGAGATTTTTAAAAAATTTATGAATTACTAATAATATACATTTTTATATATTTATGATGTCAACGGTTCAACCACTGGTTAAACCTGTGACCTATTTATCCGATAACTTTTTCCGTTCAATGACCGGTCCGTATCTGAAAACATTGAGTATAATAGAAGGGAGCCAAGTCTTGAATTTTTATTTTATTTTTATATATATTCAAGCCATTGATGAGTGTGTTTTATATACACAAATTAGGTGCTTTTGAGCTTGATAATTTGTAAATCCTAAGTCATTTCGGTTGGTTTTATGTGTTTTTATCTTATTGTTATGTAATATAGTTTTGTATTGGTTTTATATGTTTTTGTATGCTTTTATGTGTTTTTATGTTGTTTTGTAGGAATTGAAATAAAAGCTCATTGGAATCAATACCCAAAACTTGCCTTTCGGTACTGTAGCTTCTTGTTTCCTAATTTCACCCATGATCCAATCCGAATCTCTCAAACCTCAAAGAACGAAAGTTGTAGATATTTGTCTTAGCTTTCCAGAACATCTTGAATCATCCAATTTGAAGTTAGTATGAGAGAGTTATGGCCATTTTACCATCGAATTTGGCATAAATTTTACATATCAGTTGCTTCAGGATCGATTTGAGACTTCCTCCGGCCATTATATCGTCACACTCCAGTTATGAAAGTTGTAGAGCTCTTTCTTATCTTTCCATATCCTATTTACACGCCTAAATCCAAGTTCGGACGAAGAAGTTATGGTCATTTTACCAACAGAGGTCAAAGCTGAGTCGGGTGATAGCAGCTTTGGCGCGGGCGCGCGGAATTGGATGCGGGCGCGCGGCGCCTGGCACCAGGCAGCCAGCGCGCTCACGCGTGGCGTGGGCGTGCTGTGGGCGTGCGGCATGGCCAGGGACTGGGCGCGAGCGCGGTGGGCAGCGTGCGGGCGCGCCCGGGCGTGCTGAGTGCGATCTTTTGAGCTCCTAGTGCGATTCCAGCTCACTTTTTGACCCAAAATTTGATGTTTGGCTAGTGTTTTTCATGGAGGAACTATATAATATCTCATTGGGGCTTCATATTTGATATCTAGGAATTGGGAGGCCACAAAAACACATCAATTAGAGAGCCAAAAGTGCTGCAACACAAGGAAAATTCAGCAAAATCAAAAGAACCAAGAAGGAAAGGAGTGTCAAATGGACATCTTGACATAGGGAGGCTGCACATACATCACCAAGAAGAGCTTGAGGGCTGCAATTCAAAGAGATTTTCAGCAACAAGCCAAGGAGCAAAAGGAAAAAAGAATGCCAAAGGAAGAGGAAAAGCTAGAAATTGACATTAACCAAGCAAGCAACATATGAATATCTTCTAAATGGGTTTTATCATCTCTTGCTTTCCTTTGAATTTGTATTTCTATTTCATGATGTACACCATGTGTCTGATGTTTTGCTTAGTTACCATGAACTAGAGCTTATTCTAAGATTTCAATGGAACCCAACACATAGTTTGAATTGATTTCTCTCTCTTTGCTATTAATTACTCATTTGTGAATTGTATGTCATAATTTATGCTTCATATATTAATTGTCTAGCTAGTAATTACCGTGGGAACCTATATGAACTTGACGAACGGATTATAGTGTTTAGACTTTGTTATGATATCATGCGAGAGTTAAAGATTGTTGTGGGTAATTAATTGAGATTTAGTGACGTGTGTCTTGTTGATTATCCTCAATAATAGGTAACTTGATAGTATTTAGGATAGACCTATACCTAGATACCGTGTGCAACCAATGGAGAATCTATTCTTAATGACTTCCTATGTGAAAGTTGGTAATTGAAAGAACGTTTAATGAGATTTAGTGACACGTGTCTTGTTATTGTTCTTGAAATTGGTCTCTTGATAGTGTGTAGGATAGATATATACCTACATGCCGCATTAGGAAGATTCGAATTTGACCATCGACAGAGGCTTATAAGTAGCTTTGATTTCTCGGTTGACATTTTTATATTGTTAATTAGTTCAAATGAGAGAGTTAGGATATTCAAATGAAGTGTTGGGGGAAATTGTAATATTAGACTTGTTAATATTAGATTTCGTTATCTTAATGCTTTTCATATATCTTAATTATTACAAACAACAAAAACTCAAATCATTATTTGTCTAAATAAAATCGAGACGATATATAGTTGGTACTTGGGATACACTAGAACAATTCCCTGTGGGTTCAACAACTCTCTTATCACTTTATTACTTGTTGACCGCGTATACTTGCGCGTATTTTTCGGTTGCAAAATCGACCAATAAGTTTTTGGCGCCGTTGCCGGGGAATTGTTCTTCTAGTGTTTTCCAATATTGATGACTATCGAATTGGTCTTAATTTAGACTTGTAAATAATTTTCTTATTAGTATTTTGTTTTGTTTTGAATTTATTTTCAGTTAATGGATGAGCATAACTATCAATGGGATTATGAGGGGGCGACGCAACCAAGTTCATCAAAACTTCTTAAGCAATTGCAAGAACAAGTTGCAACGCTTTCAAGGGCTGTTGACACTCTTAAAGGCCAGTCCACTCAAAATGCCTACAGTCAGAATCAAGCTGACTACCACCCAAACTACTATCAGTCGGGTTGGCATGATTGTCCAAGCTTTTCATGGGACAACAATCAAGATCAAGGCTTTGATCCAAATCTCTTATACCATTCAGAATCTACGTACCAACCTCCACCATACTATGAAGATACATCTAATTTGGAGGAGATTCTTCCCATGTACATTGAGCAACTAAATTCATTACGGAACCTCGAGAATCTAACAGCACAAATCGTGGATGCTATCGTTATTCACCCGCAAAGCACCTTACCTTGCATTACACAGATTAACCCCATAGAGGAAGTTGAAGAGCAATATATGGTGAATTCGCATAGATATGACGGAGGGGAAAGAATGAAGGAGGAGCTCATGAGTGGGAACATATCTCATATCTATCAAAATGAGGTTAGGTTGGCAAATCTACAGGCTTCAGTGCAGAGCATCATGAACTATGTTGCCAACACTTACGTTATTCACCCGCAATGCACCTTACCTAGCGATACTGAGATTGACCCTATGGAGGATGATGAAGAGCAGTGCATGGTGGATGATCAAGGAAATGACGAGGAGTCGTACGAAGCTATTAGTGAAAATTTTGAGAGTATACATCCTACTGTGGATGTTAATTCTAATGTTGATGAGACAAGGAGCATGAATGGGAATTATGAAAAGGAAATTGAAGATCAAGAAGTCACATTCGAGGTTTTCAAAGCCATCGAACACCCATTGGTTCATGAAAAATATCTTCATGTGGATCTTGACAAAAGTGCAATGATAGATAAAGCGGATGATGAAAGCTTCTTCTTGCCATCAGATGATACAAAGTTTGAGGGTCGCCAATCTGGCATGCATGTCATACAAATCAAAGAAATAACATCGAGGCGGCATGCTATGGTCAATTTTGCGATTGAGCCGGATTGATGGGAAATAAAGGAGTCGGGCTAACGACTTTAAACCAAGCACTTCTTGGGAGGCAACCCAAGTTTACTGTTTTGTTTTTATTTTTGTTTAATTGCATTTTAGTGGTTTAATTGCATTTTAATTTCATTAGTCATTTGCTTACAGGTACGCTCCCAACTTAGAGGTATTGAAAGATGATATCAATGGCGCATGACACGGTTTCAGGGAAGTCTCTTATTTTAATTTTTCCTATATCAGACATTGAGGACAATGTCAAGTTTAAGTTTGGGGGTAGTACTTCGTATTTGTGTGTTTTTAATTTAGTTTTTGTGCGATTTAAGTATGTTTTTTTTTTAAAAAAAAAATTCATTTATTTTTAGGATGTGTCCCTTGAGCATTGTTTTAATTTGATTTGAACCATAATCCATGGTCTATGATAATGAATTGTTTGAAGAGAATCTAACTCATGAGACGTAGACAATTGTTGCTTAGCCTTTGTGCATATCGTTTATTAGTTATTATTTTGCTTACGCGTCCTTTCACTTTTATGCACTTACCCATGTGTATTAAGCTAGTTGTATGCTTAAAGAAGGCTTTTATAACCGAATGCTTGTGGGAAATATCTATAAACTCTAGAACTCGTTTAAACATCACTCGAAGCAAGGTGTCTAAATTTGTTATGTTTGAATTAATGGTCATATGGTGAGTTGAGATGGAGCGTAAAACGCACTCACTCATGGACACATGCGTAGGAGAGATAGAGCATAAAACGCACTCTCTTATAATTGGGATTAAAGAAAGATAATTGTTGTATTGCAAATCTTGCAGGGGTTGAGATAGAGCGTAAAATGCACTCGCCCAAATGAGCGTACTTAAGGTTGAGATGGAGCATAAAATGCACTCACCTAGAGCCTTTGGTTCTCAAAATTTTTGAAAATTGTGATTTGTATACCTTTGTATTGAGTGATGTGTTAACCATGTTGTTTTGAAGTTTATTTGATTATTTCATAAGGTAATGTGGTTGCATAGTTGCATCCGAGCTTGATTGGTTTAATGCTATTGGGTACTCACACACACACATACGGAAGGGGCCTTAAGTAAAGTATGACTAGCTAACTGAAATTTTAGGCGTGCAACTCTTTGTTTGTTCTCTGGAGTTCCAAGTGTTGATGCCTTTGAGACCATTGTCGGCTTATTAATTCATTGCTCAAGTTATGTTGTATTTGAAGTGTTTGAAGTATGTAGTTTAGGTTTGTTTTACTTGAGGACAAGCAAAGATTTAAGTTTGGGGGTATTTGATGAGTGTGTTTTATATACACAAATTAGGTGCTTTTGAGCTTGATAATTTGTAAATCCTAAGTCATTTCGGTTGGTTTTATATGTTTTTATCTTATTGTTATGTAATATAGTTTTGTATTGATTTTATATATTTTTGTATGCTTTTATGTGTTTTTATGTTATTTTGTAGGAATTGAAATAAAAGCTCCTTGGAATCAATACCCATAACTTGCCTTTCGGTACTGTAGCTTCTTGTTTTCCAATTTCACCCATGATCCAATCCGAATCTCTCAAACCTCAAAGAACGAAAGTTGTAGATATTTGTCTTAGCTTTCCAGAACATCTTAAATCATCCAATTTGAAGTTAGTATGAGAGAGTTATGGCCATTTTACCATCGGATTTGGCATGAATTTTACACATCAGTTGCTTCGGAATCAATTTGAGACTTCCTCCGGCCATTATATCATCACACTCCAGTTATGAAAGTTGTAGAGATCTTTCCTAGCTTTCTATAGCCTATTTACACGCCTAGATCCAAGTTCGAACGAAGAAGTTATGGCCATTTTACCAACAGAGATCAAAGCTGAGTCGGGTGACAGCAGCTTTGGCGCGGGCGCGCGGAATTGGATGCGGGCGCGCGGCGCCTGGCACCAGGCAGCCAGCGCGCGCACGCGCAGCGTGGGCGTGCTGTGGGCGTGCGGCATGGCCAGGGGCTGGGCGCGGGCGTGGCGGGCAGCGTGCGGGCGCGCCCGGGCGTGCTGAGTGCGATCTTTTGAGCTCCTAGTGCGATTCCAGCTCACTTTTTGACCCAAAATCTGATGTTTGGCTAGGGTTTTTCATGGAGGCACTATATAATATCTCATTGGGGCTTCATATTTGATATCTAGGAATTGGGAGGCCACAAAAACACATCAATTAGAGAGCCAAAAGTGCTGCAACACAAGGAAAATTCAGCAAAATTAAAAGAACCAAGAAGGAAAGGAGTGTCAAATGGACATCTTGACATAGGGAGGCTGCACATACATCACCAAGAAGAGCTTGAGGGCTGCAATTCAAAGAGATTTTCAGCAACAAGCCAAGGAGCAAAAGGAAAAAAGAATGCCAAAGGAAGAGGAAGAGCTAGAAATTGACATCAACCAAGCAAGCAACATATGAATATCTTCTAAATGAGTTTTATCATCTCTTGCTTTCCTTTGAATTTGTATTTCTATTTCATGATGTACACTATGTGTTTGATGTTTTGCCTAGCTACCATGAACTAGAGCTTATTCTAAGATTTTAATGGAACCCAACACATAGTTTGAATTGATTTCTCTCTCTTTACTATTAATTACTCATTTGTGAATTGTAAGTCATAATTTATGCTTCATATATTAATTGCCTAGCTAGTAATTACCGTGGGAACCTATATGAACTTGACGAACGGATTATAGTGTTTAGACCTTGTTATGATATCATGCGAGAGTTAAAGATTGTTGTGGGTAATTAATTGAGATTTAGTGACGTGTGTTTTGTTGATTATTCTCAATAATAGGTAACTTGATAGTATTTAGGATAGACCTATACCTAAATACCGTGTGCAACCAATGGAGAATTTATTCTTAATGACTTCCTATGTGAAAGTTGGTAATTGAAAGGACGTTTAATGAGATTTTGTGACACGTGTCTTGTTATTGTTCTTGAAATTGGTCTCTTGATAGTGTGTAGGATAAACATATACCTACATGCCGCATTAGGAAGATTCGAATTTGACCATCGACAGAGGCTTATAAGTAGCTTTGATTTCTCGGTTGACATTTCTATGTTGTTAATTAGTTCAAATGAGAGAGTTAGGATATTCAAATAAAGTGTTGGGGGAAATTGCAATCTTAGACTTGTTAATATTAGATTTCGTTATCTTAATGCTTTTCATATATCTTAATTATTACAAACAACAAAAACTCAAATCATCATTTGTCTAAATAAAATCGAGACGATATATAGTTGGTACTTGGGATACACTAGAACAATTCCCTGTGGGTTCGACAACTCTCTTATCACTTTATTACTTGTTGACCGCGTATACTTGCGCGTATTTTTCGGTTGCAAAATCGACCAATAGCCATATTTTAGTAGAAAATGATATATTAAAGTTAAGGACGCCACTAAATATAGATAATACGTTGGAGGCAACAATAAGATAATTAAGATAATTTAATACTTAATAATACTTTTAAAGTTGTTTAGACTTTAGAGTAATAACTATTGCAACAATACATGATTTTTAAAATTTTGCAAATGTATGAGAAAAAATAGAAATAAAAGTGAAACTATTTCTGTGGAATAAAACAAGTAAAATTTAACAATAATAAAAAAGTTATTTTGTTTAGTAATCATAAATTAATTGCAAGAATAAGAAAAATTAAAGTTATTTTGCGTAGTAATTATCAAGTGTAACTGAGTTAGGATGTAACACCCCATTCCCGAGTAGAAAAGGGAGGTCACATACAAAGCACAACAAACCTCAAAATATTTAACAGATCATTAATAACTTCAAAATATTTAATAGTTGATAATCCATCAATGTTAAATTAAAAAGGATTCTCTAAAAGTTGACAGAATAATCAAAACTTAAATTAAATAAATCTAGATGGTCAAATGTAGCTCTCTTCACACGAAACCCTAAACCGCGTCTGCAAACCTGCTGGAAGAAAAACACAGCATGAGTCAAACGTCCAGTACGGATAAAGATATCAAAAGAAGCATAACTGACAAATAGAACTAACTGAATGGAATATGAAAGATAACCCCAAATATAAGTACTAACAATAACAAAATCTTCAAAGTCTGAACAAGATATAATTGAATCTAACATAACTAACGAACTAAAACAGAAGGCTGAATCAAAGTGGCTAAGTGTTATTTCATACCGAGCTTAAAACAAAACAGAACATTGCCACACAGACAAGTCAAAATAATGTCACAGGAAAATCACACATTGGACCGGGAATCCAAAAGCATGCAAATTAGAAGGTGTGTCTAGCATAAACATCACTAATCTGCAAAACAGAACAGAAACTAGGGCCAACCCATATGCATCCAGAATAAACGTATCAAAAGGCCAAAGCTCACACCCAGAGCATACAAAACAAAGGGATATGTCGTGGACTGATCACACCGCCATAGAAAGTGTCATGCCTCGGTGCTAAGACGACATGCTTGTGATACCCCCACAGGTGATTATAGCTCAGGTATACCCTATCGCTTATTCTACAAAGATATGATGTCACAACACATGCATAATAATACCAATAAAAAGGGTTCTAAACGTACATATTGAACCAAATTAAATCATAAACACAATGTCTCTAAAAGAAGATAACAACATGTATCGCTCTACAAAGATCAATAAATTTCTATGCACATAGAACAAATTCAAAATATTACAAAATATGAAGTTCGGAATATCTAGACCAAACCAAAGCAAAATAAGGGATTTAATTAGAAACGAAACAATTAAGCGAGTACTCAAATTCTGAACGATTAGCAAAACAAACAAATTAACATAATGGGAGTATCACTAAAAAATAATGGAATATGTACAAATTGTAATAGAGAGAATGAAGTTCAAATTACTAAATAAAGTCGAGGTATCAAAGATCAAACTTCTATTCAAGAGTGCCAACAAAAAAATATAATAAAAATGTAATGAATGACGAGATATCACGAGATATACAAAATACAACAATAATCAAAGGAGTAGAGTACGGAATCCGCACCTGATACTCAAAATCACTTATAGCACACTCCACAGAATCTTATCCTCAAATGCCAACTATATCAAATACGAAATGTTATTCACCTCGAATTAAATATAATCCAAACTAATAATTCTAAAATAATTCATAATCCATTCTAGGTGCCTTTAATTATCGCCTTAGATCACTATCAATACTCCAAAACTTAAAAATCAATAACAAAACTTAAGAAATCTTAAAACCCCAATATGACAAATTATTCTTAAGACACCAGTCCACTATTCTAATCTTATCACTATTAATTAAAACTTATTTGTCAAATTAATTAATTCTAACAGAAACTAGACTTCAAATACTCTAATTTAGCTCCAAGAATTACCCAAATAGGATTTAAAATCATTAAGTTATCTATTTTTAAATATTAGAATTTGTTGCTGAAAATTCTACTACAAAAATTCTAAATCAATCCTTTCTTAAAATTCATAACACGTCATACGTTCATATTTAATGGTTCAAAATTGGTGAATATATTCCTAACTTAAAAATTATAATGATCCAACGGTCGGATTAAGAGATATAACCCATGCAATAGACCTTAAAATATAGAAACTGATTTGAAGATTTTAACGTTGACATTCAATCAAATTATATTCCTATATATAAATTTATCTCCTCTTTTGGATTATCATGACTTCTAATTTCATGTCTCTACTTTATTTAAAAATAATCTCTAATTTAAAAACCCTCATAAATAAACTTAAATTCAAAATATGAAATAATATTTACCTTCCTTATTCGCCTTTCTTCAATACGCAGCAATAAAGAATTTGACTTTTGAATTTTCTAGAGTCTTCAAAATCTCTTCATGTCTACATAAAAATTATAGTTCTCGAAAAGATACACGAAATAGGCTCAATGATCACTCGATTCAGAGTTAATATGACTGAGTTACGAATTTTCAAAATTATGGTTGAAAATAATGACGGGAATTGGGACAGATTGTGGTTTTCATCAATTTAAGGAATGAAGATGACGTCAAATAACTTCTCTTCCTCTTTATAATTGTAGAGGACAAAAAACTGAAGAAACAAGTTTTGGATTCACTCAATTCTGATATCGGATGAATTAATTATGGTTTTTCTAATAGGATGTAGTACGTATAAGTATTTTACTCGGGAATTCAACC
This sequence comes from Aralia elata, assembly GCA_034770075.1. Lineage (NCBI taxonomy): Eukaryota > Viridiplantae > Streptophyta > Magnoliopsida > Apiales > Araliaceae > Aralia > Aralia elata. The sequence continues at coordinate 25,684,661 of CM068387.1, forward strand.
AATCAAATTAGAATAGGATTAGGTTACATCTCTACTCTTTAAATATAAATAAAAAATAATATCAGAGTTATCAAAACCTTAATGGACTCTTTAATTTTAATAAACTCAATTATTAAATTATCTACTAAAAGAATTTAATTTTCCAAACGAAATAAGGAAGGAAAAAAATTAGTAACTTACCTTTTCTAATTCAATTGTACTTTTTAGAAAAATTTAAATCAACATTTAATTATTAAAATAAAATTCGGATAATTCATCAACATTTAATTAATTAAATTTTAAACAAATAGGTTATTATATTCTTCCCCCCTTAAAATAAATTTTGTTCTCGGAATTCAACTAAGCTACAGAAAGTTTTATTTTTATTTAAATTGAATAATTATTCATAAACTTTAGTTAAGACGTAACATCGCCTTTTGTAACGATCAAAGCTGGTAAGTCCATCGGTCCACACAATTATTCATGTACTTGTAGAAGATTCGGCAGCTACCACGTCAAGCCCTATGAAGGTTCTTCGCTTTGTATTAAATTAAACCACATGCTTCACAACTGGTGTGGCCCACCGTTAAGTTCTTTGATTTTTATTCTTGCAAACGTATTCTTCGGAACATAATTCGCAAACACAAAATTTCCTCTTCATCTAAATACAATTCGAATACCCAAAATATTTAAAATATCTTTAATTCGTAAAAAGCTCATGTTATGCACATGACTAGGATCTAGCAAATTATTTTTGTTTTATTTATTTATTTTACCTAAATTCATGCAAAACTCCAAGGACATCAGATAAATAAAACAACTATACAAACTATATTACCTACTCTCCCTAGCATCTCAAAAGCTTCAAAATATCCAAACTTCAATCCAAATTCGTTCTCAAAAGTTATTACACCAAAGAATATACTACTAAAATCTATTCATCACCATATCAAACTCCAAGTCACATATTCTACTATCTGCGTAAGCAAACTATAGCTGTTCAAGATCTCTCAAAATCAATTAGATTCATCACTTCATCATATTATTCTCCCAATACACATACCTCAAATTATCAACAAGCTTAACAATATCAAAGCATAATTCAAATCCTCAATTCTAAGATCATAATAAATTGTTACCAAAAATAACTCTACCAAATAATTTTTTAAAATCAAATACTTGTTGATACAAATATTCACATCATAATCGCGTTACATATATGATCATTTCTTAACTGTACAAAGTATAGCTTTATTCTCCTTAATAATCCAATCACAATTCTTAACTTATATCATTACTTTATCGCATAACAATAATAATCTTGGCAAATTATCTCACTTTCCTCAAATCAATTACAAATTGAAAAGAGAACGACAACTGATCAGAATCAAGACCAACCAAACAGGGAACCAAATCGAAACAAACTCCTACATCTACCTAGTGGTTTACCCATAACTCAGAGGTCGAGCCTAAAAGCAATCTACAGAATCATAACCTAAGCTTTGATATCATCTCTGTAACACCCCCTTTTCGAATAGGAAAAGGAGGTCACGTGCAAAGTACAATAAACCTCAAACTAATTAACATAGCACTAATAACTTCAAAATATTTAATAGTTGATAATCCATCAATGTTGAATTAAAAAGGATTCTCCAAAAGTTGATAGAATAATCAAAACCTAAAATCAAATAAACCTAGATCGTTAAATGTAACCTCTCTTCACACGAAACCCTAAACCGCTCCTACAAATGTGCATGAAGAAAAATACAGCATGAACTAAATGCCTAGTACGGATAAAGATATCAAAAGATGCATAACTAACAAATAGAACTAAATGAATGGAATATGAAAGATAACCCCAAATATAAGCACTAACGATAACAAAATCTTCGAAGTCTAAACAAGATATAATTGAATCTAACAGAACTAACGAACCAAAAAAGAAGGCTGAATCAAAGTGGCTAAGTGTTTATTTCATACTAAGCTCAAAACAAAACAGAACCTTGCCACACAGACAAGTCAAAATAATGTCACACAGGAAAATCACACATTGGACCAGGAATCCAAATGCATGCAAATTGAAAGGTGTGTCTAGCACAAATATTACACAGCCGCAAAACAGAATAGAAAGTAGGGTCGACCCATACGCATCCCGAACAAACATATCAAATGGCCAAAGCTCACACCCAGAGCATACAACATAAAAGGATACGTCATGGACTGATCACACTACCACAAAAAATGTCATGCCTCGGTGCTAAGAGGTCATGCATGTGATACCCCTCACAGGTGGTTATAGCTCAGGTATACCCTATCGCTTATTCTACAAAGATATGATGTCACAACACATGCGACATAATACAAACAAAAATGGTTCTAAACGTACATATTGAATCAAATCTAATTATAAACACAATGTCTCCAAAACAAGGTAACAATATGTACCGCTCTACAAAGATCAATAAATTTCTATGCATGTAGAACAAATTCAAAAGATTACAAAATATGAAGTTCGGAATATCTAGACCAAACCAAAGCAAAATAAGAATTTAATTAGAAACGAAACAATTAAGCGAGTATCCAAATTCTAAACGATTAACAAAACATATAAATTGAGAGTATCGCTAAAAAACTATAGAATCTGTACAAATTGTTATAGAAAAAAAGGAGTTCAAATTACTGAATAAAGTCAATGTATTAGAGATCAAACTTCAATTCAAGAGTGCCAAAAAGAATATAAGAAAAATATAACGAATGACGAGATATCACGAGATATACATAATACAACAATAATCAAAGGAGTGGAGTACGGAATCCGTGCCTGATACTTAAAATCACTTATACCACATTCCATAAAATCTTATCCTCAAATGCTAACTACATCAAATACGAAATGTTTTTCACCACCTAAACATATTCACCTCGAATTAAATATAATCTAAACTAATAATTCTAAAATAATTCATCATCCATTCAAGGTGCCTTTAATTATCGTCTTAGATCACTATTAACACTCCAAAACTTAAAAGTCAATAACAAAACTTAAGAAATCTTAAAATCTCAATATGACAAATTATTCTTAAGAATTCAGTCCACTATTCTGATCTTATTACCATTAATTAAAACTTATTTGTCAAATTAATTAATTTTAACAGAAACTAGACTTCAAATACTCCAATTTAGCCTCAAGAATCACCTAAATCAGATTTAAAATCATTAAGTTATCTGTTTTTAAATATTAGAACTTCTTGTTGAAAATTCTACTACAAAAATTTCAGATCAGTCATTTCTTAAAATTTATAACATATAATCCGTTAATTTTTAACGGTTCAAAATTGGTGAACATATTCCTAGCTTATATATGTATAACATATCCAAAAATTATAACTATTCAACAGTTGAATTAAGAGATATAACCCACGCAATAGACCTTAAAATATAAAAGCTGATTTTCAAATTTTAACATTTACATTCAATCAAATTATATTCTTTTATATAAATTTATCTCCTCTTTCCGATTATCATGACTTCTAATTCCATGTCTCTAATTTATTTAAAACTAATCTCTAATTTAAAAACCCTCATAAATAAACTTAAAATCAAAATACGAAATAATATTTATCTTCCTTGTTCGTCTTTCTTAATACGCAGCAGTAAATAATCTGATTTTCGGGTCTTCTAGAATATTCAAAATCTCTTCATGTCTTCACGAAAATTGTAGCTCTCGAAAAGATACACAAAATAAGCTCAAGAATCACTCGATTCAGAGTTAATATGACTGAGTTACGAATTTTCAAAATTAGAGCTGAAAATAGTGACGGGAATTGGGACAGATTGCGATTTTCATCAATTTAAGGAATGAAGATGATGTCAAATAATTTCTCTCCTTCTTTATAATTGTAGAGGACAAAAAACTGAAGAAACAAACTTTGGATTCACTCAATTCTGATATCAGGTGAATTACTTATGATTTTTTTAATGGGCTGCAGTGAATATAAGTATTTTACTCGATTGGGAATTCAACCAATCAAATTAGAATAAGATTAAGGTTACATCTCCACTCTTTAAATATAAATAAGAAACAATATAGGAGTTATCAAAACTTTAATGGACTCTTTAATTTTAATAAACTCAATTATTAAATTATTTACTAAAAGAATTTAATTTTCTAAATGAAATAAGGAAGGAAAAAAAATTAGTAACTTACCTTTTCCAATTCAATTGTACTTTTTAGAAAAAATTAAATCAACACTTAATTATTAAAAGAAAATTCGGATAATTCATCAACATTTTATTAATTGAATTAAAAAAAAATGGGTTATTACTGAGTTAGGAGGACATTTTGGACCTTTGGAGATGGAATATCAGTTGGGCAAGTGAGGTACACTTACGGTTAAGTTGGACGAAAATTAGATAACGTAAAATATTATGTAAACCACATGTAAGTTGGATGAAAATTAGATAATGTAAAATATTATGTAAACCGCATGTGATAATTTAAGTGGTAACTTACAACTACCACTAAAGCAAGTAGTAAATCACATTTTACCCAAAAATGTATAATGATAAATGCTACTTATGTGAGAACTGACTGATTTATAGGATAAATAGAATTGAATTCGTGGAAACCACCCAATGATATTCTCAATTCATTGTTGATAATGTCTTAGCCAGATAATTAAGATCGAGCTTTTGCAACCTTTACGTCTAGATTCAGTTTTCAGCAAAAATATGCAAGTTTTATTTTTCCTTTTATGTAAGACATTTTTTCTTAAGACTTATTTTTCTCCTTATGCGAGATTAGTGGTTATTATAATTCTAAATGATATAGTTGATATCTGTTATAAAATTCTATATATCTATAGTTTGTCACCATAGCGTGAACTAAAAAAAAATATGTCTTCTCAATTTATCAACTTATCTCTCAAAGATATATTAATAATGGCATGACTTCTGCCTTTTCTCCCTATTAGGTTAATTCTTTCTCCCTTTTATTGTATTTTTGTGGGGGATTTGTATTTTACTTCAAAAGTAATTGAAATTTATTTGTTAATCTGGTGAACTTACGTGTGATATCACCCAAATAAATAAATAAATACATAAATAAGACAGTACCATTTAAATTTCTCAACTAATACACCACTTACATGAGATCAAATTATATGAATTACTGCAATATTGTATATAAGATTAGTATTTCCAAACGAAAAGAAAATGATTGATATTTCTTGTGCTGAGAATATATTAAAAGTTGTATTTAGTCTAATGGTTAAAATTGAGATACTTGGCTTTTAAGTCTCATGTTTGATTCTCATTTTGGTGAGTTTAATTATTTCTTCTTTTATATAAAGTGTGTTTCCTCCTTTATGTAAGATGTGACGCCCCCAAATCCGGGTCACCCGAACCGTGGACCTGGTTCGTCACTTTCTCATACATGCATCATACTATCGATACTTTACAGCGGAAATAAAGGAATATTTACATTGATATAACATAAATAATCCTGTCCCAAGTCTCGAAACTAAACTTCTACAAAACGTAACTTAATACATAAGGGTAATTAAGTCTTAATACATCACAAGAGTCAAAGAGTCTTAATACATAATCAAAATGGTGATTTTAACGGTACAAAGCTAATCTGTAGCTTTGCCTTTGCCTTTATCCTTCCCAGAACTTTCACCACGAGCTCCACTAACTGAAATATTTTAAGGAAAGCAAGGGTGAGCAACAAATTTGTTCAGCAAGTATAATAACAATAATCGTGAATCATCAATTGAATACTTTATAGCTTACAAGAATCAAGAGAATAAAAGGTAGCTCAAGAATTTGCACAATCTCAACGAATGATCTCATTAACACAATTGTAGGGCCTCTATGGACCGAATGATATCAATGTTTCCAAATGGAGGAAATATTCTATACTGAGTGGTCATCATGACACTGAACTTTTACTAGAATCACCAGAAATTCATCCGATAACCCAACATACTAATGCAATAGGTGATCAGCCTAATGTACCCGGTGTTATGAATAACCCCTTTTACATACTGTTCGCGCGCGTGTCGGTTTCCCGACATACATACTGTTTCCCCTGCTATGAGGGTTGTTCATCTCAGCTTTACATAGGAATCCAAACCAAACAATTTGATCGGATAGCTTTACTTAACAACAATGATGATTAAACATACGTCTAGCCGAAACAATTGGCTTTGGCATCTATCTTATGCAGTTCATGGAATATAGAACTTGAAAGCTTTAAAACATGCGTTGAAACATAGTTAAATAACGTGAGCGATTATCAGTTCATTCTAAGAGTACTTGCAATATGATAATGATTGAAGTAAAGGAACCTGTACAGAACATCTTGAATAAGATAAGAAACTCGCTTAATGGAGTAATACTTGCAACAATATATAATATTTGTATAAGATAGGAAACTTGCTCAACACAAAGGTTAGACAAGCGTTAGGAAACTTGCCTAACATATAACTGTTTGCACGAAATAAAAATAGTACATAAGGTTTAGAAACTTGCCCAACACAAGGGTTGGACAAGGGTTAGAGAAGAACTTGCATTCAATATATAGAAAGAATGAAGTTAAGGAACTTGCCTGATGCGCTGCTACAATATTACAACACACGCTCCTTAATATCCTACACATGTAAATACATATTCGCATAACAATTAGTCACGTAAAGACTAGGTTTAAAACTGGCATAGCATCATTAAAACACATTGATTGCCCTACGACTACCCAGTCGAGGGTCTCGCTCTTCAGTGAGCGAGCGGCTGCCCAGCTCGCCGGTGAGCTGGCGGGGGTCTAAGGGGGCAGCGCCCCCTGGAAACCAAATGTAAGTTACATCCAGGTTACCCAATTTACGCCTTAAGACAATACCAATTTGATTGACACTTAGCATACAATTAAACAATTAAGGCTTAACATAAATAACTAACTTGTCTAATCATTTGTACAAAAATATAAGTGTTGGACCCGCTGGAAAGGTTTACTAGGTTCGACCCGACCTGACCCGGTCTGATTGACCCGATCCAGGCCGGACACGGCGTTGGCGCTGCAGCGCCAAGCCTTAGCACTGGACCTCACGCTGCGGCGTGAGTCCCGTGTTTTCTCCATGACAGGGCTTCACGCTGCGGCGTGAGCCTTAGAGCTTGGGCCTCACGCTGCGGCGTGAGTCCCGGTCTTTTCCCATATTGCCCTTCGCTGCAGCGTGAGCTGCAAGGCTTATGAGTGGCACTGCGGCGCCATTCTGCAGTAGCCGGATTCTGGGTTTATTCCCAGTTCGCGACTCCGACCTCCGGTCACTCCAACCTCCATAACTCCTTCAATACACGTTCAAATTGGTCCATTTCGGACTCTATGGACTCCTAACTTATGGGGATACAACATATCAAAAATTTAGAATTACCCATAAACATTAACATAGTCAAATCTTAGGCCAAAGTACAAAGTTTATACTCTGTTCTTCGAGTTCTTGACAAGTTTTACAAAAATCATTCCTACGAACTCGTTTTAGCTCCTTTTTACTCCATTCTAACTAGGTTAGCTTCGTAACCCATGGAACTACAATACTATAACAACAAACAAAATTAACAAACACGAAATCATAGTTTTACAGTCCTCTAAAATGATCCGAACGTCCAAAGTCCATGTTTTTTCCATTGTTCTTGCTCCATTAAGCCAAGGTAAGGATTTCTTGCGTTTTTGTTCCACTTTGATATTATTAATGGCTTATATAGTCTCTTAACAGCATTTATAAACAATCACAACAAACAAAAACACCAAGAATCGCCATAAATCCGACCCACAAGCTTAAGAGCTCAAAACTAAGAAAAACTTGAAATTCTTTACAAGAAATCGAATGGAATGGATTTGGTTGGTTGTTTACCTCTGTAAATGCTTCCTAGAGGTTAAGAAGATTGCTAGGCTTGAGTTCTTCTTGCTTGAATTCTTTTCTTCTTCCACCCGTGCCTTCTTCTTCTTCCTCCTTTCTTTTTCCGGCGACTTTTCTTCTTTTCCGGCGACTTTTCCGGCGACCTTCTCCTTCTTTCTTCTTCCTCTTTGCTGTAGATTTTTCCCTCTCTCTCTCTCTATCTGCTGATGGAATGGTTTGATGGAATGCAAGAGAGAATGAATGATTTGGGAGAAGTGGAGGAGAAATTTTGGGAGAAAATGGGAGTGGGTTGGGTGCTCCATGAGGCTTGCCAGCTAAGCTCTCCCTCCTTGCATTTGATTGGTCTAAAATTGGGGGTTGGTTCCCTCTTGGAGTAACAAGCCAAAATAAATACTCAAATACACAAAAATATATCCGAATACTCCCACTTTTGTACCCAATTTGGTAAATAACTCTACCCAAAATTAAAATGGGTACTCCCATAAATTATTGGGGCACATAAAAATAATTATTATGGGATTTGTCCAAATATTCGGAACACCCATATAATACATTTCGGATACCGAATAAAACACGATTGGGCTCAAAATGAAAATCTGACACTTGGAAAAATTATCACTTCGCACACGTGTATTATTGAAATTTATTAAGGTCCAAAAAGACGCAAAAATATTATGGCATGAATAGTGTCTTGGGAAACGTGCTCCGTGAATAGTAATTTTGCGATTTTTCACGAAGTCAAAATATTCGCCCTAACGACATTACAACACGTAAAATTTAACACATACACATATTCTAGGTTATAACACAACCTTTAAGCACATAACACATAATAATATAAATAAAAAAAAATAAAAAATTCATTTTATTCGCACATAAACTCGGGTTACAAGGAAATTAAAATTCTCGATCGCTACATAAGACTTGTTTGTGTGTTTTTAGTTATATAAAGTGTACTTCCTCCTTTATGTAAGGTTTGTTTGTGTATTTTTAGTTATGTACTTAATTATGAGATTATATGAAAGTTTATTTCTTACTTTATATGAAGTGTGTTTTTTCCTTTATATGAGGCTTGTTTATGTGTTTCTAGTTCTTGATATATTGTAATGGTGATGATGTACTTTTTTATGAGATTATATGAATTTATTTCTTACTTTATATGAAGTGTATTTTCTCCTTTATGTGAGCCTTGTTTATGTGTTTTTATTAGTTCTTGATATATTATAATAATGAGATGTACTTGATTATGATATTATATTGTACTCTCAAAAAGTGGGGCCTTCAACAAAAAGTATATAAACTAGTAATTTTATACTATTCAATTGAAACATATCAAATCTGCATTCGAGAGAAAATCAAAAAGTTTTGATTGTGTTAACAAAAATTAAATCGATTTTACCAAGGTAAATGATATTAAGTATATATTAACACAAGCAGAACTCTCTATTTCTCTCTAAAAATACAAAGTCTTCAGATTTATATTGAATGGTGTAAAATCATAAGTTTACATACAGTTATCAATTGATAGATGTCAACTCTGTATCTTGAAATAAAATAAAGCAATTTTGATTGTGCTAATAATAATTAAATCGATTTTACTATGATAAATAATATTAAGTACATGTTAACCCAATCAAAACTCCCTGATTTTCTAAAGAAAACAAAGTTGTTGAAATTCTATTGAATGGCATAAAATCACAAGTTTACGACAGTCGTACAAAATCAATTCTTGTGCCACATTCAGATTATACAAAAGCATAACACTTTCATGCATCTGGGATTTCCTTAATCTCTTTCAATCTCTATATATCATCTTCCCAAACAATCTCTTCATTATTAGCCAAAACCAAATGGATTTCATCAACATTTAGCCATGAATATTGCATATAGAGGCATCTAATCTGCTCCTCAGTCAAAGTCCATGGACTAATATGTGACTCTTCTGTATAACACCAATTTTTGTAACTCTTCAAATACTTAATCAGCTCATCAGGCAACACACCAACAGAAGTCCAATCTGAAATAGTACTGGAAAAAACAGAAGGTTCTCGATTCTCCGGCGATGTATTTTCATCATCACTCGCACCTTTTTTTCTCTCTAATTCATATTTTTGTGGGGAACCCATGGTTTTTTTTTTTCAAAAGAAAAGGCAGATGAACAGTTTTTTAGATTTTTCTGAAATTTAATGTGTATGTAGACATTTTTCTTTACATATATATAAAGCAAGTTATGGTGATTTATTAATTTTATTTGTCAATTACTAAACATTATTTTCCGATAAGATTCTTTCAATCCCACGCTTGAATTATATGGTAATTAATTAATTGTTGATGTCAATATATAATTTCCATGCAAACTGAGATAAAAATAAAATAAAATAAATTCAATTTTAGAAGTTTATTTATTTTCAGTTTTCAATTTCTAGGAATAATTTCATATATTTCCAAGAACAATTTGAATGTTTTTTAAGATTTTGAAGTCTTGGGGCGGAATTTTTATTAGGAGGTCCTGGACCTCATAGGACATTCCTGTACCTTTTTGACACGTGTAATGGTTATATATAATTAATACAAATTGGCCCCCACATGTTATGGGCTATTGGTTAAAAAAATAATTATTGTACATGTGTTGAAAATGTATAGGAAGGTCTTTTTCCTAGTTGAAAGACCTGGACCTTCTAATAAAAACTCTTTGGGACGTCAGTTATTGATTCTACTATATTTATTTTCCTTTCTTGATGTGTAGTAATAGCATTTTCTTTCATAATAAATACACTCCATAATTTCTATATTATGTGATTAAAAAAAATATATATTTCATGAAAAACGATTTTTTTTCCTACGACTAACATTTGGTATGATATTAATAAAAACGTGGTCAATGTGATCCAGAATCCGTTTAACAGAGCAGCGGTGGAGTAAAAAAACTTCTAAATCTGTCTATCTACACTTTACTATAATTAAATAAATAATATGGTTTTTCCTCCTTTTTTTTCCACCTCTTTTTTTTTTTGTTCGACTTTAATCTAGAAAACAAGAATTAGTATTATAATTTTACAAGAAAACAAGAATTAGTAACAATCAAAGTAAGACTATCTTATCTAATACTGATTTGTTAACTAATCTGGAAACTAGAATTAGTAACATAGTTTTACAACGGAATAAGAATTATAAATATAATTTTATAAGAAAACAATCAGAATAAGATCATTTTATCAAATATTAATTTATTACTTTTCACAATGTACAAATTTTTCACAAAAATCATCTTACTTAATTTGAATTTGTTACTATTATTAAAATATAAGTATAATTATACTCAAGTATAAGTAGGATTTTATTATTACTTAGATAATATTATTTTATAAGTAAACTATTTTTTATAAAGACCACATTATCTAATATTAAATTATTACTACTAAAATATAAGTATAAATATAATATATTGACAAACCATATGATTCAATTATTTAACAAAATATAAAAACTGATTACTCTATCCAACAGTGTGTGTGTGTGTGTATATATATATATATATATATATATATATATATATATATATATATATATATATATATATATATATATATATATGCGCGAATGAATCTAAAGTTCACCTCTTAAATAACATACCTCTCTTAAATAGTATACATTTATTAAAATTATGTCGTTTTGGATATTCTTTTAAAAAAAAAAATAATATTAAAAGAGAGTGGTCTCACTTGCTTTCCTTTTATTTACAAAAATGTCACCCGCGGTCCCACTTATTTTTTAAAAGAATTTTCAAAACGACATAGTTTTAATAAAGGTATGTTATTTAAGAGAGTTATAATATTTAAGAGTTATACTTTAGATCCATCCTCATATATATATATATATATATATATATATATATATATATATATATATATATATATATATATATATATATATATATATACAGACGCCTTCTCAGACGGATCGTCTGTCTGCGGACATGTTAAAAAGAAAATACAAAAGGCAGAGGCGGTCCCACTAATTATACTTTGCATGAAGGATAGTTGACTAAAATTTTTAGGAGGCTACGTCTTTGCTGTTTGAATGAAGTGGTTGGGATAACAATTATGAGTGGTGACTAAATATTTTTTTATTAATTGTGTTCAGATTGTGGCATTAAATAGAGGATAATTCTTGGGCGACCCTTTTGGGCGACCGACCGATTTTTTTTTTGTTTTTTTTTGTTTTGACTCCCAAATAATTTATATGATTTATTGGAACTAAATTTTTTACAAAAAAAGTGATTTATGTGTAATTTGGATACATATACAAAACAGTGTCATATAAATTATTTGGAAGTCAAAACAAAAAAAACAAAAAACAAAAATCGGTCAGTCGCCCAAAAGGGTCGCCGTAAAAGGACTCTTAAACAGACTAAAAGTGAGATACGAAGAAATATTTGTATTAATTTGTTTATTAAGTTTGTTGAATAATTTATTGTGTTAGATTATTCATTAAAATTGTGATTAACTTTGTTTATCACAAATAAAGTGAGTTCAATATAAATTGTGTTGAACATAATCTCAAAAAAAAAAATTATGTTGCACATAATAATGTCTCAAATCCATAACAGTATCCATAAGAAGTTTATAATATGAAAAAAAAGTGCCAAATTCAGTAGCAATAAAATAAAAACTCCAGCCCACTAGAACGGGACGCCAATTATGTGGATAAGTAATTATCGTCATCTTCGTCACATTGGGAAGACCTACACAAAAGTCAATAAAAATATTTTAAATGGAATTATATGAAATCAAATTGAAATGACAAAAAAAAAAGATGTATTACCGAATTTGAAGCATTGGACAATTTCTTTTATCATGTGCTTGTCCAATTTTGCTACATCCACGACACATTCTCGATCTTTGGTTTTTAGCCCTTCCTAATGCCTTTTCTTTTCCTCCTTTCAGTCTTTTTCCGCACCCCTTTGTCCGCACTTGACTCGGTTCTTGAAGTGTATAATCATAATTTGAATCAATTTTCCTGAACCAATTTGACTGCTTTTCTCGTCGGTAACTCCTTTACTTTTATCACCAAGATTCAATTGATTAATTTCAACAAGTGCATAACTCAAAGAATACCTATATATCTTAGTTCCTTCTACACTCACAATGCCTTATCAACTACTTCCAATGATTCTTTAATCAATTGACTCCGCAACATGAGATATGGTTTGTCATCACTTATCTCGATTCCACTGTCATCTCTAGCATTCCCACATTTTGCAGATTGAGTCCATCTCTTCAATATGTACTGATTTGGAAGTTTCTCAAGGTTATGGAATTTGTTCAAATATGCTAAAAGGTGGCTACAAGTAATTCCAGCACTCTCAAATTTCTTACAACTACATGAAGCATAATCCAAGTCTTTTTCATAAACAATCTCCCTCACTTTGTACTTATCATCACCTTGTTTTTGAATGTTGTACACGCGTTGATTACCATAATCTCTAATATGGTGAAATCTATAATTCAAGAAGCTCTCTGACAACTCATCTTGAAAATCAAAAAATAATTCACATGTGTACACATCAACCATTTGCAATAAAAAAGAGTGGGTCATTTTTACCTTAGGCTTTTCAATCACGTCTTTGTTATCGGCCTTTAATTCTTCTTCACATTGGCGTGTAAGACCCCTACCAAACTGAATCATAAAATCCACTAGAGAATTTTTTTTGTTAACATATCTCTTAAAGAATGCATGAGCACTCTCGGCTCGTTGGCTACTTGACATACCTGCTGAAAAAACATGATTCACATAACCAGGCACCCATGTCGAACGAATTTCATACATTGACTTCAACCATTTATTGTCACTCAACCCACTTATCTGAACAAGATCCTCCCACTTAGAATTAAACTCTTCCTTACTTTCTGATTTCTATATACAATATGAAAAGTTCCTATAGAATTGAGCATATTTAAAAGAATCTAACTTCTCAGAAAACTTTGTCAAAATGTACCAACTACAAAATCGATGATAAGTACTTGGAAGAGTCCCAGAAATAGCCTTTGTCATCGCTGGATCTTGATCAGTTATAATCATCTTTGGGGCATCACCTAGCATAAATTCTAGGAATTTCTCGAAAAGCTAAATAAAAGAACTTAAAGTCTCATCAGATAAGAAAGCACAAGCAAAGACAATAGTTTGACCATGATTATTAACTCACATTAATGGTGCAAAGATCAATCCATCTCGATTGGTGTTGTATGTAGTATCAAAGATTACCAGATCACCATAAAAGCTGTAAGCCTTTCTAGAGGTTCCATCGGCCCAAAAGCAACACGTAATATGATTTTCGTCATCTGATAAAGAAGAATTCTTGCTCTGTTCCAATTTAAAATACTCAAACAACATCCCACCATCATGGCCCTTCATCTCATTACGTTTATCCCTCTCGTGATTATGTAGGTCTTGTTGTATACAACCTATGTTTTGTATCCCCCCTACTTGAACTCCAAGAAAACTAAATTGTTGATGTGGTGGTATATTGACCATGCCAAGTTCTTGTGTTTAGCATTTTTGGGCACTAGAAATACTACGGTGAGATCTTAAAAGGTGGACTTTTCTTGGGGTGGACAACGGGTGACTATGCCCCTCAACAAAAACACTCATAACAAAAAACCCAAATTTTGACTTCAAAACAGCAATCATGGCTTTGCAATTGTATTTCAAATTCCCTCTACGCCGTTGTTTATCAATATCTGCCACTAATAATTTAACTTGTATACTAATTAATATGTCTTTAAATATTCCTAGCTGTTGCTGAAACTGTTACTATATTAACTGAACTATGCATGTTTATACTTAATGGTACGTCACCCAAGTCGCGTTAGGGCTAGTCCGTGTTTGCATGATGTAGTGTTGGACGTTAATCCTTGTAAGCCGTTGACAGACGTGTTAAGTATAATCATATATAGCTCAGTTGGTAATGATCAACAACTCTGTAATAAAAAAAATTGAACAAATATTTCATCTTAAACAAATTTAATACATAGGTTGAACAAAGTTAATCATAATTTTAATGAACAATCTAATAAAAAAAATTATTCAACAAACTTAATAAACAAATTAATACAACTAATTAATGAACATACATAATAAACAAATAAAAAAATAATCACAAATTAATAAACAAATTTAATCTCTAGATCTGTTACTTTGTTTGTTTTTTTTCTTTTTTTTATAATATACTGAGAGAGAGAGAGAGAAAATACCTTGTCGTCGGAGAGAGCATGGACAGAAAGAATGTATTCAGATGTCGTCGGAGAGAGCACGGACAAAGTGAGCCTTTTTAGTTGTGTTCAGATGTATTTCTTCGTATCTCACTTTTAGTCTGTTTAATGCCACAATTTGAACACAATTAATAAACAAACATTTAGTCACCACTCATAATTGTTATCCCAACCACTTCATTCAAAAAGCAAAGACGTGGCCTCCTAAAAATTTTAGTCAACTATCCTTCATGCAAAGTATAATTAGTGGGACCGCCTCTGCCTTTTGCATTTTCTTTTTAACATGTCCGCAGACGGACGGTCCGTCTGAGAAGCCGTTTGTGTGTGTGTGTGTGTGTGTGTGTATATATATATATATATATATAATTCAATAAAAATAGAACAATATCATAACTTTAATATAAGACTCGTACTTTTCACGGTGTGTATATGCCAGTCTATCTTATATGACAATCTATATTATAATTAAATAGAAAAGTTGGTTCATCCTCTCTTTTTTTTTGTTCGACCTTTGACTTTCTTATATTAAGTCAACTTTTATTATTTATCAATTCAAATCAGAAATTAGAATTACTATTGTAGTTTTATAAGGAAACAAGGAATTAACAATATAATTTTATAAGAAAATAATCAAAATAAGATTATCTTACCTAATATTAATTTATTAATTTTATTCAAAAATTAGATTTAATATCTTAGTTTTGTAAGAAAACATGAATTTGTAATATAATTTTATAATAAAATAATAAAAATAAGATCATCTTAAGTAATATTATTTGATTTTCTCTTATTCAAATATATATATATATATATATATACACACACACACACACACACACAATAATACAAGTTTAAGTAAAATTATATTAGCACTTAGATAATATAGTTTGAGAAGAAAAGAAAATTATCGTAAAAATCATTTACCTAACTTAAATTTGTTACTATTATTAAAATATAAATATAATTTGAGTTTCGAGTATAAGAAATACTTAATCATTATTTAGATAATATAATTGTTATTATTATTAAAATAAAAATATAATATATTAATCAACCAGCTTACATCTTCTGAGACTTACATCTTTTGAGGCTTTGGCGAAGAAGCAAGCTGATACTGAAGAACTTAACTCAGCGATCTTGACCACATAGAAATTTCTTTCTCTTGATCCAATCAGCTTCAATGAGATGGTTTTCAGGTTTCGAACTTGACATTGGTTGTTGAGGAAGATGACTTGATGACCTGTATCACATAACTGACTTATGCTTAACAGGTTGTACTTCAGTCCATCAACATAGGCTACCTTGCTGAACGAGACAGCTCCATTGCATATCCAACCATAACTTATGGTTTTTCCAGAGTTGTTGTCTTCAAAGACAACTGTTGGACCATCCTTTGCTTTAAAATTTGACACGAGAGCTTTGTTGCCAGTCATGTGTCTTGAGCATCCACTATCAAGATACCATATGAACTATGTGGATCTTTGTACCTGCAAGTATAATTATTGTTTATCCCATAGTTGTTTGGCTCCTGCTTTGTTAGTTCCCTTAGGGACCCAAATTTGCCTAACTTTGGGTTTACGATATGCAACATGCTCAAAATTATAATAACAATATATAGTTTTATGACCATATTTATGATAGTTATAACATTTAATATGCTGCATGTGAGTGTGTGTGTGTGGATATCTTCTCACTTGGAACTTGTGTGGAGGATATGCCTTTCTTCTTGGCTGAACCTCCTTCTGCTTCCACATTGTTCTATAATTTTGAAATTTCGTAGAGTAGGTACCAGCTCTACAATTTATACCTAGTTGGTTCGTAGAGTTGAACTTGCCAGACTCTACGATCTTTCGAGGCACGATCGTAGACTTGGATTTACTCTGCGGTTTCACAAAATTCAAACCAGTGTGTGACCTGTTGTCCTTTGGGACAACAATCTGGTCAACAGAAATTGGATAATTTGGAATAACAAGCTCGACAACCTCTTTGAATTTTATAAATACAATACCTCTGTGGGAAGAAAAGGCAATATTATTGCTAGTCTCCACTGATTTTTCCACACTAGGAGTAGAGAAGAAATCTCCAAACCCCAGACCTGATCTATCAAAGATAGCTCTCTGACTTGTGATCAGTGAATTCATAGATGAGGAAGAACGATTCCACATTGAGATTGTCTTTTCTAACTCCTCTATTTTAGAGGTAAGAACAGATTCTCTCAGTGCATTTGCCTCTGTTATCTTTCTCAAATTCTCATTCTCATCCTTAAGCTTGGATAGAGAGGTAAGGTAGTGTTTCGTAGAGTGGCTTCCAACTCTACGTCCACTTTCTCTTTCTCCTCTTGAAGAAGAGAATTATCCTTTGATAGAACCCTGAACCACTTCATATATTGATGCAGATCAGATGTTATATCATGCAATGTTAATCTTAAATCATCAATATTAACATCGGGAGAGTTGAAGTCAAATACCTCACTAATGTCGATCTCTCGATGATTAATGGTTATGCTAGAATATTCCTCCACAACCATCAGACAAAGATTGGCTACTTAGGGTTCTTCATCATCATTAGAGTCTGAATTGGAATCATTTTCAGAATCACTCCACGATCCTTCAGCTACAAAGCCTCTTTCTTTCTTGTGATGCTTCTTGTAGCCTTTATGCTCTTTCTTTGAAAAGGACTTCTTTTTGTCCTTCTGGAGCTCCTCTCGCAGAGGTTTGATGCACTCTGCGATATAATGGCCAGACTTCTTGCAGTTGTAGCACAAATGCTTTTCTTGATCTCTGCTGCTACTGCCTTTGTTGAAATTCTTTCTTGGCCTCCAATTGTTTCTGTAATGTCCAGAAATTTTAAACATTGTATCGAATTTATTTTAATAAATAAAATTTATTTTTATATATTTTTACGAATTTAATTGGATCCATGTAGGTATTTTATTTAATAAATACGTGGTCCAATAATTTTCCTTGCCTTGAAGGGACTCACTAATAGGGTGAATAAATTAATGAGTCTAACCCTAACAATTTGATTAGCAAGAAAATTAGGATAATTAATAAATAATTTTTATCATTATCGGATTTAATAAATTCGAATGGATAATTATGGTGAAAATAAATATTTTAAAATAATTAATTTATTGGATTAGTTACTAAATGTAAATATTAGAAATATAATATTAATTAAATTGAGTGGGTCACTTTTCTCTCATTTGGTTTGGCCCATTTCTTCTTCTGTTATTTTATTTCTGGATTGGGGACCAAATTCCTTTTATTTTCCTAATTGGGTCAAACTAGTGGGCTGGTCAAATTAAATCAATTGTGTCAAAGCCCAATTTCCTTCTTTTGCTTATTGGGTCACTTGTAATCAGCCGGCCCAACTCCAATTTGGTGAGCCCATTTCCAACCGGGTCGAACCATTTCGAACGGGTTGAACCGTTCCTATACAATTTGGGGCTAATAGGACTTCAGGCCAAATCAGATGAAATTGGGGAAAACGATCGAGCGAGAGAAAAGAGGAAGCAAACCCTAACGATCTCACGCCCCAATCAGTCAAGCCACTGCCGAAGCTTTCAGTCCATCAATCGATAAAGGACGGAGGGAAAAGGCGCCGGCGAAGGTTTAGGTCGACTGACGACGTGAAGAAGACCAGTGGTCGGAGCGGAGTTGTCACGGACGACCGAGCTAACGCAGCAAGGACCAGGGGTCCCAGGTTTTTGGCGACGTGATCGACGGGACGGCGCGACTCAGAAGATTGGGCGACAGCTGGGTTTGGAGGGGTTGGAGTAGACGCCGGTCACTGCCCCTTCCTACCGTTGGTCCCTGTTGAGCAATGAAGGTAATACCCATCTAAATTGGACAAACGATTTCCTATAAATTGGGTGTCCAAACCCTAGCCAGTTACCGAGTTCTGTGAAGTCCAAATTGGGGATAAAAAAAAAAAAAAAAAAAAAAAAACATTTTCCATCGCTGCAAGGAGGGGAATCGATAGGTGAATGTCCGGGTTCGTAACGTATTGTGGTAGAAGAAGAAGAACATCTAGCCGGTCGAACCCAAGGTATAAAATAGATTATTCAATCACTGTGATAGTTCTGTCTAGGTTTGTATGAAAAGTTTTTTTTTTTTTCCCAGACTCGAATTGGGTGTAAACTGTGTGTGTGGTATTGAATATGTCTCTGTATTAGGATTTGGTTTTGGGGATTGCCTTGATTTGGAAAACTCAGAACATTGTATATAGATTTTGGGCCTAAAATCGGGTAATGAGTAGTTAATCCCTTGTTCGGTTGATTTGGGAAGCCTGGTAGTTTGGTTAATTCATTTTCTTTCTCTTTTGATTTGGGTTTGTGCTGTCCCCTGGTATTGGGTAGCATAAAACTCTGTATGAGGTAATTTGCTTCTGGGTATGTATTGAATTAGATTGTTCCCCTGTATTGAGGAGTTTTATTCCTCTAAATTAAATTAGAATGGTTTGTTGAAAGTGTTTAGTTTACATTATACATTGTACTAGATTTTTGGGTTGTTGCTCTAAATTAGGTTTCATTGCCTGGAGCTCAGTAAATTGAAGAACCCTAGTGGTTCTGGTGACTTAGCTGTGCACTGATTGTTCTTAATATCCCTTCTGTGCTGTTATAATATAGGTATTGTACTATAATGTTGGGCGATATTGAACTGTTCTGGAATTGGAAGTTTTGATAACTCAAGTCTTGGTTCTCTATTGTGATAATAGTGGCTGAGGATTTTGACAAGAAAGAATAAGCAACGGAAATACTTTCGAAATAAGTCGTGTAATTCAACAGAGTTAACTGTTAATTACTGCCATTAGCTTAACTAATGATGGTTAATGGGAGCTAATAGAATAATTATTTATTAATAAATAATAAACAAAGATAATAAATATTTAATTATTAATAATAATAATTAAATATGGATAAGGTAAATGGAATAATTATTTATTATTATTTTTTTTTATAAATAATAAATAAAGATAATAAATATTTAATTGTTATTTAATAATAATAATAATTAAATATGAGTAAGGTTAATGGAATAACTATTTATTATTTATTAATAAATAATAAATAAAGATAATAAATATTTAATTTAATAAAATTATTAATTATTATTGAGCAACCAAATTTGGATGGTCATTAACAATTGAATGTGAGTAAAGTAAATTAGCTGTTATTTCTCATTTTAATAATAAATAAAGATAATAAATATTTAATTATTATTTAATAATAATAATAATTAAATATGAATAAAGTTAATAAAATAATTATTTATTATTTAGTAATAAATAGTAAATAAAAGTACTAAGTATTTAATTATTATTTAATAATGATAATAATTAAGTATGAATAAAGTTATTGATTTATAAGGGTAATAATTACTTAATCATTAATGAAATAATGATTAAGTATAAGGGAAATTATTAAGTTAGGTATTTATTTTTGGTCCCTAATAAATAATGATAACAAACACTTAAGGACTATTTAAATATATTAAGTATGGGGAGAATTAATACAGTAAGTATTAAATCAATATTAAACGAGGAACAAGATTAACAATTACTCAATTACCCCTAAGGTAAGTAGTATTTGAGCGCAACAAATTTTAATAAGTAATCAAATGTTACTTAGTTGTTCTTAAGTCAAAATAAATTTATTATTATTTATAGTAAATAAAGATTGTTAGTTCACATTCTGAGACGAACAAAGGGACTCAAATAATAAGTAACCCTAATTAGCTAACATATATAGCTAAGAGTCAGTAATTAAATTCTGTTTAGCTAAAGCTAATAGTAGTTAAATGTGTTCAGTAAGCTGTTTATCTGTTAAATAAATAGCATAAGTGAGTCAAGTTTCGCAATGCTAATGGATAAACCAACTTTACCAACTGATAGGTTATCCAAGATCAATTAATTAAAGCTAAGATTTAAATTGTAGCTGAGCAAACAGGCAAGTTCCTAACTCTAAACTTCTTACATTACTGCAAGTTCTTCCTTACTCAACTTTTTACCTTGAGTAATACTTCTAAAACCTTATGCAGTATTTTAATTCATGCAAAAGGTATATATTATTGCAAGTATTCTTTAAGCTTGAATTTTTCTCCAAGCATGCTTTAAGTGGTCTAATTATTTTCAGAATTATTCCGCATCTGTATATTTATTGACATTCGTGCATTTGAATTCGTATATTTAAATTCAGAAATCTATAAACCATTCATGGTTAAGTCTGAACCCTTGTTCGGTCAGACACTTTGTGAAAATTTATAAAAGCTATCCGAACCAATCAAGGGTAAGGATTCTTAGACTGTATGAACACCCCTTTATTTATAGGGGAGTACCCCACGTACCGTATATAAGGTACAAATAGCAGAATTAAGTGTTATGCATATACATAGGGTACGCGAGGCTGATCCCCTCAAGTACGTTATTCTGTAGCCAGTAACCAGAGGGTCAACCAGCTATTGACTCCTCTGGAAGTTATCGTTCAAAGTCTATTTGACTATCATTTGTTCTAAAAGCATTTATTGTTCTTGCTTCTGATTTATTCTATTGTTGAAATTCTTTTTTTAATATCCCTTCATCATGATATATCTTTATTGTTGTACTTAAAACTTGCTGGGCAAACTCGTTGCTCATTCTTGCTATATCATGACTTTATTGCAGCGAAACCCGAGACTTCAGGGAAGAACAAAGGAAAAGAAAAGATGAAACAATAGATTCCTTGTAGTAGACTTTATAATCATGTGTAATTTAATTACTGTTCATGTAATTTAAACCCTAATAATTATTTAGGGTATGGGTTGGTGTACTTGATTAAGGTTAATTGTATTCTGGGACTAGTAACACCTTGATATGAACAACTTATGTTTATTATATTCCGCACGTTTAGATATTGTTAGAGGTGAATATTGTGTTGGATCGTGATGACCGGATCCGGGTATTAGGAGACCCGAATTTGGGGGCGTCACAGGTTGGTATCAGAGCCGTAGGTTATAAACTTTAGGATCGCGAAACCTAGGTTATAACCTTCATAGTAAACTCGTATTGAGTGTTAGGAGATAAATCGAGGAGATTTATTATATGTGGTTTTGATGAATTGGGGAATTCATCGAG
Source organism: Aralia elata (assembly GCA_034770075.1). Lineage (NCBI taxonomy): Eukaryota > Viridiplantae > Streptophyta > Magnoliopsida > Apiales > Araliaceae > Aralia > Aralia elata. The sequence goes on from CM068387.1 coordinate 25,706,934, forward strand.
TCGAGTAGTACCCAATGAAATATAACTTCATTTCTTCAATGAATATATTTTATTGCTGTACTAATGTTAGTTTTTGTGTGTTTGTAGGATGGCTGATATAGGAGGGACCAGTGGAGCCCGTGAGGAGGAGGAGGTATTTATAGACATCCCAGTAGTTGCTGAGCAGCTGGTGGGGTATGCTCCTACTGCCCCGGGAGTACCGCTAGAGGAGTCCGAGCCGGAGGAGGACTACCATAGGGAGCTGCCGAGCCAGTAGTAGGTGGGGTGATGAGGTCCGGTAGTCAGGACCCTGATACTGAGGAGGAGGATCCTGAGGCTGAGGGGGAGGAGCCACCTGCTGGTATCGACGACATGGGGTCCACTGCTGATGATATCATCGAGGGGTTGACTGACAGGAACGAGGAGTTGGAGGCTCGGATTGCTCATCTGGAGGAGCAGAACCAGACCCATCAGTATATGGAGGACCAGTACAGAGACCTGGCCTACCAGCTCGACCATGAGTTGGGAGTGGCCAAGACACAGCTGCAGGGATACGAGTCCTCCGCACAGCAGGTCGGACCACTGCTACATCAGCTAGTGGCCCGAAACGCTGAGTTGAGGGAGAGACTGGAGCAGCGGGATCTGCAGATCGTCCACCTGAGGGCGAAACAGGAGGCCATGAGGTTTGAGGCCGGACTGGAGGTGGCTGCGAGGATGCGCGTCAGGGAGGCCTGGGCCAGGGAGGCCAGGAGGGTTGATCAGCTGGAGGACCAGCTAGAGGCCAGGGTAGTGAGGATAGAGACCCTGGGGCATGCCTTGGATGCAGCCTACCGTAGACCCCGGACTGAGATAGGGGAGTCCAGTCGCTCTGTTCGCCGCAGGATCGGGGATGGAGCAGTCTCTTCTGGCCAGCAGGCTCGGATCCGTCATGATGTATAGTGATGGGATAGGATGGTTGTTTAGTTGTTAGTACAGTCAGTCCCACTTTTGTTTATGTTAGGGACATATTCATGTTTGTTTATGAAACTTTATATTTGTTGTTATGATTGGGGTAGCAGTTAAAACCCCAACTTTTGTGTTTTGAGGGATGGAAGGTTAGGATTCCCCACTTTTGTCTAGGGGGAAGGGTTATTGATGAATAGGACACAGTGGCGCATTTATAGCAGTATGCCACAGGTTTCGTATTGTAACAAACGGTGGTATATGAATATAAATGCAGATGTTTCACTTAAATCAAATGTGTTGATAAATATTTTACCTTTAATTGGTTATTTCAATAACATATGATGTAAAATGTGAATCTATAGGTAAAAGTCATCAGTTTCCTTATTCTAAACCATGCCAAGGGGAAGGCCACGTAACCGACAGGTCGAGGAGTCAGAAAGTGAGGTTGGGGACCAAACCAACCCCATGAGAATGTTCGCGGAGATGCTGGCCGAGGCTATGCAATCCAGACCACCACCTGTAGTGACTCAAGCAGCAGCTGAGCCAGCGCATCATCTGGCAAATTTTAAAGATTTCAAGTTGGTCGGACCACCTGAGTTCAAGGGGACTCTTAACCCAATTGAAGCGCAGACCTGGATAGAGGAGATAGAAAAGGTCTTTGAAGTAGCACGGGTGGCAGAGGAACAGAAAACAAGTTTTGCCACTTTCATGCTAAAAGGAGAAGCCAACTACTGGTGGAAAGCCAACAGAGGCCGAGTGGAAGAAGGCACTGTCGCTTGGGATCGCTTTAAGGAAATGTTCTTGGAAAATTACTTTCCAGAGAGCATGAAGCAGGAGATGGAGATCAAGTTCCTAGAACTAAAGCAAGGGAACATGTCTGTGGCTGAGTACGCGGCTAAGTTTAATGAGTTGGCACGGTTTGCAGCTCACCAGGTCAGCACCGAGGAGAGAAAAGCTCGTAGGTTTGAGCAAGGGTTAAAACCATGGTTATACCGTTCTGTAGCGGTATTGAAAATCAGAACATTTGCAGAACTGATGGAAAGAGCAATCATTGCAGAGGGTGGCAGTGAGGCCCTGGCCAAATACAATCAAGAGAAGAAGAAGGGACATGAGGGCCCTAAGGCAGGAAGCAGTGGGGGCAGTAACCCCAACAAACGGAAATGGAATGAAAGTCAATCTTTCGGGAGCAATAAACCCGGAGGAAACCCGTCGGGAGGGGAGGCAAGGAAACTAGGCAGGTGCAGTAATTGTGGTAAGAACCACACGGGGGAGTGTATGAAGGGAAAAAGCGTTTGCTACAAATGCGGGCAACCGGGGCACATGGCTCCCCAATGTCAGAACAAACCAAAGGGAGGTTGTTTCTCCTGTGGATCACCTGGCCACCAGATCAAGGATTGTCCAAAGAGGAAGGGCGACGCTGGGAGTGGCAACCGAAACAACAACAACAACAGCAACAGCGGGAACAATAACCGGTTGAACTACGGGCCGCCAGTCAGTCAAGCCAACAGGCCAACAGCCCGCACGTTCAACATGACGGTGCAGGATGCCATGGAATCCAAGGACGTGGTGTCAGGTATCATCCCAATCAACGATATAAATGCATATGTGTTATTTGATTCGGGTGCTACTTGTTCTTTTGTTTCCGAAGAATTTGCTAGTCAGTTAAATTTACCCCGTGAAAAGTTAGAACACCCTATGAACGTAGAAGTAGCAAACAAAGAAATTGTCCCTGTAGAACACATTCATAGGAATTGCTGTGTTGAATTGCGAGGATTTAAGCTCAATGTGGATTTGATTCCAATTCGGCTGGGAGAGTTTGATGTAATCCTGGGAATGGATTGGCTATCGACCCACGGGGCAGTTATTGACTGTAAAGAAAAGTGTGTACACCTGAAGACTCCTAACAAGTCGAAGGTGGTCTTTTACGGTAGTAAGTCACCAAGGAAATCTTGCTGTCTTACTATGATGCAAACGAGGAGATTACTTAAGAAAGGTTGCGTGTGCTATTTGGCCCATGTGATTGATACTCGCCAGGTCGGGGGTGAGATAAGCCAAATACCAGTCGTGAGGGATTTCCCCGATGTTTTTCCCGAAGAGCTTCCGGGGCTGCCGCCGGACAGGGAAACTGAGTTCGTTATCGATTTGGCACCAGGAACTGCGCCAATATCGAAGCCGCCGTATCGAATGGCACCTGTAGAGATGAAAGAGTTGATGATGCAACTGCAGGAGCTGTTAGATAAAGGTTATATCAGGCCGAGCGTGTCACCGTGGGGAGCACCAGTCCTGTTTGTAAAGAAGAAAGACGGTTCAATGAGGCTTTGTATCGACTACCGGGAGTTGAACAAAGTTACGATTAAGAATAGGTACCCACTTCCTAGGATTGACGATCTGTTCGATCAACTCAAGGGAGCGAAGTACTTTTCAAAGATCGACTTAAGAACAGGCTATCATCAGTTGAAGGTGAGGCAAGAAGATATCCCGAAGACTGCATTCAGAACTCGTTATGGTCACTTCGAGTTTCTGGTCATGTCCTTTGGATTAACGAATGCACCAGCAACATTCATGGATATGATGAACAGAGTGTTCAAGCAGTACTTGGACAAGTTCGTAGTTGTATTCATTGATGACATCTTGGTGTATTCGGAGACAGAAGAGGAGCATGCTGAACATTTAAAGATTGTATTAGAAGCTCTCAGAAGGGAGAAATTGTATGCAAAGTTTTCTAAATGTGAGTTTTGGTTGCAGAGAGTGCAGTTTCTGGGTCATGTCATAGACAAGAATGGTGTTTCGGTGGACCCAGCAAAAGTAGAAGCAGTTATCAACTGGGAACAGCCGAAAACGCCGACAGAGATCCGGAGTTTCTTGGGATTAGCGGGATACTATCGGAGATTCATCCAGGATTTTTCAAGGATAGCATCGCCATTGACCAATCTCACCAGGAAAACAGTCAAGTTTGTTTGGTCGGAGAAGTGTGAGGAGAGTTTCATGGAATTGAAGAAGAGACTCAGCCAAGCACCAGTGTTGACCTTACCAGACAACACTGGGGGTTTTGTAGTGTATAGCGACGCGTCACACAAGGGTCTTGGCTGTGTACTGATGCAACACGGCAAGGTCGTGGCGTACGCATCGCGTCAGCTGAAGGATTATGAGAAGGGTTATCCGACTCATGACTTGGAGTTAGCCGCAGTGGTTTTTGCCTTGAAGATTTGGAGGCACTACCTATATGGGGAGAAGTGTGAGATATATACAGATCACAAAAGCCTGAAATATATCTTCACTCAAAAGGAGCTGAACATGAGGCAACGCCGATGGTTAGAATTGATCAAGGACTACGACTGTGAAATTCGGTATCATCCGGGCAAGGCAAATGTAGTGGCTGATGCCTTAAGTAGGAAAGGCAAGGTGAAACTGATGCAGCTGACAGTCCAGGAGGAGTTGATACGGGACTTTGAACGTCTGGAGCTGGAAGTTAGGTATCCAATGGAGGTGGACGAAAAGGTGTTCGCCGTGACGATAGGTCCGACTCTACTAGATAAGATACAGGAGGCTCAAGAATTTGACGAGGAGTGTATTGACATTAAGAGACAGTTATCAGAGGGAAAGGCCTCGAGGTATAAGGTTGACAACGCAGGATTGCTGAGATTTGAGGGGAGGATCTGGATACCCTACGTACCAGACTTAAGGGAAGAGATTTTGCAAGAGGCCCATAACACGAGATTTTCGGTACATCCGGGTAGCACCAAAATGTATCAGGATCTTCGTCAGCATTATTGGTGGCCGCACTTGAAGGGGGAAGTTGCAGAATTCGTCAGTCGGTGTTTAACTTGTCAGAGGATCAAGGCTGAGCACCAACGGCCGAGCGGATTGTTGCAACCCTTAGAGATTCCCGAGTGGAAGTGGGAGCACATCACAATGGATTTTGTGGTGGGACTTCCAACAACGCAAAAAGGTCTAGACGCCATCTGGGTGATCGTAGATCGTTTGACCAAGTCTGCCCATTTTCTACCGATCAAGATCAGGTACAAATTGGAACAGCTAGCAAAACTTTATGTGAAAGAAATAGTATCACGACATGGAGTGCCGGTATCTATTGTGTCTGACAGGGATCCGCGCTTCACGTCAAATTTTTGGAGAAGCCTGCAGGAGAGACTGGGAACACAGTTAAGAATGAGTACGGCATATCATCCTCAGACTGATGGTCAGAGTGAGCGAACAATTCAGACCCTAGAGGATATGCTCCGGGCAGTTGTAATGGATTTAAGTGGCAGCTGGGACGATCACTTGCCCCTGGTAGAGTTCGCTTATAATAATAGCTATCACGCTAGTATTGGTATGCCACCGTACGAAGCGTTGTATGGGAGGAAGTGCCGAACGCCTTTGTGTTGGGACGAAGTTGGTGAACGGAGATTGTTGGGACCGGAATTGGTACAACAAACCGTGGAAATCGTTAAAGTAATAAGACAACGGTTAGTAGCAGCCCAGGATCGCCAAAAGAAGTACGCCGACTTACATCGCCAGAAACGAGACTTTGAAGTTGGAAGTTTTGTGTTCCTGAAGATATCTCCCTGGAAAGGAAAGATCCGTTTTGGGAAAAAGGGTAAATTGAGCCCTAGATTCATAGGACCGTTCGAAATTTTGAGGCGGATCGGCGAAGTGGCGTACGAGGTAGCATTACCTCCTGAGCTTGAACACATTCACAACGTGTTTCATGTATCGGTGTTGCGTCCGTATAAGCCAGATTACAAACATGTTATCTCCTATGAACCAATTCAAGTCGAAAGGGATTTATCGTACGAGGAGATTCCTGTTCAAATACTGGATAAGAAAGAGCAGAAGCTGAGGAATAAAATCATTCACTCGGTGAAAGTTCTCTGGAGAAACCACGCGGTAGAAGAAGCTACGTGGGAACTCGAAGAGAAGATGAGAGCTAATTACCCCCAGTTATTTGAGTAACCATAGATTTAAATTCCGAGGACGGAATTTTTATAAGGGGGAGGGGATGTAATGTCCAGAAATTTTAAACATTGTATCGAATTTATTTTAATAAATAAAATTTATTTTTATATATTTTTACGAATTTAATTGGATCCATGTAGGTATTTTATTTAATAAATACGTGGTCCAATAATTTTCCTTGCCTTGAAGGGACTCACTAATAGGGTGAATAAATTAATGAGTCTAACCCTAACAATTTGATTAGCAAGAAAATTAGGATAATTAATAAATAATTTTTATCATTATCGGATTTAATAAATTCGAATGGATAATTATGGTGAAAATAAATATTTTAAAATAATTAATTTATTGGATTAGTTACTAAATGTAAATATTAGAAATATAATATTAATTAAATTGAGTGGGTCACTTTTCTCTCATTTGGTTTGGCCCATTTCTTCTTCTGTTATTTTATTTCTGGATTGGGGACCAAATTCCTTTTATTTTCCTAATTGGGTCAAACTAGTGGGCTGGTCAAATTAAATCAATTGTGTCAAAGCCCAATTTCCTTCTTTTGCTTATTGGGTCACTTGTAATCAGCCGGCCCAACTCCAATTTGGTGAGCCCATTTCCAACCGGGTCGAACCATTTCGAACGGGTTGAACCGTTCCTATACAATTTGGGGCTAATAGGACTTCAGGCCAAATCAGATGAAATTGGGGAAAACGATCGAGCGAGAGAAAAGAGGAAGCAAACCCTAACGATCTCACGCCCCAATCAGTCAAGCCACTGCCGAAGCTTTCAGTCCATCAATCGATAAAGGACGGAGGGAAAAGGCGCCGGCGAAGGTTTAGGTCGACTGACGACGTGAAGAAGACCAGTGGTCGGAGCGGGAGTTGTCACGGACGACCGAGCTAACGCAGCAAGGACCAGGGGTCCCAGGTTTTTGGCGACGTGATCGACGGGACGGCGCGACTCAGAAGATTGGGCGACAGCTGGGTTTGGAGGGGTTGGAGTAGACGCCGGTCACTGCCCCTTCCTACCGTTGGTCCCTGTTGAGTAATGAAGGTAATACCCATCTAAATTGGACAAACGATTTCCTATAAATTGGGTGTCCAAACCCTAGCCAGTTACCGAGTTCTGTGAAGTCCAAATTGGGGAGAAAAAAAAAAAAAAAAAAAAAAAAAACATTTTCCATCGCTGCAAGGAGGGGAATCGATAGGTGAATGTCCGGGTTCGTAACGTATTGTGGTAGAAGAAGAAGAACATCTAGCCGGTCGAACCCAAGGTATAAAATAGATTATTCAATCACTGTGATAGTTCTGTCTAGGTTTGTATGAAAAGTTTTTTTTTTTTTCCCAGACTCGAATTGGGTGTAAACTGTGTGTGTGGTATTGAATATGTCTCTGTATTAGGATTTGGTTTTGGGGATTGCCTTGATTTGGAAAACTCAGAACATTGTATATAGATTTTGGGCCTAAAATCGGGTAATGAGTAGTTAATCCCTTGTTCGGTTGATTTGGGAAGCCTGGTAGTTTGGTTAATTCATTTTCTTTCTCTTTTGATTTGGGTTTGTGCTGTCCCCTGGTATTGGGTAGCATAAAACTCTGTATGAGGTAATTTGCTTCTGGGTATGTATTGAATTAGATTGTTCCCCTGTATTGAGGAGTTTTATTCCTCTAAATTAAATTAGAATGGTTTGTTGAAAGTGTTTAGTTTACATTATACATTGTACTAGATTTTTGGGTTGTTGCTCTAAATTAGGTTTCATTGCCTGGAGCTCAGTAAATTGAAGAACCCTAGTGGTTCTGGTGACTTAGCTGTGCACTGATTGTTCTTAATATCCCTTCTGTGCTGTTATAATATAGGTATTGTACTATAATGTTGGGCGATATTGAACTGTTCTGGAATTGGAAGTTTTGATAACTCAAGTCTTGGTTCTCTATTGTGATAATAGTGGCTGAGGATTTTGACAAGAAAGAATAAGCAACGGAAATACTTTCGAAATAAGTCGTGTAATTCAACAGAGTTAACTGTTAATTACTGCCATTAGCTTAACTAATGATGGTTAATGGGAGCTAATAGAATAATTATTTATTAATAAATAATAAACAAAGATAATAAATATTTAATTATTAATAATAATAATTAAATATGGATAAGGTAAATGGAATAATTATTTATTATTATTTTTTTTTATAAATAATAAATAAAGATAATAAATATTTAATTGTTATTTAATAATAATAATAATTAAATATGAGTAAGGTTAATGGAATAACTATTTATTATTTATTAATAAATAATAAATAAAGATAATAAATATTTAATTTAATAAAATTATTAATTATTATTGAGCAACCAAATTTGGATGGTCATTAACAATTGAATGTGAGTAAAGTAAATTAGCTGTTATTTCTCATTTAATAATAAATAAAGATAATAAATATTTAATTATTATTTAATAATAATAATAATTAAATATGAATAAAGTTAATAAAATAATTATTTATTATTTAGTAATAAATAGTAAATAAAAGTACTAAGTATTTAATTATTATTTAATAATGATAATAATTAAGTATGAATAAAGTTATTGATTTATAAGGGTAATAATTACTTAATCATTAATGAAATAATGATTAAGTATAAGGGAAATTATTAAGTTAGGTATTTATTTTTGGTCCCTAATAAATAATGATAACAAACACTTAAGGACTATTTAAATATATTAAGTATGGGGAGAATTAATACAGTAAGTATTAAATCAATATTAAACGAGGAACAAGATTAACAATTACTCAATTACCCCTAAGGTAAGTAGTATTTGAGCGCAACAAATTTTAATAAGTAATCAAATGTTACTTAGTTGTTCTTAAGTCAAAATAAATTTATTATTATTTATAGTAAATAAAGATTGTTAGTTCACATTCTGAGACGAACAAAGGGACTCAAATAATAAGTAACCCTAATTAGCTAACATATATAGCTAAGAGTCAGTAATTAAATTCTGTTTAGCTAAAGCTAATAGTAGTTAAATGTGTTCAGTAAGCTGTTTATCTGTTAAATAAATAGCATAAGTGAGTCAAGTTTCGCAATGCTAATGGATAATAAACCAACTTTACCAACTGATAGGTTATCCAAGATCAATTAATTAAAGCTAAGATTTAAATTGTAGCTGAGCAAACAGGCAAGTTCCTAACTCTAAACTTCTTACATTACTGCAAGTTCTTCCTTACTCAACTTTTTACCTTGAGTAATACTTCTAAAACCTTATGCAGTATTTTAATTCATGCAAAAGGTATATATTATTGCAAGTATTCTTTAAGCTTGAATTTTTCTCCAAGCATGCTTTAAGTGGTCTAATTATTTTCAGAATTATTCCGCATCTGTATATTTATTGACATTCGTGCATTTGAATTCGTATATTTAAATTCAGAAATCTATAAACCATTCATGGTTAAGTCTGAACCCTTGTTCGGTCAGACACTTTGTGAAAATTTATAAAAGCTATCCGAACCAATCAAGGGTAAGGATTCTTAGACTGTATGAACACCCCTTTATTTATAGGGGAGTACCCCACGTACCGTATATAAGGTACAAATAGCAGAATTAAGTGTTATGCATATACATAGGGTACGCGAGGCTGATCCCCTCAAGTACGTTATTCTGTAGCCAGTAACCAGAGGGTCAACCAGCTATTGACTCCTCTGGAAGTTATCGTTCAAAGTCTATTTGACTATCATTTGTTCTAAAAGCATTTATTGTTCTTGCTTCTGATTTATTCTATTGTTGAAATTCTTTTTTTAATATCCCTTCATCATGATATATCTTTATTGTTGTACTTAAAACTTGCTGGGCAAACTCGTTGCTCATTCTTGCTATATCATGACTTTATTGCAGCGAAACCCGAGACTTCAGGGAAGAACAAAGGAAAAGAAAAGATGAAACAATAGATTCCTTGTAGTAGACTTTATAATCATGTGTAATTTAATTACTGTTCATGTAATTTAAACCCTAATAATTATTTAGGGTATGGGTTGGTGTACTTGATTAAGGTTAATTGTATTCTGGGACTAGTAACACCTTGATATGAACAACTTATGTTTATTATATTCCGCACTTTTAGATATTGTTAGAGGTGAATATTGTGTTGGATCGTGATGACCGGATCCGGGTATTAGGAGACCCGAATTTGGGGGCGTCACAGTTTCTCTTTCTCATGAACTTTCTTAGCCTTCTAACAAGCAAGGTTATATCTTTGTGATGACCCGGGTTTTCAGAAAATATTAAAATAAGAATTTAATAAATAAAATTCTCATTTTGGCAATATGATATGTGATATTGTATTGCATTAGTGGATACGTGCTATGCAATAAGTGATTTTTGTGAATAATAAATATATATTATTATTATTATATATTTATTATTTCATGTAGATAAATTATAGAATCAATTTATTAAGAAGAAATGAGATGGGTAAAATTTATGTTGAAGGAAATTATTAAAATAATTTATAATATTAAATTATTTTAATATAGTAAATTGGTGGTATTAAATATATTTAATAACCTCCATTTTATTGGGTGAAATGTATGCATGTTTTTTAATATAGTGAGTATATTATTATATTTGCTATAGTTAAATAAATTGTGAGTAAACAATTTATAAAAGAAAAGAAAATAGTTGGATTATTATATATTTGTTTTTAAAAAAAGAAATAAGTTAATATTAAAATAATTTATATAATTATTTTATATGGTGAGATTAGTACATTGAATTTATGTATACTAAATTAATGTATACATTAAATAAGGTGGTTTAAAATAATTTATGATATTAAATTATTTTAATTATCTCATTGAATAAATTATTTTTACTTAATGCATAGCTTCCATTTTTATGGAAAATATTTTTGGTGTAATATTTAATTTATTACGCGATAAGTATGGGGGGATATATATATATATATATATATATATATATATATATTATGTAATATATTGTATGTAATATATTATATGTGTATTCGCTAAGCAAGCAGCTGAGAAATCAAATAGAGTAACCTCCAAGCCATACGCATGGAGCAAGAGAAATGAATTGGAGAAGCAAGCTAGACAAAATAAAATGAGTAACCTCCAAGTCATTTGCGTAGAGAGCAAGAGAAGTATGAAGCAAGGGAATTAAGAGTGTAGTAGCAACCAAGCAAATCGTGAGGAGCAAGAAAATGGGGTGGGGAGCAAGTATGGACATTTATAAAACAGAAGCCACACTCAGCCTTCCCAAAAGTTTTCTCTTCTCCCTTTTCCGTCCATTCCTTTCTCTCTCTCTCTCACAATCACCAAATTGGGAATCCCAAGCCATACTACCAAATTATCTAAAGAAGAAATTGAAGCTAAGTGTTGTGATAATCCGCAAGAAGGGAATCATCAAACAAAGTAAGAATTCAAACCAATTCTAAGTAAATTTCATCTACTTCTTTCTTTTAAGTATTGAAAGTAGAAATTGAATGGAAATCATATGTAAGAATGGAATTAGCATAAGATATGAAATTGGTTGTTAATTATAGAATATTTGTTGTTGTGCAGAGAAATAAGGGTGGAGGATTTCTAGATGAAATCCTAGTGAAACCATAATCAAATGGTTAAGAAATCTGAAAATTCGAAGAACGCACGTAACATGTTCAATAAAATGCCTAAACGAAATTCAAAGCTTAAAAATGGATAATTACCTAAGACTTAGAACTAGAAAGCATTCATATATGTGTTATGATGTTATCTAAGTCAAGTAGAGTGATTAAAACAAGTTTAAAAGTAATTTTTTGAACTTTGAACCAATTAAGTTTTGAATGAAAACTATGAAGAACATGGACTTTTGAGTCTATGTAGTTATTTGTTAAAGAAACTTAAAAATTATTTCATCTAGGGGGTTGTATAGTAGATGTTATAAGCTTTCCATAGCCTCGAGAACGGACTAATTCCGATATCGGGTGAAGAAGTTATGAGGATTTGAAGTAGGCACGTCAAATAGACAAAATCTGGAAATTTTGGCAAAGTGGACAGAGAATACTCTGCTGGTTGGGCGCTGCCGCGCTGCCCACAAGCCAATTTTGGGTGCGACCGCGCCGGTATAATGTCAGACATGACTGATTTGACCTCCTATAGTAAAATGGGCATAACATTTTCATACGAACTCCGATTGGGGCGATTCACGATGATCCGGAAAGAGGAAGAGTAGACCTATAACTTTCATTCTTTAATCTTTGAGATTGGAAGTCAGGAGCAAGGTCAAAAATGGCCATTTGTAGGACTATTGTGTAGTCGAAGGCAATCGGAGGGCGTCAGATGTTCGCGTATACTACGTGTAATGCTTCCGACAAAGAAAGATGTTGTTCTAAGTTATAAAAGAACATTATGAAACATAAAGATGTTTAACATTATTCAATGACGTATTAGATAAGTTGTATGAGTATATACAAGGGTGTTCGCATAAGCGAATCGGGCGTGTGACGTATGAACGTCGAAACGCCGTGTCAAGTGTTTATGAACTTAAAAAGTGTTTCGATTCAAATGAAATGAACAATATAGATATGGAATGTGGTTAATATAAACCAATAAAGATAAATGACTATAAGGGTCGTAACGTTCCCATACGACGCGACGCCGAGAGATGTTTTAGAGTTAATCATGTTAATTAAACTATAATGCGCGAACAATATGAAACAAAAATTAATATAAACCAATTTGAGCGTCATTAAGTGACTAATTTGTATGTTCTACATTATTGATATATTTAGGTTATTTGAAGAACTATGTAGCGTAAACGGTAAAGGAGCATATAAGGCAAGTCTTTCAGTTCCTATGTGCTGTATGAACTGGATATTGATTGATTATAATCTGTACTGAAATGAGTATGTTAAATTACCTATGTTGCGCTATAAATTGTGAAAGTTAATTTATGACTAAGTTGATTGAGTTATGAAACTCAATCTTTATATGATATGTGAAAAGTAGCATGTATGATATGTTTAATAGAATAATTATGACATATGAACTGAGTATGAAATTCTGTGCTATGTGAAGCATGAAAACTGCTAGATTTGCTGAGCTGTCGAGCTCAATCTTGCAAAAATAAACTTTTTGTGGGTTATAGATAAAAGCGATATTTCTTGCTATCAAGACGATAAAGATTGAAGACATGCAAAGGATTAAATTTTTCTTGAATTAGAAATTATATAGCACTATGTTGATAGTTTTGATATATATAATTGACAGATGTGTAAATTTTTGAAATATTCAATAAATAAAGAATATTTGTTCTGATTATGTTGTGGTGATTGTTTTATAATATAAAGTTGTATAATGATAATACTATATAAGAAAGAATTCGTATTGAGGATTGAGCTGAACATATTCATGACTACTCTGATAAAATGAATCATAGAGTAAACATGATTCTGAAATATAAATAATCGTAAAGGTTGCGATTCAGGGAACGAAAGAAAGAAAGATAGAAAAGTTTTAAATTATCCGCATTTTCAACTATTATTTCATCTTTATATGATATAAAGCTGAATCAAGATAGTATCTAACGCACAAGGTCAAGAATAAGATTAGTCCTGATTTTTAGATTAAGTTGGTCCTGATTTTGGGGGCATTACAATCTTCATCTTCATCAGCTTCATCACGATCATCATCTACTTCGGCTTCAGTTGGAACTTTTGAGGCAGCTTCAAAAGCTTTGAGAGCAACACCTTTATGTTTTCTCTTGCTCTCAGAAAGAGTCTCAACTCTTTGATTCAGCTCAAACTCGTAGGTAAGGAGATTATCGTAGAGCTTGTGCACTATCATCTCATGTAGATTCTTTGACTCACGAATAGCAGTGGTCTTGGCATCCTACTTGCTTGGTAAAGCCCTCATAAATTTTATATTCAGGTCTTTGTTGGGGTAGACCATGTCATAGGATCTTAGAGAGTTGAGGAGCACATTGAACCACTCATAAATTGTAGTGATATTCTCTCCACGGACATGAGAGAACATCTCATATTGCTATGTCAACAAAGATTGCATGTTCTCTCTTACTTCTTCTATGCCCTCATGCATCACCAGCAGAGCTTCCCAGACTTCTTTGGCAGTGGTGCAGTTGACAACATTTTCAAAAAGCTCATCTTCTAGAGCCATTAACAAAATGTTCATTGCCCTTTTATCCAACTGCGCTAACTTCTTCTCATTCTCGGTCCACTCTATGCGCTTCTTGACAGCTACTTTGTTTGGATCATCTGTTGTTGGAGCCAGCTTAGTAGGGACATAGGAACCATTCAGGACAACATCAAACAAATTATCATCAATCGCGTCCATATAGGCCTGCATACGCACTTTTTAATTAACATTTTTTTCTCTATTTAGGAGAGGTGGCTTATTTCCACCAACAAGCTTAGAACCAGTTTTATTTAGTGCCATATATCAACTCAAAGTGTAAGCTTTATGTTCGTGAGAACCTGCTCTGATACCACTTATTATTTCCCAAAGGCACTTAAGAGATCTAGAAGGGGGGTTGAATAGATCCTTTTAAACTTTTTGATTAATTAGAATATATTACCAAATAATTAGTTAGGCAATTTTAATTATGCACAACGGAATATACTTTTGGAAAACCCCCTTAAAGATTAAAGAAAATTCTCAGTTCCAAATTTAGTTGAGGTTCAAAGTCACAAACACTGTAAATGCTAGACAGAATGTAAGAATAGAAAAGTAAATGACACAGGAAAATTTTAAGTGGTTCGGAGATTGAATAACTCCTAGTCCACTCTTCTACTCAACGAGTAAGAAATCCACTAAGGATATAGATCATACAGATCTTTACAACTGAACCACTAAGGTTTCTTCGAGACACTAAGTCTCAAAATATGGATCACTAAGATCTCTTCAAGTCACATAGACTTGGAAGATTGTCACTTAGACAATGAAGAACTGTTGTTTGAAAGATGTTGAGAGGTGTTGCTAAGTTGGCAATATCCTTCTCTTCTCAAATACTTAACAGCTTGAACTAGATGTTCAAAATTGTAGAGTGAGTTCTTTTTACTTTGACAGAGCTTAGGTTTTTTATCAGAGTTATTCATATCTTGAATTTGAATCTTTATTGCCTTTTATAGTCTGCCGAAAAATCTTTCCGTTGCTAGTTTTTCGTTGGCGCATTTAATGCTCAGATATTCTGGGATCCTTGATGTTGACATTTAAGTTTACGTGTCAGCTACTTTTTGACTTGCCTGTCACATCAGGCTACAACCTCACCTACCACCTGTGAGTTGTCGCTTTCAGCAAACTAGCTGGTAGACATATCTTCTAATTCTTCTATTTCATCCAAGGATGTTTGGTGATTGTATCGAGACCTTCAATCAGCAACGTTCTCATGTCAGTCTTCTTGTCAGACCTGAATTTGCTCTACGAAGATTTAGGATCGTAGAGTTTGCTCTACGTCCTTATCTTTACGATGATTGCTTTACGAAGAGTGTAGTACTCTACGAATGAACTCTACAATCAGCTCTACGAAGATTAACTTTATGATTCTGGAGCTGACTTTACGATCTTGGCTTCACTCAACGATCCTTGAGATACTTTACGATTCAAACTTTACTTAACGACTCTAGAGAGTACTTTACGTTTAGTCTTCATACAACAATCTTTGCTAGGCTCAGCGATTTTTGTTCACTTTACGAACTGATCTTTACTTTACGATTTAAAGTGAAGTTTACGATGAGAATAACAGCTCTGCGATCGATCATCTGATGCATTACGAACATGACTTAACTCTACGATCCATCTTGACTTTACGAAATGGCAAAGTAACTAAACGATCAATTTGAACCTGTTGACTATACATCAGATCAACTCAACAAGATCAACCTAATATATTTGATCTTTCTATATTAAGTCATTGTACATCAAATATCACATCATCATTAAAGACTTTATAGAACTTACTAGAACAAATATACATTAATCACATTCATCATCAAAACATGCAGACTCTAACAAATTATATTCAGGTACAAGTAAGATCTTATTATAAATTAAATAATATAATTTTAGAAGGAAAGTATTTTCTTATTAGAACCATTTTATCTAATAAATTCAATAATATATTTATAAAAAAATTAATAAAAATATTAACATGCAAAAAACAAAATAGTCTGTTAAGTTAAAAGTAATATTACTAATTCTTTTCAAAATATTATATAAGAAAAACATTAATATAAAATAAATATAAAATTTAATAATTAAGAATAAGACCTCGTGGTTTGCACATGCTATACTGCTAATATATAATAAAGTATAAAAGCCAGTTTTGGACCCGATCAACTGGGTAATTTTGGTCTTTCAACATGAGTTAAACATATACCTATACTTGCTATTTTCAATCGAGACTGAATCAGCTCGGTTTTGGTCGCTCAATAGGTTACATACTTTTAAAAGAAAATAATCTCCTTATGTCGATCATCTTACCTAGTTAATATAGGAGAAAAAGTTACATAAAGATATGTCGACGCCGGGAACTGATCTTCTTCCTAATTTTATTTTTTACCCCTTTTAAAGATTTTGATTTATTTATTTCGCTTAAGGGTGAATTTTTTTTTAGGAAAAGCCGACATAAATGTCGACGGGGGTATTGAAAGATCGATTTTAAAGAAGGGCCAATTAAACAGAGTCGCCAGTTGGTAAATATTTAAATGGATGTACCAACTCATCATGATTTTAGATTTTCGCAATCGAAAGACCCTAAATGTGACTCCGTAAAATTGGTTTTGAAATCGAGATTCATAGAGTTTCGGGGCTTGCTTAAGCGATGGGAGGTGTTAGGCACCCCTCGACTTCCGTGAAAACACAATTACCGCATCTTAACGCTTTCTTAGGTGTGAAGTTTGTGTATATGTGTGTGTGATATGGAGAAACTCTACCTAGCTTTGAGTCGAAATCGTGCGCAGTGCGTTATTTTGAAAGGAGCTTAGAACCTCTATGGGCCTATGCGTAAGGGATTTGATTTAAGAGAAAGGTTTGTTTTAGCTTCGATTTTGATAAAATCTTTTGGGACGACGTTTTGGAAAAATTAGTTTTCAAACCCTCTGCCAAATAGGAATCGAGATTATTCGTTACTTTCAATTTTATTTTAGAAACGTCTTGCTACCCAACGCGATTGATTTTAAAATATCTTTATTGTTTTATTTAAAAGTCGTTTTTGGTGATCGACATAATTTAATCATAATAATAGACAATAAGGGCGGGGCGATCCGTGGGCATGAAAGCCATCTCAATAGGTCCGAACACCCGCAATCATAATTTTCACTATTACGAGGCCTTAAATACGATTTTCTTGGGATATAACCCTCGATACCGTTTTAAGGCCCAAATTTACATTTACAAAGATCGATTCGTAAATATTACAATCAAAACTATGTCCATCGTGGGAATTAGGTCAAGATCCGATCCGAGGATCTCGACTCCAACATTCTTAGGTTCACATCGTGATAAACAATACATTGAAATAAAGAAAATAATAATAAATGGAGATTTAGGAAAGGGCTCCCGTAACCCGATCTCATAGGTCGCAAAATCGAAACCGACATCGCGAGGGACGATATGTATTGATGAGATTTATTAACGGGATCTAGAATAGAAAGAGTGAAGATCTAAGATTCCCCGGATCTATACAATGACGTAATCGGGATTTAAATCGAGAAATATATCCCAAACTGGCTATCAGGTGATTCAATAGTTAGAATCTCATGACGACATGTAAGTGGGACCCCCTTACCACTAGGTATGGATCTAAGATTTCACGGGGTGAACCATGACCAAATAATTAACTCCCCATAAAACCATCAGAAAAAAGGGCTTTAATACCAAAATATGATGATAAATCGTCAATCGGGAATCATCGGATGATTGGGAGGGAATTGTTTAGGAAACCCTCTCTAACCACCTTAGCCAAGCACATAATCTATTAAAATAGCTTCAAAATGATGGGACACTTATGATACAAGAATATTTTTTAGACACAACAAAATGAATAAAATACACTAGATCTACACCAAAATTACACAAAAGATTCAATTTTTCACCTTTGGATGGATAGATTAAGCTTTCTTAAGCTTGGATTTGTATAGAATCTCACTAATCTAACATAAAACTTGATATAATCTAATGGATCTGGCTTGAATGAAGTGTGTCTCTCTCCAGAATTTCGCCAAAAATCCTTCCCTTTCTCTCTCTAACTTCTCCTTTTTTTCTAAAATCTGTTGATAATCGCCTGATATAGGCTCCAGGCCTGGCCGTAGGTGTACTTGCGGCTGGCCACAGGTGCACCTGTGGTTGGTCCAGGTGGGGCCCAGATGCCTCAGTTTTCGTGTTGCTTCGACGGTTTTCGCGCTATTTTGCTGAAACGTTCGTAACTTTCAATTCGAGAAGTGTTGGGAGACGTGCCATACGATTTCGAAAAGCTCTCTCCGAGAGCTACGCTATGACATAAAGTTTGGCCATTTTTGGGTCCGAAAAGATAGAGAAAACTTCATAAATGTATCTTCTTATAGATGCCAACTAGTCAACCATCATACCTCACGTAGTTTGTCACTTGGTGGTTGTCGTACTAGCTCCATATATTCATTCTGAGCCTCTACTACTATGCAATGACATTGGGTTTAACCAATTCTGGGTCCAGGTAGATGGAGCAAAGAAGAATAAAAGTATCTTCTTGAATACGCCAGCTAGTCAACCGTCTTGCCTTGAATAGTTTGCTGCTTGGTCATTGATGAGTGTGTTTTATACACACATTTTGGGTACTTTTGGTCTTCATTATTTGTAAGTTTTTAGGTATTTATTGTGATTTTTATGTATTTTTATCTTATTTTTATATAATTTAGTTTTATATTACTTTTATATATTTTGTATTATTTTTATGTGTTTTTACTTAAATTTGTAAGATAGAGCAAAAGCTATTTGGATCAATGTTGGAGTGCCTTGTTTGCCATTTTTAGCCTAACATTGACATAACAGCTGCTTCTCGCCCAATTTCAACCACAATCCAATCCGTATCTCTCAAAACTCAAAGAACAAAAGTTGTAGATATTCTCCTCAGCTTTCCGGAACATCTTGAATCATCCTAATGCGAGTTCGTATGAGAGAGTTATGGTCATTTTACCAACGGATTTAGTATGTATTTTACACAGCAGCTGCTTCTCTCCAGATTTGGACCATGATGCAGCCCTTATCTTTCCGAACTTCAGTTATGAAAGTTGTAGAGATACTTCTTAACTTTTCGTAGCCTCTTGAATCACCTTATTATGAGTTCATATGAGAAAGTTATGACTATTTTACTAACAGATGTCAAAGCTAAATCGGGCAGCAGAAAGCCGGCGCGGGCGCGCGGAAATGGGCATGACCACGCCAAACGGGGCAGCGCGCCAGCGCAGGCACGCCAAGGCTGTGCAGAATCGCAATTTCAGCTCCATTTTGGTCTATTTTGGTGTGCTAACTGCTAAGCTAGGGTTTTCATGTGGGCACTATAAATAATCTCTTTGGGACTTCAAACATAAGATCTAGAGATTGGGAAGCTACCCAAAAACATCAACCAAGAAGAGAAATGGGCTGCAATTCAAGGAAAATTTAGCAAGATCCAAGGAGCAAATGAATAAGGGATTGCCAAATCAAGAAGAGAAGCTAGAGAACAAGAGTCACCCATCAAGCAACATATGAACATCTTCAAAAGGGGTTTTATCATTCTATCTCTAGTCTTTCTTTCTTAGTTTGTAATTCCAACATGATGTATAGATCAAATTTGATGTTTTATGTAGTTACCATGAACTAGACTTTTATTCTAAGATTTCAATGGAACCCAATTGCTAGTTTGAATTGATTTTCTCTTCCTTTAGATTATTGTTACTCTCATATGCATTGATTGTCATATTTTGTGCGTATTCATTAATTGTATGATCAACAATTAATTTGATATCTTTGATGGAATTGGAAGAGGAAATCTAAGATTAGATCCGAATATGACAACGTATGAACTTGTTCATTCAATTTTGAGTAACATAAGAGAACATAGGATATAAATACTTATGTTCCATGCATAGCCATTGTGAGATTACATGTTTAATAACTCCCTATGCTGGTATATAGGATGAAAATGCCTATGTGTTGCATACGGGTGATTTTCATAGGACCCTCGAAAGAGACTTATAAATATGGTGAACTTCTCGGTTAGCAATTATATGTGATTAACATGATTTAAACGAGAGTTAAGAGATTTAAATGAAGTATTGGGGGAAATTGATATCTTAGACTTGTTAATATTAGATTTTCATTATCTTGATTATTTGTTATCTTTATTAAAACCAATCAACAAAAAGGCAAAAATCATGGTTTAAATTAGATTGAAATGATAAAAGGTTAGTACTTGGAGAATATTAGTAATAATTCCTCGTGAGATCGACAACTCTACTTACTCTTTATTACTTGTTGACCGCGTATACTTGCGCGTTAATTGTCATTATATAAATCGGACAACAAGTTTTTGGCGCCGTTGTCGGGAAATTATTTTTTTAATGTTTTTCCAATATTAATTATAATCAAATTGGTCTTAATTTAAACTTTTATATAAATTTATTTTTAGTTTACTTTAATTTTTCTGTTTGAATGCTTTCTTCTTTACAAAGTACACCATGGCCAACTATAATTATCAATGGCCTTACACGGGAATGACTCAAAGTGCGGCATGGAAGGATTTACTCGAGTAATGGGCGACAGGTATGGAGATGCTTTCGAGGAATGTTGACGCTCTAGTGGCGCAACATACTCAAAGTGTTGTAGTGAATTGTTTTTATTGTGTTGGAAACCATCTGAGTCATCTTTGCACCATCATTTACGAGTCGGCATGGTATGGTGGCAACTTCGGCGATTACCCTAACAGTTATGACTATTCCAATGATTATCACCATAGTTGGGAAAATCATCTGAATTTTTCTTGGAGCCATGATAATCAAGTCCAAACCTTTGCTCCAAGCCCATCATATACTCCAGAATTTCACGATCAAGCTCCTTTATAAGAAGAAACGAATCCGAGTTTAGAGGATTTATTGAAAAAGCTCTTTGCGAACCAGGATAAAAGATTGAATGATCATGAGCAGCTGTTGAACCAAATCGGCTTAAATTTGAAAAGTTAGGAGATGTCGATTCGAAATATTGAGAACCACGTAGAATAGATTTTAAACGCCAGTAACAATCACCATCATGGTGAATTGTCAAGTGACTTGGTTCTTGAAACTGACGACGTACCCAGGCTAATTGTTGAGAACTCGGATATGGAGGTGCCTACCGTTGCGAAACCAAAGCTGCAATCGGACTTGCTCATTGACGATGATCCTGAAATGGAGGAGACAAGTGGGGAGCAGAAAATAAAGGTCGGGGAAGACCCAACCTTGAATTCCAACTTTGATGAGCCAATTGTGATAATGCCCCATGTGCCTTCTCCACCAAAGCTCAAGAATTCAGGAAATTTTGCAGTCCCATGCCCAATTGGTAGTCATATCTTAGGCGAAGCTCGATGTGACATTAGAGCTTGCATAAATTTGGAACCATGGTGGGACGAACAAGGGGTCCAAGAGAAGAAAGCTGAAGATTCTATTGTGTTTGAGGAGCTTCAATTCAATATCTCGTTCACAGACACAATAGAGCAAGCACCTAGCTATTGGATGTTCATAAATGTAATTTTATCCAAAAGTAACAAGTTAGGTGAACTTGATACAATGGCCCCTACTGATGTGAAGCCCTCAAATATTACATGGTTATTAATGGATGGTGGGTTCCTCAAATTTCGATGGAGAATTGGATAGTAGATGGTGAAGTCGGGCTGACGACTATAAACCAAGCGCTTCTTGGGAGGTAACCCAAGATTACTGTTTTGCTTTTGTTTTTATTTGATTGCATTTTGGTTTACTTAATTACATTTTAATTTCTTTAGTCAATTGTTTTCAGGTACCGAGTACCAAGCAATAGGGAATGTGCCCCTAACTTTGAGGACTTGAAAGATGATATCAATGACGCATGACACGTTCTCAGGGAAGTCTTCTGTTTTAATTTTCCTATCTCAGACATTGAGGACAATGTCAATTTTAAGTTTGGGGGTATCTAATATTTGTGTGTTTCTAATATAGTATTTGTGTGTTTTAAGTGTGTGTTTTTTTATTCAAAAAAAAATATTTATTTTTAGGATGTGTCTCTTGAGCATTGTTTTAATTTGATTTGAACTATAATCCATGGTCAATAATAATAACTTGATTAAAATAGATTCTAATTCATGGAAAATGGACAAATGTTGCTTAGTCGATGTGTTTAATTGTATTGTTGGTTATTGCTTTGTTTATGAGTCCTTCCAATTTTTTTTGCACTTACCCATGTGTAATGAGCTAGTTGTACACATTGGATAACTTATATGACCGAATGCTTGTGGGAGATATCTATAAACTCTAGAACTCATTTAAACATCACTCGATACAAGGTGTCTAAATTTGATGGGTTTGATTTATTGGTCATATGGTGAGTTGAGATGGAGCGTAAAACACACTCACTCATAAACACATGCTTAGGGGAAATAGAGCGTAAGACGCACTCTCCTATAAAATGAAGGCAAAAGAAGGAAAGTTAATTATCGCAAATCTTGCGATGGGTCGAGATGGAGCGTAAAACGCACTCGCCCATAAAAGCAGATTTAGGGTAAGATGGAATATAAAATGCACTCGCCTAAAGTCCTTTGATCTCAAAATTTTTGGAATTTGAGATTTGTATACACTTGCGGTGAGTGATGCATTAAGCATGTAGTTTTTGAAGTTTATTTTGAAATCTATCATAAGGTAATGCGGTTGCATAAGTTCATCCGAGCTATAATTAATTTAGTGCTAGTGGGTACACACACACACGGAAGGGACCTAAAGCAAGATATGACTAACTAGTTGAAATTTTGGACTTGCGATATTTTGAAATTTTTCTAGAGTTATCATGCTTTGGCATTTTTGAGGCCATTGTTCAAGCTTATTAACTCATTGCTCAAGTAAGGTTTTATTAGAAGTACTGAATTTTGATAGTTTGTATGTTTTGCTTGAGGACAAGCAAAGGTTTAAGTTTGGGAGTATTTGATGAGTGTGTTTTATGCACACAATTTGGGTACTTTTGGCCTTGATAATTTGTAAGTCTTTAGATATTTTATGTGGTTTTTATGTATTTTTATCTTATTTTTATATAATTTGGTTTTATATTACTTTTATGTGTTTTGTATTGCTTTTATGTATTTTTACTTAGTTTTGTAGGAAATGGAGCAATTGCCATTTGAACGTCAACGCTTGTGGGTGCCTTATTTGTTATTTTGAGCTTCCCAATGACATAGCAGCTGCTTGCGGCTCAATTTCAACATTGATCCAATCCGTATCTCTCAAAACTTAAATAATGAAAGTTGTAGATCTTCGTCTTAGCTTTTTGGAACATCTTGAATCATCCAAATCCGAGTTCATATGAGAGAGTTATGGTCATTTTACCAGCTGATTTGGCTTACATTTTACATAGCAGCCACTTTGAGCTCAATTTAGACCTTTCTCTAGTCCATATCTCTCCGAACTCCAATTATGAAAGTTGTAGAGCTACTTCTTAGATTTTCATAGCCTCTTGAATCGCCTAATTATGAGTTCGTATGAGAAAGTTATGGCCATTTTACTAACAGACGTCGAAATTGAGTCGGGCAGCAGAAATTCGGCTCGGGCGCGCCAGAAGGGCGCGCGGGCATACAGGGAGCGTGGCGTGGTCCCGCCCGGGCGCGCCAAACTGACCAGATTTCGCGATTTCAGCTCCTTTTTGGTCTATTTTTGTGTGCTAAGCTAGGGTTTTCATGTGGGCACTATAAATAATCTCTTTGGGGGCTTCAAGCATCAGATCTAGACTTAGGGAGGCTACCATAAACATCACCAAGAAGAGAAAAAGTGCTGCAATTCAAGAAAAAATTAGCTCAAAGCTAGAGAATTAATGGAGAAATGAGTACCAAAGCAAGGAGGAAAGCTAGAAATCATCAACCACCAAGCAAGCAACATATGAATATCTTCAAATTGGGTTTTATCATCTCTACTTTCCCTTTGATTTTGTATTTCTGTTTCATGATGAACACCTTGTATTTGATATTTTGTGTAGCTACTATGAACTAGACTTTTATTCGTCATCACAGTGATAACTTTACATACTCGTTCCCAACTTGCGAACTTTGTTTGGATATATTGGCATTAGAGTAAAATGACACTTTTGTCCTCCTGTCAAGGTTAGATAACAAGAATGCAAGATTTCGGGTGTCTACAGATGCCCCTCTTTGTCATGTTTATGCAATGCAATGACATGAACATAACAAAGATATAGACAACCGATGCATGACAAGACACAAAGATGGTGCAAGCTAATGTATGATTAAAGCATAGCGTAAGTCAATGTAAAAATGAAATAACCAGAGAACCCTTTCCTAGGTTGCTTCGTTGGGGATAACAGTTGTCTAATTGGCCAACACCGGGTATCGTCTCTAATGCCATCGCTGGGTATCGTTTCCAACGGACACATCAACGGATATCATCCTCGATGCCTTCATTGGGTATCATCTCCAATGAACACATCACTAGGTATCCTCTCTGATGCCTTCGCTGGGTATCGTCTCCAACGGACACATCACTGAGTATCATCTCTGATGCCTTCATTGTTGGTTTGCAGAAACAAGATCAAAGTATACAATCGAATCGTAACGCAGCGGAAAACATGCAATAAAAGCAATTTAAAATTTTTCTACAATCCTAGGAATCACCTTATGTAACATCATTAATTGAGGAAGGATAAAAGATATACCTTTAAAGAAGAACAACGCCTTGATGCAATCTTCAAATTCCAAACTTTGCTCCTTCACGATCTCTTCAATCCTCGGATCAAACGTTCGCTACTCAAAGTGTGCAACGCCCAAAAGGTGATCCACCAAGAGAAACTGATTGAAGATGTGATTTTAGATTCTACTAGATCTTGGGTGGCTAGCCCTAATTATCTCTATCCTAATATCTTAGGGTTTTGAGAATACTTGCAAGAGAGATGCAAGTTGCATTAGTATTTTTTTATCTCACAATAAGACTCCTCTTATTTATAAACTAACCTTATTCCTAAACCTTTTATAAAATAGGGTTTTAATTTAATTCCCAATCTAATTAGGAGCTTTAATAATAATAATAATAATAATAATAATAATAATAATAATAATAATAAGACTCATCTTATTTATTTATAATCTAGTATTTCTCCAAATACTTAATTATAAATATTACTATTTCTCCAAATACTATATTATTATTATTTAGTCAATTTAATAATAATAATAATAATAATAATAAGATGAATACTCTTATTAATTTATAATTCAGTATTTCTCTAAATACTTAATTATAAATATTAAGCTATTTAATTTATTCCATTAATAAATTAAGTACACTTAATTTATTATCGTTAAGTCAATCACTTCTAAAATCATGTTTCTCCCTTTTATGGTGTGACCCTCTAGGTTCAATATTAAGCTGGTAAGTAGAATAAATAAATTAGAACCATTCTAATATTATTTATAATGAATTAAACTCCTTTAATTCAAGTATAAATAAATAATATTTATTCTACATCATGAGTGACACCTTATAAATAATGTATCATGACTATCCGGATAATATGAATTCAACGTTCAATCAAAAAGATTATCACAAAGAATACAAAGAACCGTGAATAGTTACCGTACAATTCAATCCTTCTACCATACAATGTCTCAATTAAACATAAGGCATGGAATTACTAACAAGTCTTATTTATTTAATCATATGCATTTCCATTCTATAATATGCAACTCTGATTAATGTAAATTAGAAACTCCTTTCTAATTTTCATTCCACCTTGGCTAAGGATTTCTGAGTTGTCACTTATCGAGTCGCATAGGACATTCTCTCCCTTTACTGGAAGTGGTAAATCCTTTGTTGATCATTTACCTACCTCCATGTACACTTTATTATACCCGAACATACCCTATGACATACTCTAAAGTATTAAAAAATATGACAAAGTATAATTCAGAATACACAAGGTACTATGATGATCTCAAGTCCAAGGATCACTTGTACAACTATCACTATAGGAACTCCCATTGTCAGGCAAGTAAAACTCCATTAGGGTTCCTTTAAGCGAATCACGTTTAGTGAACTTATTCTCCAATATGCACCTACATACTTGCTTTAGTGTCTCTACAAAAATAATTATAAGATCAATCATCCTCTTCAACAGAACAAACATAGTATGTACTAATCTATCCAGAATCAGTAACCCCATGTTAGTGATCTAACGATTAGGAAGATTTTTAGTTTTTGAGCTATCTAGAATTTAGATCTCATTAGCATGATCAACATCATGATTCTAAAAGCATTGCTCGAAAACTATGGGTTTATCACATATATTTAATTCAACTAATTAAACATGGATAAAGAATGCCTTTAATTAAATAAAGTATTTTATTAATAAATGAACAAGATTACAAAGTAAATATTTATCATATCTATTGTGATTGGCTTGAGGGCATACTACTTTCATTCGCTGGGTATCCTCTCCAATGAACACATCACCAGGTATCGTCTCTGATGCCTTCGCTGGGTATCGTCTCCAACGGACACATCATCGAGTATCGTCTCCGATGCCTTCGCTGGGTATCGTCTCTAACGGACACATCACTGGGTATCGTCTCCGATGCCTTCGCTACGTATCGTCTCCAACAAACACATCACCGGGTATCATCTTTAATGCCTTCGCTGGGTATCGTCTCCAGCGGACACATTGCCGGCTAGTCAAATGAGCTGCAGCTTTCTTTACTATTTGGCTGTTTCTTCTCGTTTTTGAACCGTTCTTTACCATTTTTCTTGCTTTTAGGTCTTAGGACCCTTCATTATTAGATTTCTGATTTTTGTAACCGTTATTGACCGTAAGTAACGTTTTAAGCTTTAAAAGTGCATTTTTCTTCGCGATTACACTTATTTGAACCGAAAAGGACGTGTTTTGACCTCAAGTGCACTAAAATAGGAGGGGTAGGGCCCACTAGGCTTGGCCGCAGGTTCACCTGCTGCTGGCCTCAGGTCTAGCTACGGCTGGCCGTGGTGGTTATACCCCCACTCAAGCTATTTGGGTCTCTCATTCTTTTTGGCTTCCTTTGGCTCACCTTCTTAGATTTTTCACGATTCCATCATATATTCTTGCTTAATTCGCTTCGTGGGGTTTGATTTCATTAGTTCCGCATCCGTATATTTGTTCACCATATTACAAGTAACATATTCGTATACCATTTTCCTGTTTCTGCTTTCGTTTCATTACATTATGGATGTTAATGAGTTTAGACATAATGTATGCCAAATATACATTCAAATGATGCGATAAAAATATTCCGACTTGATGCATGCACTTATTTTAATATGCTGAACGCGTGGATGTCAAAATTTTCATGATTTGAGATCGTTTTTCGTTGCACATTTTTGATAAAAATTATCTATTTTAATGTTAGAATTCATCTTATATGGGAGTTTCCAATTTTTGGGATATTTTTCTGCTATTGCATGCTTTCGTTTGATTTGTATTAGCGTTCTAATTAAATCGTACCGTAAACTATACATCCCTTTTGGGTTATGCCTTGGGTGCCTAAAAATGGCCATATATGCGTGTTGTTGTGCATGCGGATAGCTTTTATTATAAGGGAGACTCTGACAAAAAATTTCATAAGTCGTATAACTGGACGTTTATGCTTATTTTATATCATGTTTTAGGCATATAAAGAATGGCATAGCCTCGCTTTAATGCACATGCAGACCATGCATGATATGATGACTAATATACTCATGCTCTAAGGGTTCCCTATTTTAGCATTTCCTAAGTTAATGTAGATGACATTTTAAATATGTAGCATAAAAGAGGAGCGCACCTCATTTCGTGTCATTTGATCTTTGTTTAGTCATGGACCCGAGAATATCGATCAGCTCTACGTCCCATCGTGCTTCTTCAAGGGTTCGTCCTCACAGGCCGGCTTCTACTGCCCCATCCCCATGAGTTACGAGACATGCTTGTCGTCTGGCAGAGTCTTACATCCGTCTAATTGGCGTTGACCGAACTGATGTTATTGACGTAGATGATGATCTTCCCGATCCTGACATTGATGTTCCGCCTACTCATGGTTGCACATTTTCGGAGCTTGAATGGTCATTCCTGATCTCTTGGGCTTTGATTTGAGTCGCCATCCATCAGCGTACTTATGCGCTAATGAGGTATAAAATTTGAAGTGTTTTATTCCCTCTCGATCCTTTCTGTCCCAGGTTTTAACTTCTCGTATTATAGGTCTCGGAGTTTACACAACATTGGGGCAACTGGTTTAGTGTTTACACACTTTATCAGGCCCTACATGCTGATTACCGAGCACGAGTCGATTGTTGGTGTTATGATCAGTTCTTTACCATAGCTCCATGCTGGTTTCCACGGGGTTATCTTTGTGCTTTATCTGAGAGATAGTTTCATCATAGCTAGTCTCTTTATTTGTTGGACTGGGAGGTGATGATGACGCCTCTAGACTGGCGTTATATTAAGGTATCAAGGTCTCCGGTGATTTGGCTTTCGATGCCATCAGAGGGGCCTTATCAGAGCCATTTCCTGACGACCTCGTGGAGCGTGATCATCTTCTGCGACGTCTCTTTTTGATTATCATGAAGGGTTATTTCCTGGAAAATAACTCCTCCATGGTTCTTTTTAGTATAGTGGGAGCTATTCGAGATGTTAATCGTATAGGGAATTATGATTGGCAGGACTGAGCAAAAATCGGATAAAATCGAATAACCGAAGCGAAATTTTTTAACCAAATTTTTTTAATTTTTTGGTTATTTTATGTAATTCGGTTATATCCGAATTTATATCCGATTTTCGGGTTCGGGTTTGGTTTTTGTTTTTGGGTTATTCGGTTAACCGAATAACTGAACTAGAAATAAAAAAAAGGCTTAAAAATTAAAAACAGTAATCTACTAATCTCTCATACAGTCATACTCTCTGGCTCTGTCTCTCAAATCTCGACTCCCATCTCTCAGACTCTCACTACTCAAAAGCCAAAATCCAAATCGATCTGACAATCTCTCATCTCTCAGATCTCATCGTCTCGATAGTCGACACCCTCATGCCTTAGCCTCACTCCTCAGCCCTCACCCCTCAGATCTCTCACTCTCTGCCCAGTCCCTCGTTCCACCTACGAACGGACCAATTCAGGTATATTTCCTCTTGTATAGTTCTATTTTCAAGTTTAAAACTCTGTTTCTACTTTCTAGTTGAAATGAAACCCTAATAAAGTTTAGATTTATCAAACATGAAAAATGGGAATTCATTAATTACAAGGAAAATCGTAACACAACTTTCTTATTTCTTTATAGTATGTATAAATTAGTCTCAGCAAATAACCCACAACAATTATTGAAAAGGGCACTTGCAGAGTCTATAAAACTAGTAGGATTTCAAACTCAAGAATTTGAACTTCATAAAAAAAAGCGAAAACTAGGCTATGTATGATGTATCTACCTCTCTAATCTCTATATCTATCTTGCCTACATTGGTTATAACTATTGTTTTGTAGTTTTTAATTGTTATGTTTTGGTTATAATTAGTTTTTAACTGTTGATATAACCAAATTGCTCACTTTAGGCTACGAGTTCATTTTGATTTTTTAAAATTTTGTTACTTAGTTTTTATATTTTGGTCATTCTTGTTGAACTTGAATGCTATTGTTGATTTTGGGAGGATTTTTTTTTTATTAAATGATGAATAAAGCTTTAGAGATTTGAATTATGCTAATATGTTTCAACCCCAATATTTTTTAAAGTACTCTCATGGGTTTTTTGTTTTTACTTTTTAGGATTGCAATATTGTTACACATATATGGAGATAATTGATAATTGTTATGATGTTTGTTTATATAATTAACTTGATCCCCTTTTTTCAATGGAAACTTATAGTTAACTTATCCTTTTTAAACTTCTTTATTAATCTAATATTCTAATTGATAATTTGTTTGAAATTTTCAAATGATGTCAAGAAGTCTTTTAAATGATTTGCAAATGGTGGATTTCTTCTGTTGTGTCTGCTGAGTGAATAGTGATGGCTGCTGCAGTGCTTCACTGTTTCTAGCCTTCTGCTGTTATAGATATAGTCTTACTGCTGCGGTGTTTCACTGGCTCACGACTTCTGCAGTTCTGTTGTTATACTTATGCTCTGCTTCACTACTTCAGACTTCAGTGCCTAGACTTTGTGAAATTATGGATTATGTACTAAAAATGTGTATCATGTTAATTATGTATTGTTAATTTTAATCATGTTAATTATTAATTTTATACCTGCTTCTACTTGGGCTTGGCTGGCTACATGTTATTGACAGTTGACACTTGAATCTTGATTCAGTTGATTGCTCTTGTAGTCTTGTTAATTTATGCAAGCTATTAATTTCGGTTATTAATCGAATAACCGAATAACTAATTCGGTTATTCGGTTATCTTACATTTTGAGTTGTTATTCGGTTACTTAAAACAGTAGAATTTAGGTTTCAGTTATATCCGAATAGTTTATTCGGTTCGAATATAACCGAAATGCTCACTCCTAATGATTGGGGGTCATTTATGCTTGCATATTTCCTCCATGGCATGCGTCAGACTAACGCTAGGCTCGACTTCTTTCCTTTCCTCCTGGTAAACCTTCTTTCTGGTTCTTCCTATTTTTCGGTTTATCTTGTTTTCATCATTTTGACAAATGTAATTGTTGTTGATATTTCAGTTCTGGGCTTATGAGAGGCTTTTTTGCCTTTGATCGGTCACTACTCTTGGCCTGGATACTTATCCTCGGGGTCGCCGGTGGCATCAGACTACCTTGGAGGAGGTCCCTATTTTTGATAGCTTTGCTCATTGCCGCCTTCAGTTAGAATTGATTACTGCCGCTGATGTGACTTGGGTTCCATATTCATCGGAGCATCTATTTGTAGGATTTCAGGATGGCTTTCCGATTGGTCCCGAGTTTGCGTTGTCTACCCACCGGATTCTATTGTTGACCTATGGAGGTTGGGAGCTTTACCTCGAGGGGCGAGCCTTTAGGTGTGCTTTAGGAGAGATCCTATCCCTTCTAATCCTCTTCCTCGGAGATCTTGGCCTGTTGACGTGCCGATTGCAGAGATTCCCCTAGAGGGAGTGGATGGCTTTTTGTTATCTAATGGTCCCAGTACCTCAAAGATTTTCACTGCCTGGTGGAGGCCTCAGACTATTGGTGCGCAGACCCGGGCTACTCATTTATTGGGAGATCTCGTACCGGGGTCAGTGATGATGTCTGAGTGGATAGCCTGCGTTCGAGAGCAGACGCATCAGGATCAGATTACTAGTTTGACTTGTCAGATGGATCAATTGTCCTTTTTCATTCGTCAGTTGGGTAGGGATCCGACAGAGATTTTCATATGTGATCCCGCTGGATTGGGTTCTAGCTCGACCGCTGGTCCTGGTGCCGCTGAAATTCCTGGTGGAGGTGCTCCGCTCTTCTATTACCTTGGCCTAAATTTCAATGTCAAGGCTCCAAACCAAGAGGACTTAGCTAGAGTTGGTCGGTTTGATGATAACACTGCCTTTGTAGATGACATAGATTTTTTATAGCACACTTGTATTAGTTATTGGGTGCTTGTGCCCCCTTTTTCCCTGTATATTTTATTTTTTATGCTTTCGTGCATTATATAGAGATCATGCTTATGTAAAAATGATGTATAACTTGCAGTGTTTATATACGAATTAGTTAGAGATGCTATGGCACATGCTTATTTATTTCATTCATCGTGATGAATGCTTATCATATATGAACTGAGTAAGATTGACCCCTGTATAGTCTTTTTGATACTGTCTTTACAGATGGCTTCGTCCTCAGTATCTCCCCTAGAATATTTTTTAACTGGTAGTACCGCCTCTCGATTGGGGGGGGGGGGTTCGATGATCTCCCTGATCCTGATCACTTGACGGTGGAGGGGCTCTTGGGACACTCTATATCGTTTCTATTTTTTCGGGTGCCTGATGGGTTTATCGAGGGGATGATTTCTCATTGGATCCCTGATAGGCATGTCTTTATGTTTGGGTTGCTGGAACTCACTCTTACTCTTGAGGAGTATGCACGCTTTACTGGATTGCCTTTGACAGGTCCTTACACCTGTATCCCAGTTGGACGGATGCGCCTTCAGTTTATGACTACTACTGGACTACATCGTGCTGTTGTATTGGCAGAGGTTACTGCTAGACATATTGTGTCCATGGGTTTTTTGATTGATCGCTACAGCTCTTCTAACAATTTTACTGCTTATCGAGATGACTTCACTATTTTTTAGGATCAATGGAGGTTGGCTCGGGTTTATACTTTGATGATGTGCATTGTTTCATATATGTACATGCCCATTTATATGGACCATATGGATATCGGGGTTGTGATGGTGATAGGGCACTTCGCGAGGATCACACCATTTTGCTCTTGAATCTCGCCGAGACATACATTTCTGTCTCTTACTGTTGGACTTTCGGAGATAGAGAGTTTTGTGGCAGCTCGATCTTATTATACGTCTGGTTTATGACCCATTTGAGGCCGATAGGGAGCCTGCGTCCTCATGGCTTTTGTTTTGTCCACAGTCTAGCTACGTTATACTCTTTCCGTCCATCCTCATGTATCAACTCGGCTTCGTGCATTTCTTTCCTTTCAGCTATTAAGGATTCGTTCTCCATCCTGATGTATTCGGGTTACTATTCATTTTTGAGTTTTATCATGCACTCAATAGGTCTTGACTTTGTTCCCTTAGTCGGCTTGAGGGGTGTGACTATATATCATCCCTTGGCGGTAATGAGACAGTTTGATTAGCGCCAAGAGTTCTATTCTCCCAGTGATGCATCTGATTATCGATTTCCTATTCTTTCGTCTACAGAGAATGACTTGGCGAGAGCCTTCAGCTTTTAGGCTCACAGGGTTTCAGCCGACTTCAAAGATGGCCACCCTGGACAATCGTCTGAGTTTTCAGCCTGGTTGGAGGCAGATTTGATAGCTGTTACTGCTAATCCGACAGAGTTGGATGGTGATTCTCCCTATGAGGAGCCCATAGAGGATCCCAAGGATGATCTAGCGGAGCTGTCCGAGGATGATTTGTTTATGAGTTTGACGGGCGCACTGGCAGGAGATACCTTTTGTTTCCCTTCTACTCCTGTAGCCGCGACGAGGGATGAGCTAGATCGTCGGGTGCATAGTCTGACCTTTGAGCGTGATCAGGCTTGATCTTTGATGTTGACTGCCTTGGCCGGATGAGACGTTACGTATGCGGAGAGGGATGCAGCCCTTATAGCCAAGGATGCCACCATTGCTGACAGAGATGCTCACAGAGCACATGTTGATGATGTTATTACCAAGCTAGGGATGTCTTAGAGCGTCAAGATAGCACTGTCCGGATGGCGATAACCTTGTTGGGGCGCGTTGACACGTTAGAGCAGGAGCTCAGATTGGCTCCTCAGACTCCAAAGACTGTCGGCTACCTTGCCTTTTTATCTCGCCTTACTTCAGATCTATAGACTACATTGCATTTTATATTTTGCAAAGACGGTGACATTTTTTCATTCATAATAGAGAACTTCGTATGGCGAAATAGTTAAATATATAAAAAGATTTACATTTTAGTCAACTTCCCTTTTTGATGTACGCTCGCCTTTTATATGATTGCCATCTCCTCCAGATAATTATCGTTTTTGCTATATTAGTGTTTCTCTCGTTTCAAGTACTCCGATTTAGCGGATAGTCGTCGAGATGCTGTCTGATCTCATTGGACGGTCGTCGACTTGGGTTAATGGGATACCATGGTTAGGCCTTTTTGGAAGAGATCTAGGGTTTTGAGGTTTGTGTTTAGGTACAATTTATGTTTGGGATAGTTATCTGGTTGGTCGAAAGGAAGATCAAATGGTCCATTGACACAGCTTCATGATTGCCAAATCATCAAAAGGATTTTAACTTTTTACAAGATTAGACTGCACCGTAGCCGGCTACCTACGTACTCCTATAAGAGTGAGGAGATCAAGTCTGACGTAGTTCAAGCTTAGTATATATATATATAATTTTTAAGAATGATTTCTCATGTATAATATCGTTTCACAGAGTTCGCATTAAGAGGTTGTGGGAATGTCTCACTGTCCATTCCCTGGAGGGTCCCTCCCAATTCAGAGCAAACTTTCCTCTGTCTTCATCTTGACATGGAATGATTTTTTTTAGCATCAAGTCGTTTTCTTTGAATTCTCGGGATTGCACTTTCTTATTATAAGAACGGGAAATTCGTTATTGGTATAACTGTCCATGGAAAATAGGGGCCATTCTTTTTTCATTGACCAAAGCCAGCTGGTCGTACCGGTCTTGTAACCACTGACTCTCTTTAATTTGGGCATCCAAAAATATTCGTAGTGACGATATTTCTACCTTGACTAGTAATACGGCTTCTGTGTCGTACACTAAGGAGTAAGGAGTTGCCCCAGTCGATGTACGTATCGATGTCCGGTACGCGAGCAAGGTAAGAAGCAACAAATCTGGCCATCCTCGATGATTGGCAGCCATTTTCTCCAGAATTTTCTTGACATTTTTGATCGCAGCTTCTACCGCACCATTCATTTTTGGTCGGTAAATAACAGAATTGAGATGTTTAAGTTTAAACCTGTCGCATAGCTCTTTCATCATTGCATTGTTTAAGTTCTTGGTATTATCTGATACTAAAACTTTTGATTACCCGTATCTGCATATAATGTTATTTCAGACGAAATCGACGATAACCTCCTTCGTTACTTTGGGAAATGATGTTGCTTCTATCCATTTGGTGAAGTAATCGACCATGGTGAATATGAATCAATGCCCGTTGCTTGCTTTGGGCTCGATTAGACCAATCACGTCCATTCCCCATATGGAGAATGGCCAGGGCGAGGTCATATAATGTAGTTCGTTAGGCAGTGCATGGATAATATTAGCATGTATCTGGCATGGGTGGTATCGCTTGACATGGTCATCATAATATGCTTTGAATGATAGCCAATAATGTCTTGTTCTTAGAATTTTCTTGTCAAGAAGCGGGCCACTCATATGCGGACCGCACACTCTGCCATGTATCTCGTCCATTAGCCTTTAGGCTTGCACCTCAGGAGCCCCATGCCGACGTCTCTTTTGTATAAGTTATCTCTACTCAAATAAAATTTCAATGCCATCTTTTGGATCTGTTGTCTTTCCACTCGATTTGCCCCAGCAGGGATGGATCCATCGCATAGGTATTTCTTGATGTCGTGATACCATGGTTGCTCGGATTGAGGTATTTCGCTCGACACTTCCCCGACATAGTTTCCATAGGCGGGGTTATGTTGTATTGCAAATTCAATGATCAGCGCATTCTTTCTCTCAAACACATGGATTAGTGATGTCAATGTGGCCAATGCATCTGCAAAATCGTTTCTGTTTCGCGGAATATGCTTGAAAGCGATGTCTTCAAATTCCTTAGCCATCTTGATGATGTGTTGATGGTAAGGCAATAAATGAAGCTCTTTAGTGTTATATGCCCCCATAGATTGTAGGATGACCATCTCCGAAAATGACTAGTCGTTTGACTCCCATTTTTTGAGCCATTTTTAATCCTAAAATACATCCCTCGTACTCTGCCTTGTTGTTGGAATTGCTGAATCGTAGTTTTGTTGTCGCGGGGTATTGTTCTCTCGTGATGGATACGAGAGCTGCCCTGGCTCCGGCCCCTTCCGTGTTCATAGCGTCGTCAAAATATAATTTCCAAAATTGGCCTTCGTCTTCAAACCTCGTTTGTTAGACGACCATTACTCCTTCATCAGGGAAATAGGTTTCCAAAGGTTCGAAGCCCCCTAAAGTTGCTTTAACCAGCTGATCTACAATACCTTGTCCTTTAACGAATTTCTGGGATACGTAGATGATGTCGAATTGCTGAAGAATTAGTTGCCATCTTGATAACCGGCAGTTTACCATAGGCCAGTCGAAAATGTACTTCAAGGGATCTATACGGGAAATCAGGTACGTAGTATCGTCGTGCAGTTAGTGTTGCAGTCTCATGGCGGCCCATGTTAACGCACAACAGGTTTTTTCGATCAACGTATAGTTTTATTCGCAACTACTGAACCTTTTGCTGAGATAATATATGGCTCTCTTTTTTCCCATGTCGTGTTTTTTTCCTATCATGCATTCCATGGCGTTGGGATTGACAGAGATATACATAAATAGAAGGACTCCATCCTTCGGGGGTACCAAGACAGGAGCTTCGATTAACTTCCGGTTGATGGTGTGAAAGGCCTTCTGGCACTCTTCATTCCATTTTCTAGAAGAATTTTTCCTTAGCAGCTTAAAAATTGGTTCACAAGTTGTTGTCAATTGCGAGATAAATCGACTGATGAAATTGATCCTTCCCAAGAACCCTCGTATTTTTTTAGTTCGTGGCACCGGCATTTCAGTAATGGCTTTTATCTTGGCAGGGTCTATTTCAATGCTCCGATTGCTGATGAGAAATCCTAGAAGTTTGTCTGATTTGACTCTGAAGGCGCACTTTACGGGATTCAATTTCAAATTATATTTACGCAATCGATTAAACAACTTCTGTAGGTGGGCAATATGATCCCTTTCCCTTCTTGATTTTACAATAATGTCGTCTACGTAGACCTCAATCTCCATGTGCAGCATATCATGAAATAAAGCCATCATGGCCCTCTGATAAGTGGCGCCAACATTGGTGAGATCGAAAGCTAGTTGCCGATAGCAAAATGTGCCCAAGGGGTGATAAAAGTTATCTTTTCTCTATCTTCCTCGGCGACCATAATCTAGTGATAGCCGACGAACAAGTACATTTCGAACTGTGCGGTATTGTCTATCAAGATGTGGAAGAATGACACAGGGAAGTCGTTCTTAAGGCTAGCCTTGTTGAGATCTCAATAATCCACGCAAACTCGAACTTTCCCTCTTGGCTTTGATACCGAGACCACATTAGACAGCTATTCGGGGTATGTAG
Source organism: Aralia elata (assembly GCA_034770075.1). Lineage (NCBI taxonomy): Eukaryota > Viridiplantae > Streptophyta > Magnoliopsida > Apiales > Araliaceae > Aralia > Aralia elata. The sequence goes on from CM068387.1 coordinate 25,743,981, forward strand.
ATACCATGATTATTTCAGCCTTAAGTTGTTTGATGATTTCTTCTTTAACTTTCATGCTCCATTATGGTTTTAGCCTCCTCAACTCCTGCTTGACTGGCTTGAATCCTTCTTTGATTGGCAATCGATGAATGACTATATCAGTGTATAGTCCGATCATATCCTCGTGCGACCAGGAAAACACATCTTCGTATAGGGTTAAGAGCTGAATTATTTCTTCTTTTTGGTTTGGTGCCAGGTCTGATCCTATCTGGAGTTCTTTGGGGTTCTCAAGGGTTCCAATGTTGATGGTAGTGGTTTGTTCGAGGTTGGGTTTGGGCTTGTATTCGACCCATCCTTTGATTTCTTAGGGAACCTCTTCATCATCCACCTCATCTTGTTCGATTCCCATCAAGTTGAAATCCAGCTCTATATCAAAATTGTAATCATCTTTCAGATTTGGACAATCATTAATAGGGCTAGAATTATTCAAATTGGAATACTTGACAATAAAAGTAAATGCTCATTATATAAGTAACTATTTTTCTTAATACATAAGTTTTCATTTGATGAGATAATAAATGTAACAAAGATATGCAGAGAATAAAAATAAAGTAGAAATAACACCCTATACTCTCAGGGATCTACACCCATCTCCTATTTTTACCCTTTGCGAACTAATTGCGGCTCTAATTCCCAATTGTTGGTAGTCATGCAGTTGCCAATAGTCGAGATAGAGGTAATACTTCCATTAGTAATGTCTTCAATGATGGCAAACACTTGGCTGTCGTCTGAATTGCTGCATTCCTTAGGGATGATCAACTTAGTATAATTACTGAAAGGAAGGATTTCTTGAGCATTGGGCTGGTTGATACCCTCAACATTTTCCTTTTCACCGTTATGATCTTTCTCTTGAGAGATATGGAATTGCCTTTCAAACTGTTGTTGTATCTCTCGTAAGAAGTGCTCGTTTCTTGCCTTACCTTCATTGGTGGAAATCAACACCTCTTCATCATCACTTATATTGCCAACTGGGGTGCCGACCTTAGGTACCAATAGGTCTAATACGTGTAGAAGAATCTTCTTCAATGGGTCCACAGAACCAAAGCTGCTGAATTTAGTATAAGGATGGTTGCTAATTGGGCTGGAACTTTTTTGTAAGGGTTTCTTCGTTTGGAACCACTGGAATATCCTAATCCTACTCTTCCCAATTAAGCGGGTATTTGGACCGAATTTTTAATCCCTTGGCCATTTCTTCCCATTCCTTGGCCCGGTTGAAACTATCTGGTGATCATTTCTTGGGCCACTGACATTACTTTAGGATATACCCTTGATTTCAGGGCCGAAGAGCCTATGGGATGGTACTGGGCAGTACTAACTTCAAAAGCCTGAAAACTGGCAGGTTCGACGCCTTTGTTCAATCCGAGCAAAGGAATATCACTGTGTAAATAGGAAGGGTATTTGGGTTCTGCTGAAACAGTCACCAGATTCCCGTTAATAATATATTTCACTTGCTGATGAAAAGTAGACGGAACTGCCCCAGCCATATTGATCCATGGCCGTCCTAGCAGTAGATTATAACCCGTAGTGATATTCAATACTTGGAAATAAATGTTGAAGGCATATGGTCCTATTTTCATGGGGAGTTCAATTTCTCCAACAGTATCCCTCCTTGATCCGTCGAATGCTCTAACCACCGCATGGCTGCTACGGATTCGGTTGGGGTTGATCTTCATTTTTCTAAGGTATCGTAAGGACAGATATTCAAGGTTGATCCTCCATCAATCAGTACACCACCTAATATATATCCTGATGAAATGACCGCGATATGTAGTGGTTTACGATGTCTAGTTCCTTCGGCCGATATATTGTCATTGGTGAAAGATATCATATTACTATCAAGATTATGGCCAATCATGTGGCTGAATTTTTCTGTATCTATAGTTTTTGGGAGATGCGCTTCTTCCAAAACTTTGATCAATACTGTGACGCCCCCAAAACAGGTCCACACAACCAATTTTGAGTCGCCAATTACATTTTACAAAATACAAATACGAATTTTTCAATTTATAACTAATAACTGTCTTGCAAAATACGACAACACACATACTGTGAGTTTCAATACAAATATTGTACCGAAACTAATATAACAATATTCACACCCAACTTAAGTTCTCAATACAATTATTGTCACACTATTTTATAATGTATTGAGATACTTCTACGGTTTCGGACTATCACTCCATTCCCCAGCTAGTCCCAGCTACACTCTCATTTTCTGAGAAGAACAATGGAACAAAAAGAAAAAGGGTGAGCACAAATAGCCCAGTAAAAAAATATCATGACTAAGATAATGAACAATAAAATTATCTTTAGCCTTCAACATTTATAGATCAGAGATTTAAAGATAATATAAGTTTTCAACAACAACAGCAGCGGAACAAGCAAGCCATTAGAAGAGTCAAGTATACTATGATGTCCACTATCTTCTATAATTTAAAAGTTCACCATCAATATTTTATCTCTGTAACACCAATCAATAGTTCCTATTTATGCTCATCCAAATCAACAGTTTATCTTTACACTACGGGCCAAAGATATTCATTAGTAACACCACTGGTCATGATCATACCAAATAACAGTTCCTCTTTGCACCCTTGGCTAAAGAGAAACTTTCACCACAAGCCTTTGTCTGTAACATCAAAGGTCAGGATTATACCAATACACAGGTCATAATCATGCCCATCACAACTTCATCTTTGCACTACGGGCCAAAGAGAAATTTCACCACAATTTAAGTCTGAGGATTATAGCAATGATATAAAGGATGAATAGAAACAAAACAATGAGATCAAGAATAAGAATAAATATTAGAGATTTTAATTTAATTTACTTAGAGATTAAGATTGTCCAAATTGCCAACACGATGACCAAATTGTGGAGTCAAATTCAAGAATGATATCCAATATTCATATTTCAAAGATAAATAAAAAATAAACAAACTCCATCGTGAATAGTTATCTGATATGAATAGTACCCTGACGTGAATAGTACTCCGACGTGAATAGTATCCCGGCGTGAATAAATTAAAATTCAATAAGAAAGTTCATAGAAACAGAATATTCAAGTGATTTGATATTAGATGAAGTACAAACTATTAAGGATATTCTACTAATTTCAGGGATTTTCACCATTTAATAATAAGGTTATGGAAACAACAATAATTTCTTACTATAAATGGAGAAATGTGAAAGAAAACGATATCCCTTGACGAGTACAAAAGAAATGATACCATTTACGAGTTATGAAGAAAATGGCATCCCTTACCTGAGTAGAGGACTAGATATTGTCTAATATATAAGAGATTATCGAGAGAAAATCTTGCACTAAAAGTAACTCTCAAAGTATACTTATACTCAAAAAAATACTCACAATATTATACTCGCAATAAAAAGTTTTTGTATTGTGATGGTGTGTTTTCATCGTCTGAAGATGTATCCTTTTATAGGCAAAGTTTAAGGAGATAAGCGTCTAAAATTTAGTCACGGGTTTTAACCAAATAGTACTCATTAGAAAACTTTGGCCAATGAGGGGGCACCATAGTTCACAAGTTACCAAATAGGAATGACACCATTGGAAAGTTTAGCAAATGAGGGGGCACCCTAGTTCACAAGTTATCAAATAGGAATGATACCATTGGAAAGTTTGGCCAATGAGGGGGCACCCTAGTTCACAAGTTACCAAATAGGAATGACACCATTGGAAAGTTTGGCCAATGAGGGCCATTCTTTGAGAAAATTTCACAATCTGCCAAAATCAAAAAGAAAAGAAAACAACTTCCTGGAGAATTTTAGCAAATGAAGGACCATTCCTTGTAAAAATTTCCTTATCCGCCAAATCAAAAGGAAAGCAGATAACCTCATTTGAAGGTAACTGAGGGCCATTCATCTGAAAGAAAATAATATATATTCTGCATCCTCCGAAAATCAAATAAGTAATTACCAATTAGAAGGTAATTGAGGGGCCACCCCTTTGCAAAACAATTCCGCATTTTCCAAAATCAAATAGAATAATACCAATTTATTCATAATTAATATTATTATAGACTCACAATATCGGCAACCAGATTATTCCCATGAAAGAAGAGGGTCTTCCGTATAAACGGCGCGTAATTAAATAACTCATTTCCTCGACAGAACTTCTAGACATTGTCAATAATGCTAACTAGTTTAATAATATCATATCAAATAATATGAATTACTGTGTCGTGACAAATAATATAAAATATTATGCATATGCTACTGTAATAATTATTAAATCAATAATATAAAATAATGTGCAACACTGTGTGCTACTGTGGAATACCGCGTACTACTGTGGAATAACGTGTTTTACTGTGGAATAACGCGTGTTACTATTCTTTTTATTACCGGGTATTTTAACAGTTACAGGTGATAGTATGGTTGATAATTTGTATAAAAATATTAATACTGTCATTTTTCGTATCCGACAATTTAGTCGTTGCGGGGCCCACCAATGTTTTGTTATTTCGGCGTCGTCGTACGTTACCGAATATAATATTCCGCGACAGAAAGAATATTTCTCGACAAAAGGAATATTTCTCGACATACTGTTTATCTGATAATTGCATGAAACACCCTTAACTATAACATTATAATATTTAAGCACTTACTATTTAGAATAGTAATCATAAAGAAAAATAATAAACTTTTATTTCATAAAGTCGGGGTCTTACAATCTCCCCTTCTTATGAAATTTTGTCCTCGAAATTGACATACGTACCTGGTATTTGGAAGAGTTGAGGATAGTTTACTCTCATTTCAGATTTTAGCTCCCAGGTCATTTCCTCTATATTATGGTTTCTCCATAAAACTTTGACTTGAGGTATAACCTTTGAGCGTAAAATTTGTTCCTTCTTATTTAAGACCTTAACAGGTATCTCCTCATATGTTAAATCCTCTGCTATCTAGTTCTAATTCAACGATGTGGTTTGTATCTTTCACATATTTACGTAGCATGGATATGTGAAAAACGTTATGAACATGAGACATGCTCGGTGGTAAGGCGAGTCTGTAGGCCACAGTTCCTACTCGATCGAGGATTTCAAATGGACCAATAAATCAGGGTTTGAGCTTTTCTCTCTTTCCGAATCTCGTAAATCCTTTCCATGGAGCAACACGTAAAAATACATGGTCTCCGACATTGAATTCCTCGTCCCTTCAATGAAGATCAGCATAACTCTTTTGTCGATCTTGTGTTGTTTGTATACGTTGTCGGATCATTTGAATCTGTTCTGTAGTCATACGTATCAACTCTGGTCCCAACACTTTTGTCTCGCCTACTTCATCCCAACATGCTGGAGAGCGACACCTTCGTCCATACAACGCCTCGAAGGGAGTCATGCCTATACTTGCTTGATAACTGTTGTTGTAGGAGAATTCCACCAATGGTAAGTGTTTATCCCAACTTCCTTTGAAGTCTAGTGTGCAGAGTCTCAACAGATCTTCAAGAGTTTGAATGGTCATTTTCGATTGCCCATCCGTCTAGGGATGGTATGCAGAACTGAATCGCAGCTCAATGCCATAACTTTTTGCAAGTTGATCCAAAATCATGAAGTAAATCTAGGGTCTCGATCAGAAACTATGGATACTGGCATACCATGCAATCTCATAATCTCGCTTATATACATATTAGCAAGACGCTCAAGTGAATAGTTTTCTCGTATAGGCAAGAAATGAGCAGACTTGGTCAATCTATCTATAATGACCCAAATTGCGTCTAAGCCTTGAGAAACTTTGGGAAGACCCATCACGAAATCCATGCTGATATGTTCCCACTTCCATTCTAGAATCTCAAGTGGTTGCAATGGACCCCTTGGTATTTGATGCTCTGCCTTGACACGTTGACAAGTTAAACATCTTGAGATAAACTCTGCGATCTTTCTCTTCATATTGCTCCACCAAAACGTATGTTGAAGATCACGATACATTTTGGTACTTTCAGGGTGGATTGCAAATGGTGTGTGTTGTGCCTCCATCATGATTCTATATTTCAAATCAGAATCATTAGGAACACACAGTCTAGAGTTGACTCGAAGTATTCCTTCTTCGTCGACTCTTGCTTTTGGAATAGCACCTTCTTGTACTTTCTTCTTCATATTCACCAGCTCTGGGTCTATAACTTGAGCAGCTTTAATTTGTCGATTAAAGCCGATTCTACTCGTATATGTGCGATCTTCACATGGGTACCTAGAGCTTTTAACTCTATCTCTATCTTTTGTTAATCATACAAAATGGGCCTTTGCGTTGTCATTATCGCACTCGTACTTGCATAAGATCTTCCACTCAATGCGTCAGCTACCACGTTCGCCTTTCCAGGATGGTATGGTCGTAATTTTTCAACAGCTCGAGCCATCATCGTTGTCGCATGTTGAGTTCCTTTTGGGTGAAGAAATATTTGAGGCTTTTATGGTTTGTATAGATCTCCACCTTCTCCCCATATAAGTAGTGTCTACAAATCTTCAACGCGAAAACGACTGCTGCCAACTCTAGATCATGAGTAGGATAATTCCTCTCATATTCCTTGAGTTGTCGAGAGGCATAAGCTATAACTTTCCCATATTGCATGAGAACGCAACCTAGACCTTTGCCTGAAGCATTGTTGTAGATAACAAATCCTTTCGATCCTGATGGTACTGCCAAAACAGGTGCTGAAATGAGTCTTCTTTTGAGTTCTTGAAAACTTTTCTCGCATTCTTCGTTCCATTTGAATGTTGTGCTTTTCTGAGTCAGCTGAGTTAATGGAATGGCTATTCGAGAGAATCCTTCTACGAACCTCCGATAATAACCAGCTAGGCCCAGAAAGCTTCGTACTTCGGTTACTGACTTAGGTTGCTCCAAATTTGATGTTTCTTCAATTTCATCGGGTCAACCGATATTCCTTGTTTAGAAACTGTTGACTTTGTCATATTCTAAACCTAATGTTTTGATGATGACTTATTCATTGGTACTAAATTCTTTATTATGAATTTCAGGAAATTGTTTCAAGAATTGTTTGATGGGATTCAAGAAGATGGAAGATTATTTAAGTCTTAAGAATTTTTATTGTAAGGTCATTGCAAATATTTGATTTTTCAATTCAAGGCTCTAGGTCATTTACATACATAGGTGAAATAATTGGTGGTACATATTTCATATGCATATTTTATACATGCACAGGTGAATTAATTGATGGTACATATTCTATACGTGCATATTTTCGTTTTGATTAAATTAGAGTATTTAATCATGCATGATAAGATATATCAGATGGGCCATAGTTATCAATTGAAAGAAGGTAACGTGTGGCAATAGAATCCTTGGAAGTCTAATATATGTTCACCTTGGCTGTAGCTTTGGAAAAAGAGATAATCATTATCTATTTTGACTCGGTATGGCTATATACTTATTAATCCGGATATTGTGATCAGTTGGAAAGATTTTTTAATTCCGGATATCTTGCTAACAAGGCATTATTTGATAAGGTTTGTTTGTTTGTAACGTTAGTAATGATAACTGAGATATCTTTGCAATGATAGGATATACATGAGCTGCAACGGATATAATTTATCAAAGCTATAAATTGTGCGTTTATCATCTCAGTTAACACACAACTCCAACAGTGCACCAATCATATACAAAAGAAATATTCTTCATTATCCTGGTGTAATTAAAAATTTTGCTGCTGTGCTTCATATATTCTGATTTTGTTCAGCGTATTTTCGTGAGCTATAAATTAGTAATATCCTTCTTAAATTAATTGATCATTGCATACATTAGTTGAGCCTTGCATTGTTAAATTGTTTATTTGCTTTGATCATTAGACCTCTATTATTGTAATTTTAATTTTTCAGACTAAGTGTTGTCTAAAGGAATTTAATCCAAGTGGATTAAAGATTTGTTTACATACAGATTCAAGGAAGCATAGGTGCTTAAGGAGTGCATTGGTGCACAAGGAGCAAAAGTGCTCAAGTGAATTATTGTAATTCAACATTTGATAGAATCTGTCTTGTAACGGGAATTATTTTTAAATAAAAGTGAGTCTCCAATACTAGTTGGTATTGGACGTGGAGTAGGCTATTATTATAGAGGGTAATAGCTGAACCACGTAAAAAATCTTAGTGTTGATTTTATTACTTGTTTTATTACTCAAAAGATAGTTAATTATTTTTTAATAATTAATAACTTGAATATTTGTATTATTCATTATTATCAAGTATTTTTATTAAATTATAAAATCACCAAGATATTTTCTTAAACTAAATCCAATCCAGTTGACCGTATTCATTCAGTAAGCTGCATTCATCAAAATAGTAGACTGTATTCAAAAGTTTTGTTTAAATATTTTAATTAGTAATAGTCTGTATCCACACTTATTCAACCCCCCCCCCCCTTCTAAGTGTGCCTTATCTGAATTTCATTTGGTATCAGAGCTTGGCTCTACTTACTTGGTCTTAAGGGTGACTTGTAGGGAAAGATTCTAACATTGCACAGTTTGGAAACAACAACCAAGAAGGTCAATCAACCAATAGACCTCCTCTGCTGTATGGAACAGAAAATTACAATTTCTGGAAATTTCGAATGAGGATCTATCTTAAAAGGGATCCTTGGGAATGGTGGGTTGTGGAGAATGGACCAGTTATTCCAAGAAAAGATAACGGTACTCCAAAGACTCTACTAGAAATGGATTCAACTGAAACCTTTATGGTTTCCTATGATTCAAGAGCTATGAATACTCTACTAAGCGGCATGGTACAGTCCGAGATTGACAAAGTATCCTCGTGCAACACAGCTAAGGAAATTTGGGATACTCTTGTGGTAAGTCATGAAGGAACTTCAAAGGTTCGAGAAGTTAAACTAAGTATGCTCATGCATGATTATGAAATGTTCAAACTCGAGAAAGATGAAACCATAAAGATGGCTCAAGCAAGGTTCCTGGTACTTCTGAATTCTTTAAAGCTACTTGACAAAACCATTCCACAAAGTGAGATTAACCGTAAGTTACTTCGGGCTATGCCCAAAAGGTTTGCTTCTAAAATTACTACTCTTCAAGATTCCTCTACTATTTCTACTATGGATACATTAACTCTTTTTGGTGAACTTGAAGAATATGAACATCAGTTAAAAAGATATGATGATGAGGACGAAACCCCTCGAAAAAGGTTTTAGCTCTTAATGCAGGAAATGAAGAAGAACTCGATGATGATTCGGATGAAGAGATAGCCATGATGTCAAGGAGACTCAAAGGACTACTGCAAAGGAAGAACAAAAGGAAAAATATCTTCAACTCTAATAAAGGCAAAGGAAAGCAAACTGAGGAGACGTGTTTTGAATGTGGACGTCCAGGGCACTTTAAGAAGGACTGCTTCCAACTAAAGAACAAAGGAAAAATGAGCTTCAAAGATAATAAACGAAACAAAGCTCTTGTCACTTGGAGTGATGAAGAGGAGTCCGAAGTTGAGGTTGAGGCCAAGGATGAAATAACTCAAGTATGCTTCATGGGAATAGAAGGTGAATCAAATGAGGTATCTATTTATGAGTTTAATTCTTTAAAACAAGAAAATGAGAGATTAAAAGAAAAGAATGCATGTTTGAAGGAATTAGTAAATACATTAATGTGTGAAGTTGATTCTTTAATAGATAAAAAGAAGGAAATTGAAAAGGAGTCATCTTGTAAAGAAGAAAAGGTTTTTATTGCAAAAAATGATTATCTTGAAAATTACAACAGAATTCTTTTTAACAAGGTGACTTACTTGAACAATGAAGTTGAGAAATTGACTAATGAGCTAAAAATGCGAGATGTATGTATTGATGCCTTCAGTGATAAATCTCTGTGTAAATCTGTTCCTACTGATGAACTTCAAAAGGAAGTATATTCATTAAAACTATCTCTTGCTAGATTTGTCCAAGGTGAAGAAAACCTAACTGTTATGTTGGGAAAGCAAAGACCTAGTTTTGACAGACAAGGGATAAGTTATAATTCCACTCGTAAAACCGGGAATGTGCAAATGCTTAAATCCAAGTCTCGTTTCAAATTGAATTATTGTTCTCCTTACACTACGTGCAAAAATTGTGGTATTAAAGGTCACTTGGATATAAATTGTTCTAAGAAACAGAAGGTTAAAAAGGTATGGATTAAGAAGGGAGATTTCTGTGCAACTAACATAAATGGACCCAAAAAGATATGGGTACCAAAAGGATGAATTAATTTTTCTTGACAGGTATGCTTCAAGGCAAAAGTTCCATCTCAAAAATTAATTCTTGATAGTGGATGCTCTCGTCATATGACTGGTGATAAGTCGAAGTTCGTGGAAATAAAAACCAAGAAGAAAAATGGAACGGTTACTTTTGGAGACAATCGAACCTGTGAGATTATTGGAAAAGGTAAAATTGGTAATGGTAAGGTTAATATTGATAATGTTCATTTTGTTAGTAGACTTGAATTTAATCTTATAAGTGTTAGTTAATTAATGGATAATGGTCATCAAGTTAGTTTTGAAAAAGAAAAGTGCACAATTACTCATGGTACTAACAATACTACTTTAGTGGCACAAAGAGAAGGAAATATATATACTATTGATTTTGAGCAACAGGATAAAGAACTATGTCTAGCAACTGTGTAAGAGAGGCTAACCTATGGCATAAGAGGATGGGACATGTTCACATGGATTTAATCAAGAAATTATCCTCAAAGAATCTTGTCAAAGGATTGCCAAAGATAAAGTATGAAAAGAGAGGAATATGTGTTCCTTGCCAACTTGGGAAACAAGTAAGAACTTCGTTTACAGCAAAGAACATGGTATCAACTTCCTCTCCTCTACAACTACTTCATCTTGATTTATTTGGTCCTGAAAGGCATGCTAGTATTAATGGTAAATTTTATGCTTTTGTAATAGTTGATGATTTTTCTAGATATACTTGGGTGTTGTTTTTAAGAACCAAAGATGAAGCATTTAAAGAGTTTGAGAAATTAATAAGAAGTTTAGAGACTAAGTATAGTCTCAAACTTATAAAAATTCGGAGTGATCATGGTACTGAATTTCTAAAGGACTTTACCATATTTTGTGATCAAAAAGGAATAAGCCATGAGTTTTCAGCTCCAAGAACTCCTCAGCAAAATGGAGTAGTAGAAAGAAAGAATAGAACACTTTAAGAAACAGCTAGAACACTTTTACAAGAAAGCAAACTCCCAAAGAAATTTTGGGCAGAGGCTGTTAATACCTCTTGTTATGTGTTAAATAGAGTTCTTATCCGCCCTATCATTTTGAAAACTCCTTATGAGCTTTTGAACAACAAAATTCCTAATATAAGTTATTTCAAAGTATTTAGATCTAAATGTTTTATTCTAAATACTAGTGATAACTTGAGAAAATTTGATGCTAAATCCTATGAAGGGATTTTTATTGGTTATTCACAAAACAGCAAGGCATATCATGTTTTTAATATTAACAAGCTATGTGTTGAAGAATCAGTACATATAACATTTAATGAAACTAACAATGATCTTCCAAAAGAAAGAGAAGATGATGCAGGTAATTTGGAGATCTCAGTAAATCCGGCAAACCGGAAAAATTTATTCAGCAAGCCAAATGAACAGATTCAGCAAGCTGAATTGGAAAACACACAAGGAGTGGAATAAGGAACAACACAAGAACTTGAGGAAGATTTCCCCCAACAAGAAGAAGTAATACACGATGTCCAAATGCCAAAGACTGCAAGATATCTCAAGAATCATCCACCGGAAAACATTATCGGAGATATAAACAAAGGAATCACCACACGAAGAAGTTTACAAAATCAATGTGCATTCTCTGCGTTCTTATCACAAGTTGAGCCAAAGAATGCTAAGGAAGCTGTTCTTGATGAAAGTTGGCTAATGGCAATGCAAGAGGAACTTCAACAATTTGAACGATGTCAAGTTTGGGAATTAATGCCTCCTCCTAAAGATGTTTCTGTCATTGGAACAAAATGGGTGTTTAAAAACAAGCTTGATGAGCATGGGACAATCACTCGTAACAAAGCAAGGCTAGTGGCTCAAGGATATAATTAACAAGAAGGGATCGACTACGAAGAGACTTATGCCCCAGTCGCAAGACTAGAATCTGTCTGAATCTTATTAGCCTTTGCATGTTACAAGAAATTTAAGCTTTATCAAATGGATGTAAAAAGCGCATTCCTAAATGGATACATTAATGAAGAAGTCTATGTCAAGCAGCCTCCTGGATTCGAACATGAGAAATACCTAAATCATGTTTTCAAGCTAAAGAAAGCTCTCTATGGTCTCAAGCAAGCTCCAAGAGCTTGGTATGAGAGGTTGAGTAAGTATCTTCTTACTAGTGGTTTCACTAGAGGTAAAATTGATTCCACATTATTTATTATGCATGATAAAAATGATATAATTATTGTTCAAATATATGTGGATGACATAATATTTGGTGCTACTAATGATTTCCTTTGTGAGTGGTTTTCAAAATGTATGCACAAGGAATTTGATATGAGTCTTATGGGAGAGCTAAATTACTTTTTGGGGCTTCAAATCAAGCAAACTAAGGAAGGGATCTATATTCATCAAACCAAGTATACAAAAGAGCTTCTCAAAAGATTTGGTTTTGACGGATCCAACCCAAAGGCTACACCAATGAGTACATCGATAAAACTTACATCAGATGATAAAGGTACAGATGTAGAGTTAACCAAATTTTGAGGTATGATTGGATCTTTATTATATTTGACTGCATCTAGACTTGATATAATATATAGTGTATGTCTTTGTGCTCGATTTCAAGCAAAACCCAAAGAATCCCACTTACAAGCGGTTAAAAGAATTTTTAAGTATTTAAGTGGTACTATAAATTTAGGGTTATTTTATCCAATAAGTAATCATTTTGAGCTAATTGGTTATTCAGATGCAGACTATGCAAGGTTTCAAGTTGATAGAAAAAGTACAAGTGGTGCTTGTACATTTTTGGGACAAAGTCTTGTTTCATAGCATAGTAAAAAGCAAACTTCAGTTGCTTTATCAACAACTGAGGGTGAATATTTAGCTGCAGGGAGTTGTTGTTCTCAAATATTATGGATGAGACAAACTTTATGTGATTTTGATATAATTTGCAATAATGTGCCTATATATTGTGATAATTCTAGTGCTATTGATATTTCAAAAAATCCTGTTTTGCATTCACGTACAAAACATATAGAGGTAAGACATCATTTTTTAAAGGATAATGTTTCAAAAGGTTTAATAAAGTTAATCTTTATTCCTACAGAGAGACAATTAGCTGATATTTTTACTAAACCTTTGAATGAGGAAAGGTTTTGTATGCTTAGAAGAGAACTTGGAATGTGCATGGTATAATTGTGGTTAACGTAATCTTATCATATTCAGTTAATATTTTTTGCATGATATCTGCTAAAATATATCTGTTTGATACGTTTTATCTGTTTAAATTATTTTCTAGAAACACGTATCTATTAATAACCAAGGAGTAATTGCCGGTTATCAAGATTAATTAGATTACGTAAAGTCACAATTTTGAAAACCGGAAAAGTAGCCGAACAGCCATTGAATTTGAAAAGACGCACGTCTTTTGGTATCAGACTCCTACTTGATTTCTATGTTCTTTTTATTTATATTTTCAGTGCTCTTCTTCCATAAACCAGATCAAAACCCTTGTTTTTCTCTTCTCAAACCCTTAAAGATATGAAAACCAGGGCTAGTAAACAATCTTCCGGTAAATCAACGGATGAAGGATCCTCTTTAAAGAATGTTTCTGGATCAAAGATGAAACCCAAGCGAAAGCTAAAGAAATCGTTGATACATGTGTCATCCGACGCCACTATTTTATCCGACGACTCAGATTCAAGTTTCTCTTTCTTAAAGGCTTTAGAAGACGAATCGATTCAACAAGGGAAGTTGAAACAACCAGTCCATGAAGACCATACCACTTCACAGCCAGAATCTCCTTCAAATATGGTAAATCCGTTCTCATCTTCCCTCGATATACCAGAAAATTTCTTCAGGGGTTACAGCTTTAAAACTCGTTTTAAACAATCTATTGCTACAAAGCAATTTGTTTATGAAAAATCTCTGGATCGGTTCTATTTCAAAAACTCTGTTTTGGAAAAACTTTTCAATTCTTGTGAAATATCTTCTATGTTGTTTCCTCCTACTATTGCATATCCTCGATTAGTTCAACAGTTTTATACTAATCTTGAGTGCAATGGAGATTGTTACACGACATATGTTCAGGGAAAATCCTTATTTTTATCTAGTATTGATTTTGGTAGTATTCTCGGTATATCCTCTGCTGGACCCTGTCCCTTTACTCTAAAAGGTGCTGCTAACATTCCTTTTCCACCTATGGAACAACTTCATATAGTGATGAATGATTTTTCTCTTACTGATTTATTTCTTCCAAAAACTGTGAATGTATGCCCAATTGCATGTGTATTACATAAACTAGTTAGGTATAATCTGTTTCCTCGACTTGGTGGTGGGGCAGATTTTACTTATCAGGATTTAGTGGTTGTGGCTATGATTCTCAAGGGAAAATCATTTAATCTCTCTCAAATGATGTTATCTCATATGCTCAGTTGCATTCGCCAATCTAAAAAATGTCTTCCTTACAGTAAGTTTTTAACAAAAGTTTTCAAACATTTCAAAAATTTTCTTGATGATGAAATTTCTGTTTCAAACAATGAATTCATAGATACTGCAAGTCTGACACAATCCCATATCACTTTTCTTGCCGGAGAATTTGTTCGTCTTCATCCCAATCCTCCTCCTATTTCCCCTACTCCTGAATCTTCATCTACTTCTCTGCCAAATACTCATGGAACTGATATTTTGAATATTCTAACTGAGATTTTACAAAATCAAATTTCTATGAAAACTGACTTGGCTGAGATTAGAAATCGAGTTAAGATTCTTGAAAAAGGAAAATTGCCATTGGATGCACCAGAAATTAATAAATTGTATAATCGTGTTGAAGATGAGTTCATTGATCTTCAGGCAGGTTTTGAGATCCAAACTTTGGCTATGGTTGAGGCACTTCAAAGGAAGTTCAATAGAAATACATGCCAGTTAAGTCAAGAGATTAAATTTTAAGTTATTAAATTGGTGAACTTGCAGATTTTATGGCAACCAGATTTAATGATGTGGGCAGAAAGTTACATTTTCAAACAATGTACTCCACTATTCCTGAATGGCCAATGTGCAATTGGACAGCGGAGTTCAAGGATGACTTTCTTGATATGGGGATTCCTCCTTCAACCTGTATCCCCAGGCCACCTCGATTTGCCAAAGAACTCACACTTGTTGAACGTCTTCACCGCATCCGGCACCGTGCTTACTTCACCTCCTGCACTGAACAAACAGTTCACATTGCAGACATTGACTAAATTTACTCTCTCTCTTTTTGCCTGATGACAAAGGGGGAGAGATTATTTATTACAACATACTCTGGTTTCTTTTGATGGTTTCTTATGATGGTTTTTAAGACTATGATACTCTGGTTTCTGTGATGTTTTGGTTTTTGATAGGCATGATTGTTTTTTAAATGCCTTCTTGTTAAGATAATTGGTTAAAATTGCTTATGGTATTTGGTTTTAATCATGTTGTTATGAGATGTTATTTTATGATATGATACTAACACATGCAGGTCAATAAGGATTTGTTTCCTGAAATTAGTTATGCATAAATTTAGGGGGAGCTTCAATTATTTATGTTGTCATCATCAACAAGGGGGAGAATGTTGACTTTGTTATATTCTAAACCTAATGTTTTGATGATGACTTATTCATTGGTACTAAATTCTTTATTATGAATTTCAGGAAATTGTTTCAAGAATTGTTTGATGGGATTCAAGAAGATGGAAGATTATTTGAGTCTTAAGAATTTTTATTGTAAGGTCATTGCAAATATTTGATTTTTCAATTCAAGGCTCTAGGTCATTTACATACATAGGTGAAATGATTGGTGGTACATATTTCATATGCATATTTTATACATGCACAGGTGAATTAATTGATGGTACATATTCTATACGTGCATATTTTCGTTTTGATTAAATTAGAGTATTTAATCATGCATGATTATCTTGATATTTAAGATATATCAGATGGGCCATAGTTATCAATTGAAAGAAGGTAACGTGTGGCAGTAGAATCCTTGGAAGTCTAATATATGTTCACCTTGGTTGTAGCTTTGGAAAAAGAGATAATCATTATCTATTTTGACTCGGTATGGCTATATACTTATTAATCCGGATATTGTGATCAGTTGGAAAGATTTTTTAATTCCGGATATCTTGCTAACAAGGCATTATTTGATAAGGTTTGTTTGTTTGTAACGTTAGTAAGGATAACTGAGATATCTTTGCAATGATAGGATAAACATGAGCTGCAACGGATATAATTTATCAAAGCTATAAATTGTGCGTTTATCATCTCAGTTAACACACAACTCCAACAGTGCACCAATCATATACAAAAGAAATATTCTTCATTATCCTGGTGTAATTAAAAATTTTGTTGTTGTGCTTCATATATTCTGATTTTGTTCAGCGTATTTTCGTGAGCTATAAATTAGTAATATCCTTCTTAAATTAATTGATCATTGCATACATTAGTTGAGCCTTGCATTGTTAAATTGTTTATTTGCTTTGATCATTAGACCTCTATTATTGTAATTTTAATTTTTCAGACTAAGTGTTGTCTAAAGGAATTTAATCCAAGTGGATTAAAGATTTGTTTACATACAGATTCAAGGAAGCATAGGTGCTTAAGGAGTGCATTGGTGCACAAGGAGCAAAAGTGCTCAAGTGAATTATTGTAATTCAACATTTGATAGAATCTGTCTTGTAACGGGAATTATTTTTAAATAAAAGTGAGTCTCCAATACTAGTTGGTATTGGACGTGGAGTAGGCTATTATTATAGAGGGTAATAGCTGAACCACGTAAAAAATCTTGGTGTTGATTTTATTGCTTGTTTTATTACTCAAAAGATAGTTAATTATTTTTTAATAATTAATAACTTGAATATTTGTATTATTCATTATTATCAAGTATTTTCATTAAATTATAAAATCACCAAGATATTTTCTTAAACTAAATCCAATCCAGTTGACCGTATTCATTCAGTAAGCTGCATTCATCAATATAGTAGACTGTATTCAAAAGTTTGGTTTAAATATTTTAATTAGTAATAGTCTGTATCCACACTTATTCAACCTCCCCTTCTAAGTGTGCCTTATCTGAATTTCAGAAACCACGTGACCAAGGAATGCTACTTCCTCAAGCCAGAATTCGCATTTCTTTAACTTGGCATATAACTTGTTTTCACGAAGCTTTTAGAGTATCAGCCCCAAGTGTCGCTCATGATCTTCACGACTTTTGGAGTATATGAGGATGTCATCAATAAAGACAACCACGAAATGATCCAAATATTCCTTGAATATTCGGTTCATCATATCCATGAAGGCAACAAGAGCATTAGTCAATCCGAAAGACATAACTAGGAATTCATAATGCCCGTATCGAGTTCTGAAGGCAGTCTTTGGAATGTCATCAGCTTTAACCTTCAACTGATGATATCCAGAACGGAGGTCGATCTTTGAAAAGAATTGAGCACCTTGCAACTGGTCAAACAGGTCATCAATGCGAGATAAAGAGTACCTATTTTTGATGGTGACATGATTCAACTCCCGATAATCAATGCAAAGTCTCATACTCCCATCTTTCTTTTTTACGAATAAGACAAGAGCACCCCAAGGCGATGTACTCGGACGTATGAAACTGGTGTCTAACAACTCCTGTAGTTGGACTTTTAACTCCTGAAGTTCAATAGGAGCCATTCGATATGGGGTCTTGTAAATGGGTTTTGTACCGGATTCAAGATCGATACAAAATTCGATTTTATGATCTAGGTGTAGGTCAGGAAGTTCTTCGGGAAATACGTCAGGGAACTTATTAACAACGGATATATCATTCAAATCTGACGTACTTTTGTTTAAATCAGTTATATGGGCTAAGAAAGCTTGACATCCACTTTTCAATAAACGAATGGCTTTGTGACTAGAAATGACAGTTATTGATTTCAATGGTTTGGTTGCTTGAATTCACATAACAGGTTGGTTAGGAATATGAAAACTAACGACCTTACGAAAGCAATCAATTTTAGCATGATGAGTAGTTAACCAATTAATTCCTAAAATCACATCAAATTCATGTATGTCCAAGGAGATAAGATCAATAGGTAATGTAAGGGTGCCGATTTGAACAAGACAAGATTTATAAACCATAGATGTATCAAATGTTTGTCCTAATGGTGTTTCAATAGATAAGTCAAAATCTAATTTCTCAGGATTCAAGTTCAGACGTTGAACACATATAGGTGTAATAAAAGAGTGGGTAGAACCAGTATCTAATAAGGCATAAACTTCACAAGAGTTATAAGTAGTTTACCCGTGATAACTTCGTTCGGGTTCCGCACTTTTTGGGATGTCACGACAAAAGCTCTTCCTTGAACCACAAACTTTGACTTGTCCATGACAGCCTTTGGTGTCATTATTACAGCTGGACTTGATTTTTCTACAAGACAAAATTGAGCTAAGTGGCCTTCCTTTCCATAACTGTAACACACTTGGGATGGCTGTGTACAGTTTGGATGGATGTGTCCCTCATTTCCGCACTTGTAACATATGACTAGTTGTCGTTCTTCTCCCCTCGAAATTGGTGCTAGTGCCTTTCCATGGTCATTGTTGAATCTTCTCTTTTTGAAGTTATTTCCACTTGACTCACTTCTTCTATTATCTGGGCCAGGATTACCACCGAAGTGGTTACCATTTCTGGCATGATAATTTCCTCCTTGTTGGTTCTCATTATTCCGACGATTGTTTCCACCGTTACAATAGTTATCGTAATTTCTTTCTCGTTGTAGGGTGTTGTTTCCTAGTTGTAGTATTTCTTTTTCTTGTTCCACTAATTAATCCCTATCCACGACATCCGAATATAGATAAATTTTATGAGAAATAAGATATTGACGAATTTCTAGTTTCAAACCTCGTAAAAATATTCGTGTCATTCGTTCCTCAGTGTCCACCAAATGGGAAGCAAATCGAGACAGCTCGGCGAACTTGGCTTCGTACTGTGATGCGGTCATGTTTTTCTGCTCCAGTTTGATGAATTTCACCTCTTTCATATGGCGAATACTCTCCGGGAAATTTTTTTTGTTAAACAATTCTTGGAACTCAACCCAAGACATCTCGAGTGCTGAGTGACGGGTACATTTTACGGATTCCCACCAATGATCCGCTTCTCCTCGTAGCATAAAGGTAGCGAAAGGAACCTTTTGTTCGTCAGCGCAACGCAGTACATCAAATATCTTTGTCAATTGTTTGAGCCATGCCTCTACTTTAAGTGGGTCAGGCCTTCTGAAAAATTCAGGTGGTCCAAACTCCTTGAACTGCTTGGTAGTGACCATTTGTGAGTTACCCGCGTTTCTCCTAGTAGTATTAGCAGTAGTTTCTCTCGCCTGGTTCGACAAGAATTGCATGAAATTTCGAAAAAAATCATCATTCGTCATGTTATTAGCATCGTGATTTTCTGAGTTCGCAGCAGTATTATTTGTAGCTTCCTGATTATCAACTACAATTGTCTCATAGTTCATCTCTTGATTTTCAGATGTCATTCTGAAATACGATCACAAAACAAGGATTAGTTAAAGAAATTGACATGCCACATCTTGTTCCTACAACCAAACCAACTAATTAAATAACAAAATAGCTTAGGTAGGACACGCTAGCGAAGGATTTTACTCGTCTCTCCCCTCCTAGTTCTAATCCCAAATCTCTACTATAGATCATATCACTAAGCTCTGATACCAACTGTGACGCCCCCAAAATAGGTCCACACAACCCATTTTGAGTCGCCAATTACATTCTACAAAATACAAATACGAATTTTCTAATTTATAACTAATAACTATCGTGTAAAATACGACAACACACATACTGTGAGTTTCAATACAAATATTATACCGAAACTAATACAACAATATTCACACCCAATTTAAGTTCTTAATACAATTATTGTCACATTATTTTATAATGTATTGAGATACTTCTACGGTTTCGGACCATCACTCCATTCCCGGCTAGTCCCAGCTACACTCTCATTTTCTGAGAAGAACAATGGAACAAAAAGAAAAAGGGTAAGTACAAATAGCCCAGTAAAAAAATATCATGACTAAGATAATGAATAATAAAATTATCTTTAGCCTTCAACATTTATAGATCAGAGATTTAAAGATAATATAAGTTTTCAACAACAACAACAGCGGAACAAGCAATCCATTAGAAGAGTCAAGTATACTATGATGTCCACTATCTTCTATAATTTAAAAGTTCACCATCAATATTTTATCCCTGTAACACCAATCAACAGTTCCTGTTTATGTTCATCCAAATCAACAGTTTATCTTTACACTACGGGCCAAAGATATTCATTAGTAACGCCACTGGTCATGATCATACCAAATAACAGTTCCTCTTTGCACCATTGGCCGAAGAGAAACTTTCACCACAAGCCTTTGTCTGTAACACCAAAGGGCATGATTAGGTCAGGATTATACCAATACATAGGTCATAATCATGCCCATCACCAGTTCATCTTTGTACTACGGGCCAAATAAAACTTTCACCACAATTTAAGTCTGAGGATTATAGCAATGATATAAAGGATGAATAGAAACAAAACAATGAGAACATGAATAAAAATAAATATTAGAGATTTTAATTTAATTTACTTAGATATTAAGATTGTCCAAATTGCCAACACGATGACCAAATTGTGGAATCAACTTCAAGAATGATATCTAAGATTCATATTTCAAAGATAAATAAAAAAAAATAAACTCCATCGTGAATAGTACTCCGGTATGATAGTATCCCGGCGTGAATAGTACTCTGACGTGAATAGTACTCTAATATGAATAGTACCCCGGCGTGAATAGTTTAAAATTCAATAAGAAAGTTCATAAAAATAGAATATTCAAGTGATTTGATATTAGATAAAGTGCAAACTATTAAGGATATTCTACTAATTTTAGGGATTTTCACCATTTAATAATAAGGTTATGGAAACAATAATAATTTTTTACTATAAATAGAGAAATATAAAAGAAAATGATATCCCTTGACGAGTACAAAAGAAATGATACCACTTACGAGTAATGAAGAAAATGACATCTCTTACCTGAGTAGAGGACTAGATATTGTCTGATATATAGGAGATTATCGAGAGAAAATCTTGCACTAAAAGTAACTCTCAAAGTATACTTATACTCAGAAAAATACTCACAATATTATACTCGCAATAAAAAGTTTTTGTATTGTGATGGTGTGTTTTCATCGTCTGAAGATGTATCCTTTTATAGGCAAAGTTTAAGGAGATAAGTGTCTAAAATTTAGTCACGGGTTTTAACCAAATAGTACTCATTAGAAAGTTTGGTCAATGAGGTCCATTCTTTGAAAAAATTTCACAATCTGCCAAAATAAAAAATAAAAAAAAAACAACTTCTTGGAGAATTTTAGCAAATGAAGGACCATTCCTTGTAAAAATTTCCTCATCCGCTAAATCAAAAGGAAAGCAAATAACCTCATTTGAAGGTAACTGAGGGCCATTCATCTGAAAGAAAATAATATATATTCTGCATCCTCCGAAAATCAAATAAGTAATTACCAATTAGAAGGTAATTGAGGGGCCACCCCTTTGCAAAATAATTCTGCATTTTCCAAAATCAAATAGAATAATACCAATTTATTCAGCAATTAATATTATTATAGACTCACAATATTAACAACCAGATTATTCCCAGGAAAGAGGGGGTCTTCCTTATAAACGGCGCGTAATTAAATAACTCATTTCTTCAACAGAACTTCTAAACATTGTCAATAATGCTAACTAGTTTAATAATATCATATCAAATAATATGAATTACTGTGTCGTGACAAATAATATAAAATATTATGCAGATGCTACTGTAATAATTATTGAATCAATAATATAAAATAATGTGCAACACTGTGTGTTACTGTGGAATACCGCGTACTACTGTAGAATAACGTATTTTACTATGGAATAACGCGTGTTACTATTCTTTTTATTACCGGGTATTTCAACAATTGCAGGTGATAGTACGGTTGACAATTTGTATAAAAATATGAATATTGTCGTTTTTCGTATCCGACAATTTAGTCGTTGCGAGGCCCACCAATGTTTTATTATTTCGGCGTCGTCGTACGTTACTGAATATAATATTCTCCGACAGAAAGAATATTCCCCGACAAAAGGAATATTCCCCGACATACTGTTTAGCTGATAATTGTATGAAACACCCTTAACTATAACATTATAACATTTAAGCACTTACTATTTAGAATAGTAATCATAAAGAAAAATAATAAACTTTTATTTCATAAAGTCGGGGTCTTACATTTATCGTGTAAGCTGGTGCTGATACACGATCAATTCAGCCAATTATCTTGTCTACATTATAACCATTACTAATTCTCGTTCCACTACATGGCTGCTTTCTAAATATTCCCCTCCTAGAGTGTTTGTCCTGGATTGTTGAGGGCATTCTTCAATTCTCCTTAGGTATTTGTGATTTCCCACGTTCTCAGAGCCAATCATGTTAACCCCTTCTGTATTGTGTTGAGGGAGAGGGTTAGTTTGGACGTTGGGCTGTTCTAGTGGCTTTACCACAATCTCTTTACTTTTTATCAAGTTTTGAATCTTGTGTTTTAAAGACCAGCAGTCTTGAGTGTCATAACCGGGGGATCCAGAATGGTATGTGCATCTCTTACTGGGATCATATCTCTTTCCTTTGGGATCGGCTGACGGAGCGAGTTCGATAATCTTCTTCTAAGCTATCAATAGTGCTACGATGTTTTCAAGGGAATCCCTAAGAGGAGTAAATTCACGATTACGTCTATTTTCAACGGGATTTTGATGAGTTTGAGTCTAATGGAATGCCGGTTGTTGTGGCTGCAGATGATTGCCTTGCATTCGAATGGGCGGATTGTTGCTTCAGGATTGCCCTTGTAGCACTACAGAGACATCTTCTACTTTTTTCTTATGGCCCCTCTTAGGCGCATTCCCATAATTTCTGAATTGGATGTGCTCGATGACGGTTTCTAATGTAGTAAGATCCTTGATTTTCCCGGTTCTCAATCCCATTTCAGCCATTTCTCCATGTTTTACCATTTCAGAAAACGGCTTGCCAATACCAACCAGTACCCTTTCATAGTATGGGGCTTCTTGAATGTCGATAAAAGTCATGACCATTTCGTTGTCATCCATAGGTGGGCTTACTTAAGTTGTCATTCGCCTCCATCTCTGGGCATACTCACGGAATGACACATTGGGTTGTTTCTTGATTTTGGTCATTTGATATATATCCGGAGCCATTTGAGACTGGAAACTCTACTGGTTTAGGAACGCGTGTGCCAAATCTTCCCGACTGTAAATTTTAGAATTATCGAGTCGAACATACCAGGCTTTAGCTTTCTCGGTCAAACTTTTCTGAAAAAGCTACATTTTTAGGCTTTCGTCTTCAGTATAAGACCCAAGTTCCCCTATGTAAACCTTCAGGTGTATATAAGGGTCTCCCAGTCCATTATACTTCTCAAAATCTAGTACTTGAAATTTATCTGGATATTTGGCCCCCAAAAATATACATACGTCAGAATATTTAACACTTTCGTAAGTCCCTATTCCTTTTATAGACCTTATAGCGTCTTCCATTTGCTTCACTTTCTTTTTTATCTCCCCATCTTCCTTATCATCCTAGACATTGACTATTTCTTTCGTTTGATCTGTAGTACCCTTGGTATTCTTACTACCGAACTGGAACACAAGGATCTAAATTTGTGTCCATATCTTTGCTAGGAATTTGGGTGCCTCCCTGTGCAGAGGATTCGGGCTGATCTTTAGTCGTCTTGCATTGTTCTTTCAGTAGACTAGTTATCTCAGCGATCTACTTTTTAAAAGTCTCGAACTCTTCACGAGAAACGGGAATAAAATATGATGTAGGAATTTCGACCATTTTGATGGTGGGTTTGGACCTTACGGGCTCGGAGTCTAGTTCTTGGACCAATCTACACAATCAACAAAGCATAGTTTAGTATCGAGGATAGTAAAGTTGGATGCATGCAGTATGTTTTATTTTGAGGGTTTTTTAATCTTTTCCTGCAAGACACCAATTAGTAGTTTATTTTATGACATGATAAGAAGATGTAAAGTCATATAATCGTGGATGGATGATATATTTTCAAAGAGTAACAGGGTATGAAAAGACTTCCCATAGCGTTAGGTTTATCTGAGGTTGACCTATCCTAGGGTTACTATTGTAGGCTTTTCGGCATGAAGGTCCCCAGATCTTCGCAACTTACTCGATGGGAATGAATCCAATCTTTCAATTGGAACGGATCTGAGTGGTGCCTTTCCTGAGCCTCGCGGGGGAACGCCCCTTGAGTCCAATAATCAACAACCGACGAGTTTGCCTCCTAGAGGAGGAATTACACAACATACATTCGCATACATTCATCGTGCCTCACCGCATGCATATGATGACAATTGTGTAAAGCATTTATCTCATCATTCATTCAAACCATACATAGATAAGAAAGGAAAACAACAAAATTGAACGCGACTTAAGCCCCCTATCGTCCCCAGCGGAGTCGCCAGCTATCGACGTTGGGAATTGATCTTCTTCCTAATTTTATTTTTTACCCCTTTTAAAGATTTCGATTTATTTATTTCGCTTAAGGGTGAATTGTTTTTAGGAAAAAGCCGACATAAATGTCGACGGGGGTTTTGAAAGATCGATTTTAAGGAAGGGTCAATTAGACAGAGTCGCCAATTGATAAATGTAATATTCCGAACCCTAATAAGATTTGTATATGTAAATTATGTGTTTAAAAAATGAATTTTCATGAACTGACTTGGTATTATGTGGTTGTGTATTTTATTAAACAATTAGATCAAAAAAATTTCGCCAAGCAGCTGTGTCGTGCTTAATCGGACAAAATAATTTGTCGTGCTTCCGACGATTTCACTGAGAAGCGTCTCAGCAAATTATTTTTGTAAGCTGCTGTGTCGTGTTTAGAAATGACGAAGTGATTTGTCGTGCTTTGGAGTTAATATAATATTATATTAACTGATAAAAATCTAAAATTAGTTAACTAGGGTTTAAAATGTTAAACTAAAATAGAAACCCTAAATTTGAAAACCCTAATTAATAAAAGTTGTCTGAATTGGTAAATCAAAATCCTAATTATTACACAAGAATCCTAATTGAGATAATTAGATTCTAAGTAATAAATTATAACATTAACTATGAATCATTTAATCTAGATTAAAACCTTAATTGAAAGATTTAAAACCTAATCTACGAATTAGAAAATCCTAACCCTAATTAGGAAACCCTAACCCTAATTAGTAAACCCTAATTATAAAATTTTGAGTTTCTAAATCTTAATAATGAAACTTAAGCTTAATTAAGTTATTACTAACCTAATTAAGTTACCCTAATCATTAATTATCAAACCCTAATCAAAATTAAGATGAATTAAACCTAGGTTAGTAAACTAACCAATTGGAAAATTTGAAGGAGTGTGCTAGCATGTGTCCAACACACTTTGACACACTCCAGCACAAGCATGAGGTCAAGATCAGATTTCAAGCAACACAAGTAACAATGCCGAGATATTTATGGAGGCAAAATGTGAAAAAATGACCTAAAAACCCTAATATGCAAGTTCTATAAATAGGCAACCATTCTGATCATGTGAGCCACGAAATTTTGAAGCCTAAACACTTATATTACCAGCCATAATAAGCCTCAATGCTACAAGAACAAAATCAAAGATCAGAAATCAAAAGAAGCTCAAAAAGGTGCAAAAACCCTAATTTTATACTAGATCTTTAAAGCTTTGTTAGATGTTATGTTTTAATGTTTAAGGATATGTAATAATATGTTATTTAGTGATCTGGGTTGGTTAAACAAAGATCCATAATATTTAAATGGTCAAAATTGATGAAAAACATGAACTGACTTTGGCAGCCCAGAATGGTCTGACAGGCTATTTTGTCAGTCATTTTGATCGGCTTAAATTGGTCGTTTGATCTGTTTTAAAGTTTGTATATGTAGTATACCATGTTAACTGTAATATCCAATTGGTAGAATAGTAACAAAATGTCTAGGATGGAAGTTATTAATGGTCAAAACCCGTTGACCGCTCACGGATGGCTGATTCTGGGCAACCCAGAAAATTCTAAGTATAACTGACAGCCGTCTGACAAAATTTTACCACCTTTAATCTTGCTTATATGATGTTTGTAAATGTTATTTCTTGGATTAAACATGTTCTATGCCATGTATACTACAACCCTGAATCATTAAATCACATTAACAATAACGACCATGAAAGTTATTAACTGTCAAACATGGTTGACTGACCATGACCAGCATGTTTCTGGGCAACCCAGAAACCTCAAGAACAGCATGAACTAGGTAGTTTGACCATGAATTATCTAGCATCAATTGATGTTGTTTATGCTTAAATTTCATATGTCGTTATACCTTGTCATGCCTACTATAACAACAAACAAAAATCAAACTCAAAACATTAACCAATTGGAAATCATTTGCGGTCAAAAGTACCTACACGACCATGACCGGCTGTTCTTCAATAAAGAACACCTTTAGCGACACTCTCCTTCCCAAACCCAGAATACTAAGTTTGTATGCAGTCTATCGCTAAAGGCCTTTTGCGACGGTTTTTAATAAAAATTAATAAAAATAATTAAATAAATTATATAAAATTATAAATAAATATTAAAAATTCATATTAATTAATAATAAATATTAAAAAATTCATTTTTAATTATATTTAATATTTTTATATATTCTGATAAATATTTTTATATAATTATTTAATTTAATTAAATATTTAACTATTTAATAAATATTTTAAATAAATGATATTAATGTATTTAAAATATTTTAAATGATAATTAATTCACTTAAAAATATTACCAACTTTCCAAAATTATTTTAAATAATAAATAAATTATTTAAAATAAAATATTTAATATTTAATAATATTATAAATGATAAATAAATCATTTAAATATTAAACTAAGTTTTAAAAATTATTATAAATAATAATTACATCATTTAAATGATAAAATAAATTCTGAAAATATTATTAATGATAAAATAAATCATTTAAATAATATTCTATCTTTCTAAAAATATTATAAATGATAAATAAATCATTTAAATAATATTCTATCGTTCTAAAAATATTATAAATGATAAATAAATCATTTAAATAATATTTTAGGTATCTAAAAATATTCTAAATGATAAATAAATTATTTAAATAACATATTAATGTTTTAAAAATATTCTAAATGATAATTAAATCATTTAAAAATATTCCTAAGCTTGTAAAATTATTTAAAAATATTTTCAAGCTTATAAAAATTATTCTAAATGATGAAATAAATCATTTAAATAACATAGTAAATGTTTTAAGAAGATTCTAAATGATAACTAAATCATTTGAAAATATTCTCAAGCTTGTAAAATTATTTAAAAAATATTTCTAAGCTTATAAAAATTATTTAAAAATAATATTAAGCTTCTAAAAATATTATTCCCTCCGTCCCAAATTAATTGCATTTCTAGGACTTTTTAAAGTCAAATTGACTATTTTTAAAACTAATCTTTTTACTATTTTTGCTAACATATAGGTGAAGATATTATAACGAAAAGAAAGTATATACAATTTATTACTGATTTCAATTTTTATAATTTTAGAAATATATTTATATATGCTTAATTATTAATTTTAAAAATAGTCAATTTGACTTAAAAGAGTTCTAAAAAAGCAATTAATTTGGGACGGAGGGAGTATAAATGATAATTAAATTATCTAAGCTAATATTTAAGCTTCCAAATGAAGTTTTATCGAATAACCTATATGTTTAGTTGTCTAATGACGCGACCGAGACACCGAATCGACGTCGAACCTTCGTGTAACTTGTCTAGTTTAATTAGATAAGTATTATTATAGATTCTAATGTTTATTATTGATATGAATAGACATAAATAGACTACCCAACGTTGATAAATAGCGTAAACTTAACGTGCTACGCACAGGCAAGTGTCCTAACTTTTCTCAACTTATATTAAGCAATTCATTTATGTCTTGCTATCAATTATTGTGAAGTTATTGCTACTTTTTCAGCATAACTTAAGAAATGAAATCATTTATTGATTGTTTGAGCTTAAATTTATTGTGTCAAGCCAAATTATTTTGGTATGACATCTATACTGAGTAAAAGGGACACCGTGGATGGAAGGTGGTCCGACAACCCTTCGAATAAGGTTTAAATTGGCAATTAAATGAATTGACTAAAATTGGCAATTAACTTAAATTGACCAAAATGTGGTAGGATGATATGCATACTCCTAGGATATTGGTGAGGCTGATCACCTACCAGATATCCAAACTCAAAAGGTTCTAAGCATTGAAGACTGACAGAACAAATTGAAATATATGGTTCCGGTACAGAACCCTCAGTATCAGTTATACATCATCTGACATCTTTCAAATCAAACACACTGTGTTTACATTTTTTAAATGAACTTGCTAAGCATTTGTAGCTCATTCTAGCGCATATCTTCTTTTGTAGTTGTAAATGGTAATCCCGGCACATCTGGGGTCGATAAAGGGAAAGGACCTGTTAAATAGTTTTATTACTGTTTTGAATACTCTAAGTCTTTTAAAGGCTTTTGTTGTAATAACTTAGTATCGAGAATAATGTAACTGAACCAAATGATATGTAAGATATTATAATCCTTTATTTCACCAAATGCGTTATACTCTGATCTTTACTTTTTTTAGCATAGTTGTACTAAGGAAATACAGTATCTATACGAACTATACATCTGAATGAGGGTATTTGAATGATATTAAGAGTTCTATAAGCTCTGGGGTTACACTAATGAGCGCCGGTAAGGTGCTATCTTTACCGGAATGTGCCCCTCAGTTCTAGAGACAATCTTATCATTGATACTGTGAATGTCAAATAGATAGGAACTATTGATATGAAAGAGATATCCACAAGATATGAATCTATACATCCAAGTGAGGGTATCCAAACACGGATAACGTTCTGACGAGAACTATTATCTGTTATGGGATACTGTGAATCGTGGATAGATAGGAGTCATATTTTATTGAATATTTATAGTTGTATAGTTTCACGTGAGCACCAGATCTGCTATAGGGGAGTATAGAGATTTGGGGGCGTCACAATAAATATTTAAATGGAAGTAGTCGCCAATTGATAAATGTTTAAATGGACGTACCAACTCATCCGGATTTTAGATTTTCATAATCGAAAGGCCCTAAATGTGACTCCGTAAAATTGGTCTTGAAACCGAGATTCATAGAATTCGGGTGCTTGCTTAAGCGAGGGGAAGGTGTTAGGCATCGCCCGACTTCCGTGAAAACACAGTTACCGCATCTTGATACTTTCCTAGGTGTAAGGTGTGTGTGTATATGTGTGTGATTTAGAGAAAATCTGCCTAGCTTTGAGTCGAAATCGTGCGCTGTGCATTATTTTGAAAGGAGCTTAGAACCTCTTTGGGCCTATATGCGAGGGATTTGATTTAAGAGAAAAGTTCATTTTAGCTTTGATTTTGATAAAATCTTTTGGGATGACGTTTTGAAAAAATTAGTTTTCAAACCCTCCACCAAATAGGAATCGAGATTATTCGCTAATTTCAATTTTATTCTAAAATCGTCTTGCTACCCAACGCAATTTGATTTTAAAAGATCTTTATCGTTTTATTTAAAAGTCGTTTTTGGTGACGGACAGAATTTAAGCATAATAATAGGTAATAGGATAGGGACGATCCGTGAGCATGAAAACCATCTCAATAACTCCGAACACCCACAATCACAATTTTCACTATTACGAGGCTTTAAATTCGATTTTCTTGGGATATAACCCTCGATACCGTTTTAAGACCCAAATTTACATTTACAATGATCGATTCGCAAATATTACAATCAAAATTAAGTCCATCGTGGGAATTAAGCCAAGATCCGATCCGAGTATCTCGACCCCAACATTCCTAGGCTCACATCGTGATAAACAATACATTGAAATAAAGAAAATAAAAATAAAAGGAGATCCAGGAAAGGGCTCCCGTAACCCGATTTCATAGGTCGTAAAACTGAAACCGACATCGCGAGGGACAATATGTATTGATGAGATCTATTAACGGGATCTAGAATCGATGGAGTGAATCCGTAGATCTAAGATTTTTCGGATCTATACAATGACATAATCGGGATTTAAATCGAGAAATATATCCCAAACTGGCTATCAGGTGATTCAATAGTTAGAATCCCTTGACGGCGGGTAGGTGGGACCCCCTTATAACTAGATATGGATCTAGGGTTTCACGGGATGAACCATGACCAAATAATTAACTCCCCATAGAACCATCGGGAAAAAGGGCGTTAATACAAAAATATGATGATAAATCGTTAACATTCCTAGCCTCACATCGTGATAAACAATACTTTAAAATAAAAAAAAATAAAAGGAGATCTAGGAAAGGGCTCTCGTAACCCGATCTCATAGGTCGCAAAATCAAAACCGATATCGCGAGGGACGATATGTATTGATGAGATCTATTAACGGGATCTAGAATCGATGGAGTGAATCCGTAGATCTAAGATTTTTTGGATCTATACAATGACATAATCGGGATTTAAATCGAGAAATATATCCCAAACTGCTATCAGGTGATTCAATAGTTCGAATCCCTTGGCGGCGGGTAGGTGGGACTCCCTTACCACTAGATATGGATCTAGGGTTTCACGGGGTGAACCATGACCAAATAATTAACTCCCCATAAAACCATCGGGAAAAAGGGCATTAATACAAAAATATGATGATAGATCGTCAATATTCCTAGGCTCACATCGTGATAAACAATACATTGAAATAAAAAAAAATAATGAAAGGAGATCTAAGGAAAGGGCTCCCGTAACCCGATCTAATAGGTCACAAAATCGAAACCAACATCACGAGGGACGATATGTATTGATGAGATCTATTAATGGGATCTAGAATCGATGGAATGAATCCGTAGATCTAAGATTTTTCGGATCTATACAATGACATAATCGGGATTTAAATCGAAAAAAAATATCTCTAATTGGCTATCAGGTAATTCAATAGTTAGAATCCCTTGACGGCGGGTAGGTGGGACCCCCTTACCACTAGATATGGATTTAGGATTTCACGGGGTGAACCATGACCAAATAATTAACTCCCCATAAAACCATTGGGAAAAAGGGCGTTAATACAAAAATATGATGATAAATCGTTAACATTCCTAGGCTCACATCGTGATAAACAATACATTGAAATAAAGAAAATAATAATAATAAAAGGAGATTTAGGAAAGGGCTCCCGTAACCCGATCTCACAGGTCGCAAAATCGAAACCGACATCGCGAGGGACGATATGTATTAATGAGATCTATTAACGGAATCTAGAATCAATGGAGTGAATTCGTAGATCTAAGATTCCCCGGATCTATACAATGACATAATCAGGATTTAAATCGAGAAATATATCTCAAACTGGCAATCAGGTGATTCAATAGTTAGAATCTCTTGACGGCGGGTAGGTGGGACCCCCTTACCACTAGATATGGATCTAGGGTTTCACGGGGTGAACCATGACCAAATAATTAATTCCCGATAAAACCATCGAGAAAAAGGGTGTTAATACAAAAATATGATGATAAATCGTCAATCGGGCACCATTGGATGATTGGGAGAGAATTGCTTAGGAAACCTCTCGGACCACCTTAGCCAAGCACATAATCTATTGAAAGAGCTTCAAAATGATGGGACACTTATGACACAAGAATATTTCTTAGACACAACAAAATGAATACAATACACTAGATCTACACCAAAATTACACAAAAGATCCGATTTTTCACCTTTGGATGGATAGATTGAGCCTTCTTAAGCTTGGATTTGTATAGAATCTCACTAATCTAACACAAAAGTTGATATAATTTAATGGATCTAGCTTGAATGAAGTCTCTCTCTCTAGAATTTCGCTAAAAATCCTTCCCTTTCTCTCTCTAACTTCTATTTTTTCTAAAATCTATTAAAAATTGCTTGATATAGGCTCCGGGCCTGGCCACAGGTGCACCTGCAGCTGGCCCAAGTGGGGCCCAGATGCTTCAGTTTTCGTGCTGCTTCGTCGATTTTCGCGTTGTTTCGCTGTAACGTTCGTAACTTTCAATTCGAAAAGAGTTGGGAGACGTGTCATACCATTCCGGAAAGCTCTCTCCGAGGGCTACACTATGACATAAAGTTTGGCCATTTTGGGTCCGGGAAGATAGTGCAAAGTGCAAAAATGGATCTTCCTATAGATATCGACTGGTCAACCATCATACCTCGCGTAGTTTGTCACTCGATGGTTGTCGTGCTAGTTCCATATATTCATTCTGAGCCTCTACTACTATGCAATGACATTGGGTTTAACCAATTCTAGGTCCATGAAGATGGAGCAAAGAAGCACAAAAGTATCTTCCTGAATATGCCAGCTAGTCAACCGTCTTGCCTTGAATAGTTTACTGCTTGGTCATCGCAGTGATAGCTATACATATTCGTTCCCAACTTGCGAACTTTGTTTGAATATCTTGGTGTTAGAGTAAAATGACGCTTTTGTCCTCCTGCCAGGGTTAGATAACAAGAATGCAAGATTTCAGGTGTCTATAGATGGCTTGTAAAATTAATATTTTACATCATCCAATAACAACATGTGACATAAGAATTTAGGAGGAAATCAAGAGATTAGAAATGAAATAAGAGATTGTGTAATTAATATTTACTATTTTAAAACTAGTTAAGCAATCATATCGAATTTTAAATTCCTTAATTTCCTCTTAAGTTAGACGTAACACATTGTTATTAGATGATGTAAAATATTAATTTTACAGGTCATCTTTATATAATTTGTTCTATTACTGTAATCGAAACCAAAAAAAAAAGTAGAAATAGCTTTAGTGCTCAACATTCTAAGTCATACTTCTTCCGGGGTAAATTGAGAATCCAACTTTTTCTTTCCAAAATTGTTGACAACTTTCAAAATAAAAGTCAAATATCTCTATAGTCAAGTATATCTACATTTTGACAATTAATTAGGTATAAAATCAAATTTCCTCAATGGTTTGGATTTGGGACCTTGAAAGCCAGACTGTCACTTTTGGGAGGATGTAAAATAAAGCTGCTCCTTCTGTATTTGGAAGAATACTAATCAAGCTCAGAATGCCCCCATAAACTTTCAACTGTAGACACCATTTTGCCAATAGTATTGATGGTTGTCTATGCTAAAAACAGATTCAGCAAAACATGAGCATAAATTTAGGGAAATGTTAAATCCATATTAAATTTTGTTATTTCCGCACACATGACCCATACATTAACTATGGTTGAGTCACTTAATAATAATACAAAATTTATATTCCAAAATTACCCTCACTTCGATCCCTCAGCTCCACCATTTTTTCTCTCCTCTTTCTCTCTCCACCATGCAAGCTCTTCAATTTTCTCCGCTCCGAGCTTCCCCGCTCAACCCACTTCGCAAAAACTCCGCCACGACCATTTCCAATGTCAAGCCACCCAAAAGGGTCTCATTCATCCCAGCTTCATCCACGCCCCCAAGCGAGAGAAAGATCCGAAGAAGCGAGTGGTAATCACCGGAATGGGATTAGTCTCCGTTTTTGGGAATGAAGTTGATGCTTATTATGATAAGCTTCTCTCCGGCGAATCTAGGATTGGACCCATCGACAAATTTGATGCCTCCAAGTTCCCAACTTGATTTAGTGGCCAGATTCGTGGGTTTTCGTCCGAAGGGTATATTGATGGAAAGAATGACCGGCGGCTCGACGATTGCCTTCGTTATTGCATTGTTGCTGGGAAAAATGCACTCGAAAATGCTGATCTTGGCGGAGATAAGCGCTCAAAGATTGTACTTTTATTGAATTTGTTTGTTTTTGTTGTTTAATTCAGTGAATTGGGTTTGTGAGTTATGCATTTTCTGCTCAAATTTTAGATCTAAAGGTTGTTTCTTTACTCATTAGCGGTGGAATTGGACATGCAGGACTCCATTATTATATAATTCGAGGGTTGAAAGTTTGATTTGGGTATTTTTGCAGACAGGTGAGGACAATTTTGGAATATAAATTTTATATTATTATTAAGTGACTCAACCATAGTTAATCTATGGGCCATGTGTGCGGAAATAACAAAATTTAGTGTGAATTTAACATTTCCCTAAATTTATATGCTCCCTCCGTTTTAAAATATATTTAAAGTCAAAATGAAATATTTTCAATATGAATTAATTTAATTTAATAATACAATTATGAAAATTACAGATTATTTGACTAGTACTACTATTTACATAATTTATTGATTTCAAATATTAAATAAATCACATAATTTTGAATTTAAAATTTTCTTTAATTACTTTGAGAAGTCAAATTTAATCTTATATTTTGAAAAAGAGAGTATATATACCCCCCTCAATCTGGCCTGGGAAAAAGAGTACCATGAGCAGAAATTTTATGTGTTAATTTCTTACTTCTCCCTTGAAAACCCTATGTTACACTAATTTCTTACTCTTCTCATGTTGTATATACCATTTGACTCGATCTCCATACTCCATGTGATCTTTGGTGAGTTTATGCCATATGAAACTCTGCACCAAAAAAAATGCCATTTGAAAATTATAGAGAAAAGATGGCCAGGAATTGTGGTAAATTAAACTTTCCAAGTAGGATGCCCGAAAAATGATAATCCAGTCACACATCACACATGTTTGATCATTTTCTAATTCCATAACAATTTGACATTCTAACAAAATAAATTAAAATTGTTGTTAAATTTTCTCCAAAAGCTATGTTACATTGTAAAGTAAATTTCGAAAAGCCATCACATATAGAATAGCATTCTGAATCGAATGAAAGTTTAAAAAATAAGCTCCTAGCACTTCAGAAAGCCTCATTAATAGTAGAACCGCATCTTCCCTCCCGGGAAAAGGTCAGATGGTTCTTCGTACCTATTTGATGACCACCAACAGTAGTCTTAGAACCTGACCGGTTTAGTTCCTGCCAGCATGAAAAAAGATCATTACTATCTATTGTTCTTTAAAAGAATCTTTAAAACATATATATATATATATATTACATGAATTTTCAAGACTCCACTCTTATCCCCTTTAGGGTATTGACTAGGAAGGAATATGACTCAATTAATATCAAAGCATCTAAATTAGATTATTATCTTCACAAGTGGAGTGATATTTAGGATAAGTCGGCTAGTCTAAATCAGTACAAATGCTTTTAAAATTTTTGGTAGAGATTCAAATAATATCCAAATAGAAAAAGAAATAGGTCATTAAAAAGCACCCTCTAGAGGAAATTAATAAAATAGACAATTAAAAGTAGCAATAAATATGTCCAATCTCCAAATCGAAATACTTACTCATAAAATATACAAAAAATTAGGACTTGTTTAGAAAGTCATTCTAATATAATATTTGGGTAGATAAATTTGGTTTATGTAGCGGAACTTAAAAAGCACTCTGCACTTCAATGCAATTTTCTATTCCAATGTCCACAAAAAGGGAGGAGGGAAACTGGATTGGAAATCCAAACCATTTGAGGAAACTGGATTTCGTCCACCAGAAAGCTCTTTACCTTCTTCCTCTGTTTCTCAAGAGAGCTCTTCTACTTCTTCATAATTTCCTTAATTTCCTCTTAAGTTGGACGTAACACAATGTTATTAGATGGTGTAAAATATTAATTTTACAGGTCATCTTTATATAATTTGTTCTACTTCTGTAATCAAAACCAAAAAAAAAGAGTAGAAATAGCTTTAGTGGTCAACATTCTAAGTCATACTTCTTCCGGGGTAAATTGAGAATCCAACTTTTTCTTTCCAAAATTGTTGACAACTTTCAAAATAAAAGTCAAATATCTCTATAGTTAAGTATATCTACATTTTGACAATTAATTAGGTATAAAATCAAATTTCCTCAATGGTTTGGATTTGGGACCTTGAAAGCCAGACTGTCACTTCTATCCTAAGCAAGTGTGAATGTGTCATGAACTGCAACCATGGTAGCTTTAACATTCAAACAAGTCAGCAAGCCAAATTAAGTTATAGTGAATGGATTCGCAAATTTCAAATTTTGAAGTGTAACCACCTCATAAAAATGTGATGAGAAACCCAATTAATTAGGGTTATGGCTGAAACCAAAGAGTGCATAATGTAATGGTTTAGAGAAGATAAGAGGGAGGAGAAAGAGAGCCCACCTCTGATTAATTTCGTGGAGAAGACGGTAAAGAGGAGGAAGAAAGAGACTGAGAGAAACTGTTGTGAGGAGCGCAGAAGATGATTCTCAGGAGGAGGATTCAGGAGAGTCGATGTCTTCTGAAGAAGTTTACTTCTTCCCAGAACCCACTTGAAGTTTGATCAGATATCTCTAGGGTTGTTCTCAAAAAAGATCTCTGGGGTTACACCGAGTAAGTGTAAAAAACCCTTTCCTAATGGTTGTCGTTCTTTTGATAAGCTGAGTAATTAAAATCTGTCGCTACAGTAGTCCCCAGAAAAATCTTTGGTTTTGCTACAGTAATGTGGATAATTTTTAATTATAAGTATTGAGTATTAAAATCCAAAATGCTAAAAAATGGCCAAACAAAAAGTTTTTGGTTAATTATAATTTCCAAAGTGAAGGAAAGTGGGAAAAAAAATAAAAAAGCAAAAGTCAGCCTTAGTCACTCACACCCCACGTGGAGCATTGATAGATTTATGACAGCTTTTTTTAAAAGAAACAATAGTATAAACAAGGATCATTAACTTATTGATTGCTACAAAAAAGGATCATTAACTTATTTATTTAGTTAAGTAATTTTAACTCGAAACATCATTTGGAATATAAATTGTTTACCAGTAACGTTTTGTGGAAAGAGGTTTAGGTGATGATTAGTTATTCACTTCTTCTCAAGTTAAAAAGGAAAAGGTAGAGACTTATGTCACTATTAGGGAATTAGTTCACTTCATGAGTACTCAAAGTACTCGTGTACAATATCAATACCTTAAAACACAAATATAAAATACCAAATTTCCATATATGACGTGAATGAGTACTTTGGTTACTCATTCACTTCACAAGTACTCAAAGTACTCATGTATGTTTCAGCACGAAACACAAAATAAACCTTGTACGAGATCAAGTACATCTTGAGCTAAATATTTTACACATGCATCATTGCATTGCCATGGGATTACATCTCAATTAAATAGTACAATGCTTCCATGTAATTATCATTGTATCCTATAGGCAATAGCAACACATTCAATATATGTTATCTACACACACATTTTATATAATACATACAGATATACCACACAATTATCAATGTTACACAAGATCAAGGCATGAAATATGCATTTTTCACAAATTTCAATAAATAGAAAACTAACCATCATCGTCTTCGCACAGTCGTACTTGGCCCACGTGGGACCGCACCAATTGGTTGCTGAGTTTGGGAGGCAGGTTGGGCACCTGCCTGTTCCTCGGGCATGTTCATGGCTTGAGTGACAGCATTCATGACAATAAGTCCAAGAGGGATCAAATACATCCACTGAAACAAAGACAAAAGGAGCAGAACAGTGAAGTTTCATTTAGTTCATGTTTCAATAAAAACTAACGTAAAAGAGAAAGGGAACATAGTATTGGAAGGGGCAAGTCTTTGACAACTCACGTATTTAGCCCAGAAAGACCTTTCTAGTGGCTTCACCCCTTCATCCTCTCCACCAATCTCTATACCGCCAATATCTTCTGCGAATGCAGGGGTTCTGTATCATAAATGACATAAAGTTACTAAAAATGCAACATACAAGATTAATATACAAATGGTAATTCAGAGTACAGTATAGTCATTCTATAAATTGCATGTATAAGGCCATTGCATTTTGAACAACAAAAATAAATTGCATACTAAACAGACGATCATCTAATTTATCGTGTGGATATAAGAATATATTATATAAATGCTTTTCCAGCACGTCTTAAAATCAATTGCACACAAACCCAAAAAAAAACAAAAGAAAAGAAAAGAAAATTTTAATATCATGAGAAAGTGTACACAACCGACTTATATTTATGTTCTGCAATTCCTCGATCTTAAAATAAATTATAAAACCACTAAATGATACCAATCAGCAGAGGATTAGCAACAGGCAATCATTAGATATTATAATTGGCAATAACACAGCCTATAAGCTAAAGAAGTACCAAAGCCATTGTTGTATGAGTTTAAATCATTTTTATTATAAAAAAAAAAAAGGAAAAAAAAAAGAGCACTTCACCTTGGTGCCTGCTCACTGTTCTTTAAAACTGTGTGCGAGGTAAAGGCCCACTTTGCAGGCTGCAATAGGAACAAGAAAACACATTAAATGATGAACTTTATCATTGAAAGCCAAATTATGTAAATTATGTACATTATCTTCATGCCTACATTTAACCTTCTATTTTTTTTCTCTTTCTGTATCCACAGCAAGAAAAGGGCCCAGCTAGATGGGCCGAATTTAAGACTGGACACTAGTTTTATTCAGCCTCAGCAAGAGCTCCTTTACAAGGTGCAGAGAGACTTATAGAACTTGAGGAACTGAATATGTCAATCTATTGAACATGATATTCTCATGGCAAAAACTGCAGATCCTTTTTTTCTCATCAGCAAGGTTCTAAAAGGCGGGAGGCCGGAGGCCGGAGGGGGCCTAGGCGAGTCAATTTTAATATTTTATCTTACATTTATCCAAACAAAACAATAATATAAAGCAAAACAATCTATAATAAAGATAATAAAGGCCTTTGCTTAAAGTTCACACACATATCCATATTGCCAATGTCAAAGTTCAAATACAAACATGCAATTGTTCAAAGTTTAAACACAAACAAATAATCAAAAATACAAACTAATAGTCCTCATCTCTATATCTCACTATATCTCTAACTCTACTTCTCCATATCCCTCCAAGATAATGTCCCCATCGGACTCACACTCATACTCCTTCAAGATAATGACCCACGACGTTATTTTGTAGCTTAGTTATTAAAATAAAAATAAAAAAACAATTCCAACCCTAATTTCTCCGCCTAAGCCACGCTTAGGGGCCTAATTTCTCCGCCTTGCCTGCCCCGCCTAGTCCCGCCTAATCTCCTAGAGGGATTTTTTTGCCGTCTTGGGCCTAGACGAGGCACCAGGGGGGGCCTAACGCCTAGGCGTGGCACCAGGGGGGCCTAGGCGGGGATTTTTAGAACACTGCTCATCAGTACAAAATGAGAATCCTTAACAAAAGATTTGGTCAATTTCAATTTCCATGATGTATCTTGAGATTCCTTTAAGGGATTTCCTAGTTCTCCTACCTTATGGGATCCGATTGTTGAGCGTTTGTCCAAGAGGTTAGAGAGTACCAGATACTATTACTAACCAAGCAAACCGCGTATTTTCCCAAACATTGTACTCTTACTGACACTCTAAATTTAATATACCCATAAATGCACAAATATCAATATTCTATAACTTATTATTGGATGCTCAAACATTACATTTGTACTCAATCATTTAACTTATTTATTCAACTAAAAATCTTCCACAAAAAATAGTTTATTGCATTTAGAAATAATAACTTTTCAAAAAACCACATGTGGTTTACCCAAATTCTTGAGTCACCACTTATGGTTCAGAAACTATCATTTCGCCACCTGTGGT
Organism: Aralia elata; assembly: GCA_034770075.1. NCBI lineage: Eukaryota > Viridiplantae > Streptophyta > Magnoliopsida > Apiales > Araliaceae > Aralia > Aralia elata. Next base: position 25,783,981 of record CM068387.1, read on the forward strand.
TTCACATCTATCTTCACAGCGGCACTTATTAACGATTTTTGACTAACACCATTAGTTTTTGTGGTTAAAGACTATTCTGCCCTTCATATTTTATTTCTCCTAAATAGATTTTTCTTTATTTTCTTTTCTTCAGAATCTCAAATCCAAAATAATATAGAATTATTAAATGCATTATAGAACTTAAATTAAAATGAAATTCTATCAACAGTAACTATGTTTCATTTATGCATAATAAACAAATAAATAATAAGAAAATAATGACCAAATTTATTATCAAATAAACTAAATTAAAATTTAACTTAATCTAATAGCCCTTCATATATTTTAAAATAAACTAAATAAAATAATCTAATATATATTTTATTATAAATTTATACATTCTTAACATCCTTCATATATTTTATTTTTCCTAATAACCTTTTTTCAATTTTTTCCCGTCAACATCTCAAATTTTAAAAAAGTACAAAATTCTTAAATACATTACAGCATTACTAAATAGAAATTTATTCTATTAAGACTAACCTATTAAGACTAACCAAACAAAATGAATAAATAAAAAATGAGTAATAAGGCAATACAATATTAGCTGAGATATAATTCTTGCCTACCAACTTGCTCCAACGAGGAAGATTAAATGGGGGTTCAATAGCAACAACAGCAGCATAAGGGTGTTAATGTCTACTGGCCAGAACAAACTCACAGATAAAACGACATTGAGGCGTTCATGTCTATTGACCAGACATGCCCAAAAAGGATAGATCACACCATAGCTGCCGTCTCTTTCGTGGTCGGCAGATCTAACAAAGAAGGGAGTGAAAAGAAACGAAAAACAATGGTAGGAATTAAAGCAAAGAAATAGAGAACTAGAGGGAGACAAAGAAACTTTAAAAGCCGTCATACCGTCGCGCCCAATCTGCTCCTCCTCCGCCGCCAGACTGTTGCGTCGCCAAACTATTGTAAACCCAATTTATCTCTCCCCCCTATTTATCTCTCTGCTCTTTAATTATCATCACCATTTCAAGGATAAGTTGTTTCTAGTGTTAAATTTATGGGTTAGGGTTTGGATTTAGTTTTTGGGATATTGATCAATGAGGGGCATAGTTGGTAAAATTTGAGGAAGATTTGAGGTTATTATTGTCATTTAAACACATTATTATGGTTGAAGAACACTCATAGTTATCAAGGCGACAAGTCGAGGCGAGGCGACAGCCGGGAGCTTAAGTGCTCAGGCGACAAGGCACCCGACTAGTCATCCACAAGTCGTTAACAATGTAAATTTTATACGAATAAAATTATATATATTTAATATTTATATGAATATTGATATATTTATCTTTCTAATGATTTACCATATTCATAATGCAGGTTGTAGCATATCAAATCACAAGTCACAACAAGAAGTGAACAAGATCAAGTCAAAATACAATTTATAACTATATTATAAGCATAAGACAACAATGCATCACATATCATATAAATAAAAATTAAGCAGCAGCACTCAAGTCTCAACAAAGCAGAATACATTTACAGTATTGGTTCCTTATATCTAATCATTTATTAGAAAAGTTGGTAAGTAAAAAATTGGTTCTACAAATCTACTTTTAAAGCTTTATACTTCGGCAACAAAGCATACCCCAAAAAGAAGAGCAGAATTACAATCAGGTAGTCAACAAAGCAGAGCAACATATCATATAAAAAAAAATATTGTGCAGCAGAGTAGTCATGTGACTCACGTTACATAAATGAAAGAATAAGCAGAATACCCCAAAAAGAAGAGAAGAAGAAAAAAGAAAGAAGTCGTCGCGAGCTGAGGTAGAAGGATATACCGGCAAAAGAAGAAGAGTAGAAGTAGAACAAGAGAAGAAGAGAAGAAAAAGAAACATACCTAAGGTCGCGAGCTGCCGGAGACGCAGAGGCCGAATTCGTCGCGAGCTGCCAAAGTCGACGCCGGTAAGTCCCTTGCTCTCCCTCTTTGTTGCTCTCCCCTTTCTCCCTCTCTGTAGTCTGCTTGTTGCGATTGATCGATCGATTAGGTTTTAGATGCTCGTTTTTTTTTAGCCCAGTTAAATTCGGGTCAAACCACACCCTCCAAGTCGCCTAATTTGAAAACCAGTCGTCGCCTTTTCTAGCTGAGCACTCAACTTTCTCACCTCCCATCAAGTCGCCCAGACGCTTTCATATTTTTCACCGACTTGACGACTAAGCGTCGTTTAGGCGACGACTTGATAACAATGAGAACACTTCCCTCGCTTTTGGGCAAGTGAACCACTTGGTAATAACTTGGATGGAAATGAGGTAACTTGATGCTTGAGGGCAAATCACAAATGGTGAATCGATAGTTTTTGCACCATAGGTGGTGACTCAAGAATTTGGGTAAACCAAAGGTGGTTTTTTGAATTTTGCAATGGAAGGTTAATCAAAAGCAAGAGTGTTTGATTTTCATGGGAATATGGCAAGGAAAGAAGAGATTACACTGATTTCCTAGGCATCACATAAGGTAATTAGGCCTATGTATGATCCTTCCTGTATATTATGCCCAAATGATTAGAAGAAAAATTGGTCTATGCTTTTTTGTAGAGTTTTCTAAGAGCTGGAAGAAAAGATAACCAAAACTGGCTATGAAATTTAGAAGGCCTAGAAGAAATATGAGGAAAATATAAAAAATAAAAAGTTTGATTAAGGGGATGTTTGATAAAACTGACTGAAAATGTTTGAATAATTAAACGTGTCTGAATGAGTTGAATAAAGTAGAGGCTCTGTCCCAAAACAAAAACAAAATAATGAATGAACAAACCTATTTGATAATTCATCTATCTGAAGCAACTAGATGGACATTTTTCCACATTAACCCTTTGAACTTTTTCAAAATGTTTTTAATAAAAATATAGTCGTAACATGAAATTATTAAATGAACTTCTGAACATTAATTAATATGATACTTTTAATTATGTTAAGTACATTAATTTCAATAAAATAAACAATCACAAAATGTAAAACAATTTCAAACATTATAATAAAAATATTTAAATTAAATTAATTTCAAATATATAAATAATTATTGAAACTACATTCATAACAAATGTATAATAATATAATTATCCAAATACAAGAACTTAAAATATGTGAGTATTTTAGAAATAATAGATACCTTGAATAGTTGAATGTATATAATATATTGTGTTAGTATACCATTCTAAGTTTGCACTTGAGGATATTTTGGTTAAAATTGTCATCAAGTAAACATCTGACCGAAGAAGCCAGCGGGAGTAACTTTTTGAAAAAGGAATATTGCTCCACTTCAATTTATTTAATAACAAGTTTTGAAGGTACATGAGTCTGACCGATTAAGAATATCCCAATTAAGTGCTCATTAATTGTTATCAAACAACCACTAAGCCTCACCCATGCACTTGTCAAGCCTTGAGCCGAAGTCATACTAACACTGTCTAAACTCTCAAAACACAGTTCTTCAAACAAAAACTGAATAAATCAACGCATACAACCACTCTTCTACAGGCCAAGTGAACTTGATGTCCAAGATTTACTAGCCCACTAAATAGTTCTCAGAATTTGATTCAAGTACTATTTAGGCTTTTCCTAACAAGAACCATCAAACTGGCTGGAAGAGTAAATACGCAACTGCATAAACGCGCATCCATTTATAGCAGCTAGTCCATGTCGATTCCTTAAATCCTCTCCCTCCCCCTTTCTCTCTCTCCTCTCTCCCTCCTCTCTCTCTCCCTCCCTCCCTCTCTATCTCTTCCTCCTGGGACTACCTACAAGCCCACACTGAACTTCAGGGCAATTTTTCTTCTTCTTTTTTTGTGATATATTCCAGGACTGAAAAAAAGGATAATTTACAGAACTGTGACCCATTTTAGGGCATTCTTTAATCTTTCTTCTGTGATAGACCAGGTATTAACTGTATTAGAATATCAATTTCTAATATGTTACAATAGAATAGGGTGAACAAGAGATCAACTCTACCAAAATGTTGAATTTCAGCACCGTAGCAGGAGACATCAGACCATAATTTCTCATGCTTCTACAAATCCATCACATAATAAACATTGTAAAAGGATTTCTTATCCATACTTACAGCTTTCAATGGCCGAGGATACTGACATGCCCCAGGAGAACCGTAATTAACAGCCAAAATATTAACACCATCCTGTCATAAGTATAAGATCAAGTTAATCATAATTACCAGCCAAAATATTAACACCTTCCTGTCATGAGCAGAAGATGAAATTATCTCGTGACATATACTTGTTGCTCATTACAAAAAATCTTGTCATGTATACTTGTGGAAGAAATATACAATACACATGACAAACTTTGGAATCATCAATTCACAGAAATAAATGAGGAAAAGGAAAAGAAAATAAAGATGATAGAAATGTAAAGACAGCAGATCAACATAATAAAAACTTAGTAATAGTATAATCAACAGACAAAAGTGTAGTCACAAAAACAGCGCCTGAGGTTCCCTTTTAGGCTGCCTTAGCTATAGTGGCCATCTGAAGAAAAATCAAAGCAATAGATTCTCAGGACAACTTCACCATCTGCATATTTTGGCCATGCTTTACTAAATCTAACTCAACCTAATATTAGGGGGGGGGGGAAATGGAATATAAAGATATAGCATCAGCATTACAAAAAATTTAGTGCTAAAATCATCAATTAATAGACATAGTGTGTTTTATAGAAATCCTCCCCGAGGTTGCCTAAATTACAGGAGTTGCCCCAAAAAATTTAAAGCTACCCACCTTCCTGCTGTGGCGAGCATATAAAATCTTCTCAGATAGATATTTTCAGCATCTGCTTTCGTGTTTGATATGGTGGCACTAGCATGCTTATAAAGACAAGTTCACTTTTGAAGCTTAAACAAGGACTATGATCCTCATACCCCAGGAAAAGAAGTACAACAAAATATAACTTTTAGGTCTAAAGGAAAGTACTTACGGTAATTCATAGTTTTTATAATATGTTACTTTAGGGTAATGACTAATGAGTTGCTGGACAGACTCGTTTATATTTTATTCAGTGTAGGTGTCAATGATACTTGGCATTCGTGCATATTTTGAAATTGGGCCCATTAATACCCATTTTGCAGTACGCTAGTATTAGGCACAATATCCCCAAGGGAACAAGGATCGTTCCTCAAAAAATTATTAACCGAAATAAAAAGGTACCATTAATACCCATTTTGCAGTACGCTAGTATTAGGCACAATATCCCCAAGGGAACAAGGATCGCTCCTCAAAAAATTATTAACCGAAATAAATAAATTTACATAAGTATAAACTAGAGCATCGACTGTACCATGTGTATGACAAAAAGCTCGTCCAAGCCATTCCGTGGAAGACATCTCTAGAGGTAGACAAAAGAAGCAATCAGTGCAGTAAAAAACAGAAACTTTCATTTAATCAATAATAAGTGCTTAGTGATCAACTTATTATTTGTCAATAAACACAAAGAGCGGAATTCTGACACACTGATTTCGAAGACATTGCTTCAAAGTAAGTTTTATTTTTTTAACTTTTATTTTTTTTTAATAAAAGGAAGTTTTATTAGATAGAAGAACAAGGTGTCCTGCAATGAAATACAAATAGGAGAAATAGAATGCCTGGAGCTGATAAAAGGTGACGTAAGACAATGATGGAAGAAAGAACAAAGGGGGTTAAAAGAAGATAATTAAGCTAAAAAAGCACAAGCACGAGACTTAAAATTCAATACAGTATATGAATTATAATGATAGGATTCTCGAAGTTCTTCCCAAATTTTCATTTTAGCTACCAAACAGTGGCAGACCCAAGAAATTCCTATCCCTGGTGCGAATTTTCTTTGAAATGGGTTGTATTTAGAAATTAAAATAAAAAAGACAAAAGAACTTGGCTACCTTTATGTATACAGAAATTCTAAATAAATAGATAAAAAAAATTCCTATAATGTTTTTAATACATATAGTGTTGATCTTTAATATTTTTTATTTGAAAAGGAAAACAATATATGCAACAAACTGTTAATTTCTTGAGACATGTTATAATTAAAATTCGAAAATATTACTAATTTGCTATATTAGAATAAGGAATGCACAGTTTTATTACCCTTTTATTGGTAGTATTATAGTATAACACTACACAATATTCTTAAGCTTATCATTACAATTATATTACCATATCATCACTATTTATTTATATTATAAAGTGGGAGGAATGGGTTGACAGTTTTCTTGGTGTAGGTTTATCATAGCTTATAGTTAAATTATATAGTAAAAAAAAAGATTTAATTAATTTTTATCTATATATTACTCTCTCCACTATTTTCACATTCTACTCTCAGTTACCCACTTATCTCTCTATTTCTTTCTCTCTCCTCGGTATCTCAAGTTTCTCTTATTACTTATTTTTAATTTATTATTTTTAATAATTATTAATATTAAAAATAATAAACACACACGTGAGTGTGTGCCCAGGAAACTAGTTAAATTAAACGGTTAATAAATTTAAAAATAAACTCCAACATGAAACATAAATAAATATTTAAAATTCAGTGTGAAATGGAGGGAGTTATATTTCTGAGTGTATTGTCTAAATTAAATTCATTTAATTTTAAATTTTAATATTTTAGAAATCAACTTTAAGAAGTCAAAATGAAATACAATTCACAAAATGGATAAAATATTAAAGGCAAAAGAGAGGTGAGCACACCCCATTGGGAGAGCTATCGCACAAAAACAACATCGTTTTGTGTACTTGTGTATGTAAAAAATATGGGTTAAATATATATTTGCCTATCAAACTGAACTCATTTTTACATTTGCATTTTTTTTCCATTCGACTCACTAAGTTTACATGTCACATATTTCTCCATGTGACCTACTAAGGTGGAAAAGTTGTGATATTTTAATGTTAAAATTATTTAAACATAAAAATTTTGATAAAAACGTAAAAATATATTTAAAATAATTTACAAACATTAAATGTGAAATATGTTATAAAATAAAATATTTTAAAAATAAATATTTTTAATTGTATTTATGCTTTCTTTAACTTATCTTATTATACACACACACACACGTGTATATTAAAAAAAACAGTTATATTGAAAGAAAATATTTTGGTTAATTAAAATTATTTTAATTTTATATTATATACTTTATTAGTATTTAACTAATAAAAAACACTTGATATAAACAATATTCTTTATTGGAAGCCTAATCCCTCAACAGGCTCAAGAACCGAGAACCCATCTTCAATTTTTCTTGACTTCCTCCAGCACTACTACCTACCACCATTGTTATACACATACCACATATGTACATCTTCATATTTAATCTTCATGAACCTTATTATTCACATAAACCACACATATACCTATATTAGAATAGCCCGAAATCAGTTATATAAATAAACAACCCAGAAGAAACAAATGGTAGAAATACTTCAACTTCACAGATCCAACTAAGAAATGGCAGGAATACACACTACATGTAGCTTTTTGGTATTTTTCTTATAAACTTTGGACCAAATTTGGTGGTAGTTGTAGAAGTAGAGAGAGAGTTGCAGTTAGGGAGAGAAAAGAAGAAGCCAGATCCGTTGGACAACACTTACACACCATGACTTTCAGATCCGTTGCATTTGGGTTCGATCTGAACTGTAATCACTCTTGCGAGGCTTAGATTCGAAGGATATGGAGCATGGTTCATCATGCTCTTCATGGTTCATGAAATTGTTCTTGACCAGGCTTGTTGAGAATTGGTAGAGATGATAATTTATAATTGTTTAATTAGCCTATTTTTAAGTTGTTTTATTGTATTATTTGTTTAGTTTGTTTAATCAATTTATTGAAATTGTTTGATATGTTAATTAGTTTAATTTATATTTTGTTTATTTTTTTGTTATGGAATTGTGTTAATTTAATTTATTATTCAACTCATCTTCTCTCTCCTTGTTAGCGTACCACTTAGTTGCCACATAGATTTGCCATTGAAATTTTAATAGAGTATTTTTTGAATTTTTATAAAAAGATTGCAATTCAATGAGTTGACTTGAAAAAAAGTAAGTTTAGTGATGCAAATGTAAATTGAGGTTCAGTTTAATAGGGGAAAAGTGATTTACCCCTAAAAAATACACTCCCTCCCATGTTGTGTATAAAAGGGCGTGCTGTAATTTTTCAAAATAGTATTATTTTGGGAGACAAGTACAACTCACGCAGAAACGTGAGGTGTCTCTCACTTCCCGTGCCCTCAAATATGTAAACAGCACCTTCAATTTGAAACTTTTCAGTTTATCCCCCAGACTTTCATTCTTTCAAAAGTCCGCCCAGATTATTGTTAAGATTTTGTTTCCTTATTTTGTTTGGTTTCCTTAGTCTCCAAGAATTAGGTTTTACTATTTTCCTATATAAACTCATGTAATACTTCATTATAAATTAAATTGAGATTAACTATTGTCCTTTTTTTTCCTCTCATGATTAGCTCCTCGCGTACGCGTACCATCGTAATTTTTCTAATTGGTGATGACATGAACGAGCACTTCTTCGACCTAGTCCTTTGATTATTATAATTTTAAATCTTTATTGTGTTACTTTCTTCTTTTCCTCTCCAATTCTTCTCAATTTCATTCCCACCTTTAAGCCCTAATTCTAAGCCTAACTCGTTCACATAAAAAGGGAAATACAAGATTACTTAAATTTTGAAAATGGACAAAGTTGATTAATTTAACCCATCTCAGTTGAGGTTTTTCTTAAAAGTAAGAAAGCGTTATAAATAGAATTATTATCAAAATAATAATTCTGTCCAATAATTATAATCAAACTTGGGCACAGTGCAACTTATCCCGATAAGGTTGTTGCTTTTTTTGATTTTTGGTCAGAGTTTAGCCTTGGCATACGACTTTGATTTAGTGTTTCGGATTTTGTCTGTCATTTTTGTATCTTTTACCTGTACGTGGGTGGCACTCCCTTGATGCCTTTATGAATAAACTTTTACTACTCCAAAAAAAGAATATCAAATTAAGTTTCCAAGAAGTCCTGACAATTAAAGGCAAAAAGTTCAAAATACTGGTAAACATTGAAAATTATTTTATATACACCTAAAGCACTTTCAAATTACATTGGACTATTCCAAAACACGCTTAAAATTTAAATCAGGGTGATACACTTCAGAGAGACAGAGAGTACTATCTTTTAAAATCATAATCTAATAAAACCTTGTAAAAGTTCACCTTAACTAGTTAATTAAATCATTAAGAAATAAAAAAAGTAGGTATGATTTAGTTCATATGCTATACTAAAATTTAAAGTAATTAACAGTATGATTTATCATCAATTATTAAATGGAAAAAAAATTCCATAATTTAACTTGTTTTCATTATAAAATATACATTTATAATCACCAAATACGTAGAAGTATATAAAGATAAAGAATACATATGATCAATATGACCTGCAACTAGTATGGCACAGAACACATCCAGTAGGTTTCTAAAACATGTTCTCAACATGCACCCAAAATAGTGGTGAAACGAATATGATCAAAGTTTTGAAGAAAACGTTTGATTACATGAGAATTGATTGCAAACTTACTGCTTTAACTGAAGAGATAATGTAGTCCCTCCCGGGAGGGCTAATCACATTTGACGGCACTCTTATCCGATAGAAGTCATCATCTTCAAGTAGTTTCTGCAAGATTATCTCAATAATTTATAATAATGCATAGTGTTTATTGTTTAACAGGAAACGAAATCCAAAAGCAAAGGTGAAATACAAGGGGGGTTGGAGGGACTAGAAATATAACAGTGCAGTGATAACGAATTACTTTGAAGTTTTCTTTGTCTGCTCCAGTTAAATCGTTTCTAGAGAACCGAAGTTTCGTGAGCGTCTGTATCGAGGAGTAATATATTATGTCAACCCAACAAGAAAACAAAACCATTTTGTTAACAGTTGCAAAAAAATCACAAACAATTAACAAGTCATAGAGCATGTAGAAAGTAGATACAAGAAATTTATGGAAAACCTTTATCATCAATATATCCTAATATTGCAAAATGCTGCAGTGCTTGAGAAAACAGAACTTTAAGCAAAAGTAGTACCTCCTTACTAATATATTGCAACATCCACGGTTTGAGAATATAGAACTAGAATCAATAATAATATTAATCACTCCGGCCCAATGTAGTTGTCCGCATACAACTTTATAACATTCGAGAAAGTACTTTGATGGGAGTAAAATACCACATAGAGTTCCAAAAATATTTTTTTTCAATATAACAGTATATTGGCAATGGTAGATAAGTTAAAACTAAGGTAACAGGTTTTGGAACATGCAGAATAGGAAATGCTGATACCAAATTTGGGATCGTGGGGGTATTGTTCTTTAACCACTAACTGGAACTAAGAGCTACAATCTTTTATGTAGTTCAACTGTTCAAGCCTCAAGGATAATATTTTAAAGTTCTTCCCTTTCCCTTTCCCCAAACTCCATATATTCTCAATTTAGATACCAAATGCACATATACTATATATTTATATTTGTATTATTAAGGGAGGGAAAAAGTTTTGACCGCTTCTCTTGAAGATGTGTCACTATTCAACTTATCACAAACTAACTAAAATTTCCTTCTCTCCATTTTCTTTCAAAATTTCCTCTTTGCCCCCACTCCTTATCAATCCCTAATTTCTGTCCAATAATTTTTTAGAGTAAATATGCAGTACACCGTTGTTTTTTAAGCTATTCACAAATCCATAATTCATCGAAGTGTAAGAATACAAATAAAAAGTAAAATCTCTTTCTATACTGACCAATTTTTAACAATAACATCATAATCTCGAATTGCAAAGATTTTAAACTTTAACTATCAAAATTAACCCTGAATTTTCTACATACAAGAGAAAGAGAGAAAGAGGAAACCTGTCCGCCGTGAGACCAAGTTTTCAGGCGAGCAGAGAAAGTGCCGGCGGGGGAGAAATCAGAGTCTCCGAAAGCGTGTTCAAGGGAGAACTGGACCTTGGAGTCCGAATCCGGATCCACCGACCTCTTCCGGGTCGCCGGAGCTGCGTGCGTAGGAGGAGGAGGAATTGAAGATCGGGTATGGTCGAGATCAGGGGATTTTCCCCCTTCCAAACCAAATTCTTCATCGTCTACAAGAAGCTCGTCGGATTGGAAAGCCGGCGATTTTGGAATCAGAGAAAATAATAATAGGGTCAACAAGAAGAAGGATTTGGGGGTTCCCATTGTTGAGAACTGAAGTGGTAGTGTAGGAGATTGTAAATTTATGGGTAGCACATTGCAGACTAAACTATGGGTAAATGTTAAATAACTAAGTATAAATTTTTTCAATAAAATATTGAAGTCGAGAGAAACCATTTTTACACAATTGTAACATCCGTTAGTTAACTGTTAATAATATATGATCGGGGCATTTCAAATAAAAAAATAAATGACATGAACGTGTTGTGGAAATTAAAAAATAATAATAAAAGACAATTACATGACATAAATAATAATATATGAAAACCAATTCACAAATTTGTTCCAGTAAAAGAAAATAAAACCAAAAAAAAAAAAAGGCCATCATCAATTGTTGGTTCTTTCCTCCTCCAACAAATTACTATTGCAGTATCAGTGGAAAGAAAGACGAAGGTTTTTCTTATGTTTTTTTCATTCTTTCTTCCTCTAGTTATCAATGGCAAATTACAAACACCACTGGCTTTAAATAGGACTGTTCGGATATAAATCCTAGCAGGCTGGATTGGGCTCCTTTTGTTGGGCTCGGCCCAAAGGCCAATCACGCCTAGCGGATGGTATGAGGACTCTCTAGTCCGAAATGGCTTGGGTCAGTATCCTAAATCCTTATGGTTCCTTATTGGATAATATTTCTATTGGATCAAGGTAGTTGAATCCGGGTCTGATAAGGATTCTGGGCAGAACACTCCTAATAGGAGTAGAAAGTAGCCAAGTGAGTCCTTATTAATACCCCAGTAACAATGAAGGCCAGGTACAACACTTTTACCCTACTAAATATTTGACATCCATTGTTAGCATACCTTGAGCTTGTTACTTACTCTTACACCCGAGGAGTCTCCACACGGCCCAAGCCGTTGGGACTTTTGTGCAGGTACACGCGCGGAGAGTGGATTGGACGCGCGGACAAAATCAAGCGTTAACATTGGCGCTAGAAGGAGGGCCTGAAAGTAGTAATTTCTGTTTTACAAACCAGAACAAATAAAAACAATTCACATGGCGACTTCTCGATCACAGCGAAGTCACCCTGATCAACAAGGACCGACCTCGATCACGCCGTGAGACGGTGGTGGAAAGGGAGCAGCGCCTCCAGCAGATTCTTGACCGGAAAAAAGCTCTCGATCTCCAGCAAGAAGAGCTTGACAAGCAATATATGGAATTGAACGAAGCCGGACAGAATCTGTTGAGCGAGAGAAGCTCGACTTCCCGCTCTGTGTCCCACCGACGAAGAGATGATCGACCCCGCAGACGGCATCGAGATGATAATCAGGGCCAATCTGAATCCATCTTCACGAGGGACTTAAGGAAGAGAGCCCGGTCACCATCCAGGCGAGATCGTCGCGAGGGTTCCCGACGAAGCCTTGATAGAAGTCATACTGGGGAATCATCACCCCGAAGGGCTGAACCGTCAGGAACCAAAAAGCCTCGGGCCACTCCTTTCACCCGAGACTTGGCTAGTGCGAAGATCGATAGGAAGAACAAGGTTCCCTCAAACCTGGAGATGTATGATGGAACTGGAGACCCCCACGATCATACCTTCACTTTCGAGCAGGCCATGCTCTTTCATGGTCATGATGAAGCGGCCATGTGCCATTTATTCTTATCCACCCTGAAGAAGACTGCTCGGGAGTGGGTTGTCTCCCTCCCATCTGCATCAGTACGCTCATGGGATGATCTGAAAGAACAATTCCACACCCGCTTCGGCAGCAACAAGAGGCAGGCTAAAATGATCACATCCCTTATGCAGGTCAAACAGAGACCGAATGAAACGCTTCGGCAGTACATAAAGAGATTTCGGGAGGCCGTATCTGAGGTTAACGATATAGATCCGAAGCAGGTGATCCACTTCTTAACCATGGGATTGAATGTGGATAAGTCCAGCAGGCTGATCGAGGAGATTATCTCAAAGGCGCCCGAATCTTTGCCCGAGGCGTACGATAAAGTCGATAAGTTCGTCGAGTTGGAAGAGGCGCTCGCTAATCTTCGGGGCACCTCGAAAAATACAGGTGATTTTCACCAGAGAGACCCCCGAGGAGAGGACGCCGATAAGAAGTACAACAACGACAAAGGGAACGGCAAGAAAGATTCCCACGATAATCGGCAAAAGAAGAATAACGGTTCGAGAGACCGAGGTAATAAGGATAATGACAAGGACTACACTCCCTTAACCTTGAGTAGAGCTGTTATCATCAAGGAAATCAAAGACCAGCCTTTCTATGAAAAGCCCCCGAGGATCAGAGTCTTCGCCAGACAAAAGAATGGGGACAGATATTGTGATTACCATGAAGCCAAGGGGCATGATACTGAGGATTATTATCAGTTGAAAGATTTTCTCGAAAGGCAAGTTCGGAGGGGTAACCTGGATTGCTATGTGGCCGATCGATACAAACCGAGTCCTTTTGATCGGATAGCTCCACCACCGCCATCTTCGGGAGCAGTAAAGGGAGTCGTGGATTGTATATCTGGTGGACCGATATCAGCACTATCCAATAGAAAAAGAAGAGCTTTCGGCAGGGAGGTCCATCAGTTGTCTGGACAATCTAAAACTACCCCAACAGAACCTATAACCTTCTCCGATGAGGATTATCCCCCGGGAATAGTTATACCGCATCAGGACGCCCTGGTCATTACAGCTCAAGTCGGAACCATGGATTTGAAACGGATGCTGGTGGATAATGGGAGTTCGGTGGATGTACTCTACAGCCATGCCTACAATCGGCTGGATCTGGGGGGAAGGAAGCTGGAGATCTGCAATGAGTCCCCGCTATATGGCTTCGGGAACAACCCAGTCCGAATAGCAGGGACGATAGAGTTACCAGCGATCTTCGGCACGGCTCCCAAACAAGCCTCCATCATGATAAGGTTTTATGTGGTCCAAGTGGAGAGCAACTACAACGCCATCCTCGGGAGGACAACTCTGACAGCTTTGAAGGCAGTCACCTCCATTCCACATCTAAAGATGAAATTCCCTACCGAGAATGGGATTGGGGAAGTGGTTGGCGATCAGGATTGTTCTAGAAGGTGTTATCTCCAAACTATCCAGACGACTTCTGTGGGGGTTAGTAAACAAAAAACCACGATGAAGATCGAGCTAGAACCCTTTACAGAAGGAGGCTCTAAGCCGATAGCTACGCCTGCTGAAGAAACCGAAGAGATTCCATTGTTTCAGGAAGATAGCACCAAGACAATTCAGATTGGTACGGGGCTTCAGGCGAATGTCAGATCCAAACTCATCGATCTAATCAGGGAATATTCAGACATCTTCGCATGGACACCGTCCGATATGCCCGGGATTGACAGAAGTATAGCAGAACATAAATTGAGTGTTGATCCCAGTCACAAACCCGTCAAGTAGAAAAGACGGAACATAGCACCCGAACGACAAAAGGTAATCGATGAAGAGATTGAAAAACTATTGGCTGCTAACTTTATTTATGAAATAACTTACCCAGAGTGGCTAGCTAATGTGGTACTGGCAAGGAAGCACAACGGGAAGTGGAGGATGTGTGTGGACTATACAGATTTGAACAAGGCATGTCCGAAAGATTATTATCCTCTCCCGAACATCGATCAGCTAATCGATTCTACTTCGGGACACAATTTAATGAGCTTCCTGGATGCTTTCTCCGGGTATAATCAGATTGCCATGCACAAACCAGACATACCGAAGACATCCTTCATCACTCACCGAGCAATTTACGCCTATAAAGTCATGTCGTTCGGCCTGATCAATGTCGGGGCAACCTATCAGCGGATGATGAATAGGGTGTTCAGAGATCAGATTAGCAGGAATATGGAAGTCTATGTGGATGATATGATCGTCCGAAGCATGGGAGATGAAGACCATTTGTCAGATCTAGAAGAATGCTTTCAGAATGTTAGGATCCACAACATGAGACTTAACCCCACCAAATGCACTTTTAGCCTCGGGTCGGGCAAATTCTTGGGGTACATGGTAAGCCGAAGAGGGATAGAAGCTAACCCCGAAAAGATATCGGCTATCCTCGAGATGCAGTCCCCGAGGAATTTTAAAGATGTTCAAAGATTAACAGGAAGACTCACCGCCCTTCGGAGATTTGTGGCCCGATCAGCAGAGAAGTGTCTTCCATTCTTCAATACTCTGAAAGGGGCTCAAAACCAAAAGACGTTCGTTTGGACGGAATAGTGCCAGCTTGCCTTTGAACAGATCAAGCATTATATTTCTTCTCCTCCGATCCTCAGTAAAGCTCTTCCCAACGAAGATCTACAGCTATATTTATCTGCAACACAGTTTGCGGTCGGGTCGGCTTTGATAAGGGAGGATACACAGGGTCAGAAGCCAGTCTACTACGTAAGCCATGCCCTTCGAGATGCCAAAACTAGGTATCCAAACTTAGAGAAGTTGGCTTACGCGTTGATTATTTCTAGTCGAAAGCTACGACACTACTTTCAAGGGAGGACCATCACAGTGTTTACCGATCAACCCCTTTGGAAAGTTTTGTACCAACCCGAATCCTCAGGGAGACTAGCAGCATGGGCCGTAGAGCTCAGCCAATTCAATATTGACTTTCGCCCTCGGACAGCAATTAAGGCGCAGGCCCTGGCCGATTTTATTGTCGAGTGTTCCTTCCCTGACGAAAAGGAAGAAGTTCCAGCTGAACTACCTGATCCAGCGACAGACTCGGCATGGACATTATTTGTGGATGGATCTAGCATTGGATCTCGCAGCGGAGCAGGGGTGATTCTTACCTCTCCCGAGGGGTTCAGGATCTAGCAATCTATTCGGTTCGGGTTCACGGCCACCAACAATATTGCTGAGTATGAAGCACTTATAGCAGGTCTAAGGTTGGCCCGAAGCCTGGAGGTGAAAAACCTGATAATACATAGTGACTCCCAACTCGTGGTAAAACAGGTCTTGGGGGAGTACGAAGCTAGGGAACCACATCTTCAGGCCTACTTACAGCTGGTGCAGACGCTCTTCGGACACTTCCCCAAGTATCAAATTATTGGGGTGGTCAGAGCGGATAACGCAATGGCTGACGCTCTCTCGAAGCTTGCTACAACTGACCAGGGGGAATTAGAAGGATCTGTCTACCTTGAAACTCTCCAGTAACCGAGCACAATGGTTCAGACAATAATGGATATCGAATTCGAGGACTCCTGGATGACCCCTATAGTCAAGTTTTTGAAAACTGATGAGCTGCCCGATGACCGAACACAGGCTCGACGGATTAAATTCAAAGCCACAAAGTACTGTCTTATTGAAGATACACTGTACAGGAAATCCTATTCGTCGCCCTTACTTCGGTGTCTCGGTCCCAGAGAATCTGATTATGCGATTCGGGAGGTCCATGAAGGGATATGCGGAGATCATGTGGGAGCGAAGACATTGGCACATAAAATTTTGCGACAAGGATATTTTTGGCCGACCATGCTTCAGGATGCCAAAGACTTCGTCAAAAAATGCCATAAATGCCAACTGTTCGCCTCGGTACCACACCAACCTCCCGAAGAGCTTACACCTATATTATCTCCCATCCCTTTCGCAGTTTGGGGAATAGATCTTCTCGGGCCGCTCCCTCAGGGTAAGGGTCAGGTAAAATTTGTTATTGTGGCAATAGATTACTTCACCAAATGGGTCGAAGCCAAACCACTAGCAAAGATCACGGAAAAGACATGTCTTCAATTCTTTAAAGAACAGGTGGTCTATCGGTTCGGAATCCCTAAAGTCCTAGTCTCTGATAATGGTCTTCAGTTCGTGGGGAAAGAGTTCGAAGGTTTTCTGACAGAGCTGAATATTCAACACCGACGAACTTCTGTGGCCCATCCTCAAGCAAATGGACAGGTTGAGGTGACAAACAGGCTCTTGTTGAACGGTATTAAACGAAGACTCGAAGAGGCTAAAGGAGCCTGGCCCGAAGAGCTTCTACATGTCCTATGGGCCTACCGAATAACTCCTCGAACCACAACCGGAGAAACACCCTTCAAGCTTTCTTATGGGACCGAAGCCTTGATACCTATTGAGATTGGGATACCTTCCTCCCGAGTCCAAAACTTCGACGAAATTCTCAATAGCGAGGGGCTTCGGGAAAACCTAGACCTATTGGAGGAAGAACGCGATACCGTGGTTCTCAGATTAGCTACCTATCAGCAACGAACAGCTCGGCATTTCAACAAAAATGTTAAGGTAAGGATGTTCAAGGTAGGTGACTTGGTTCTTCGGCAGGTCGAGGCGTCTACACCTCGGGAAACGGGAAAGTTAATGCCTACATGGGAAGGGCCTTATAAAATTATTGAAGTATTGGGTTCAGGGACCTATAAATTGCAACATTCGGATGGCACGGACGTCCCGAACACTTGGCATGCTGCTCGGCTCCGAAAATATTATCAGTGACTTTATGTTCAATGTACTTAGTTTATTTTTGAGGTCAACTTATGGATCGGTAATACTTATCTTTTGCGAAATTAAATGAGAATCCTTTCATTTTATCTTTGTTTACTGTTTTTACATACACTTTGATAATAAGAAGTACTCAGGAGGAAAGATAAGATACAACATTCACACATCTCATCAAGAACGAAGATAATTTTCATTGAATATTGAAGAGCTTTTACATAGAAAAAATTTACAAGGTTAATCCTCGGGGAAGATGATTCCTAGAGCATCGGGATCTTGGCCTTTCTCCCGCACAAGTTCTCGAGCATACTCAAAGCCGTCATTAAACTCATTCACCACAGCATCTTGGACGTCTTCTTGAAACTGATCTGAGGCCTTATAGTTCTCGATCACCTTCTGTCGAAGACTGGGTGCCAGAACACTAGGCGACGCGGGGGCAATGGGACCCCTCAGCCAGTCCTCTTCCTTCGAGGCCCAACCTTCTACGATCATCTGGACATTGTCCTTCAGATTACGCATCTGGTCGGTTTGTAAGCGGATCGCCTCATCCGACTGGCTGAGTTGTTCCATTTGCTTCTGGAGAAGAGCTTCGAGATCCCTGATCTTCCCCTCGGCAGCATCGACTCGCTTCGTAGCAGCCTCAGCTTGTTTGGAAGCCCTCTCGGCCCGGGTCTCGGCATATTCTGCCCGATTCCTTAGATCGGCGAGCTCCTGATCAGTCTTCACCTTCCCCGACCGCATAACTTCATAATCAGCTTTCATGGCATGAAAGCTAGCATGTTGATGGTGGAGTTGGTCTCGGACCTTCTGGTGTTTATCCTTCATCGCATCACACTCCTCGGTGGACTTCTTCAGTTCATGCTCCAAGCTCTTAACTTGGTCAGAAACTTCAAGCAGAAGATCGTTCCCCTGTATAGTAATGATTCGGGAGTTAGGATATGACAGATAAAGCAATTGGGGGTAATACTTAAAGATACTCATGTACCTTGGTGTGATGAGCGAACAGCCTTTCCATCAAGGCCCTCAGACCCCCCTGACTAGCCTCTGCTGCGTCAAGCATGATCGGGGCAGAATCCAAGGCCCCGACAGAAGTTCCCACTCCTTCCATCCCTAGTTGTTCAGCGGCAGGGGGGAGGAGTGGATTCTATCTGCTTCTTCTTCTTCCTCACCAGAACCCCTTCTTCGGGGTGAGGAGACCCGGCGTTGAAAGAAGCCGTGGCAACCAGCTCCTTCGAGGCACCACTGGCTGATCCCCCGGTAGTGGAAGAGGGCTCGATCGGAATCACTCGGGCGGGTTCCTCTCTCACCTCAACTTCGGAGCGGTGCACCAACCTCCTTTTCTTGGGTTTGGGTTCGACGGCTCCCACCTGCTCCCCGGTCAGGCTCGGTTTCGAGGCTCCCTCGGTAGCCCCCTCGGGAAGAGTAGAAATCTTGATCAGTGAAGTTTTCTTTTGTCTGGCTAGCTTCAGTTTCTCCGCTCCTGAAAGTTTGGTCCTTGGCACTCCAGCCGCTTCGAGAATGGCCTCGTTATCGGCGGTCCTTCCAGAATCAGCCACTGCACAAAAGATAAGGGAGGATCAGTATATCATCAAACTCGATAACAATGTGCATTCGGGAAATTTAAAGGGACTTACAGCCGTGATCATGTAACCAGTCTTGATCATTCAAAAGGAGCCGGTTCCACTTCACCGATGGTCGCTTGGAATACAAAACCCCGAACTCCTCCAACCGTCTTCGGGTAATCCGATTCGGGTTTAATTGGTCTTTGTTCGGGTTAGACCAAGGTCCTACCAACTCAATGTCCGGCCCCTTGATGAGAAACCAGTCCCCATGCCATCCTTTATTACTGGACGAGGTATCCATAAGGGTATCTCTCCCCGGATTCTTAATTATTTGATAAAAACCCTTCTCCATACAAGCGGATAGGGAAAAGAATTGGAAGAAGAAGTCGATGCTCGGGGCTACGCCCTCGGATGAGCAGAAAGCTATGAAACTATTTAAATGAATGAAAGAATTTGGGGATAATTGATTTAAACTAAGCCCTACTGTATGAAGGACCTCTACAACGAAAGGACGGAGTGGAAAACGCACCCCGAAGAGAAGCAACTGGCGATGGATCGGGATCCACCCCCCTTCGGGTTGCCAGTATACCTTTTCCTCGCCCTCGGGTCTCCTAATCTCATATGATTCAGGAATGTAGAATTCCGTCATCAGCAGATCGAAAAAAGGATTTTTGATAGAAGAAGGAATGTTGGCTACTCTATACTTTGAAGAGAAATACTTAGCCCTATTGTACTCTTCTACATCTCTCATGTGCTCTATGATTACCGGTTTCCATGGCTGACCTTCAGGAATTCCGCCTTGAGCGATTGTAACCTCATCTTCAACATGGGAAGATGAAGCTTGATCCCTATTACCCCCAGCCATCGAGAAAAGTAAGAAGGATGAATAACTTACTTGAGATATTCGGGGAAGAGGATGAACGATCGTTCCTAAAGCAGAATATCAAGAAGATGAAATCTCTCGAAGGAAATTTCTCTCTATGTGTAAACAGATGAACTGGTGAGAAATGACGGCGAGGTTAAACTCTCTCTATAAAAGTAAATATCCGACGGCTGAAATTGATCCTATCTAACGGACGAGGCCAGAGGCGGGAGAATTCTTACTAATGAGGCTATAATGACTTACAGCTGTATCCGACTATAGCGTTTTGAAATTCAAGAAACAACCGTTGGGCTGCCTGTGCTGGGATATTACTATTGGGCTTCGAAACGAAAAGACTGGGCCCAAACGCATACTTATGAGCGGGGTCAACCCATCAGAGAAGCCCAATGTTATGACCAGGTTGTTTATTCTCGGGACAATATTTTTAGGGATCCCAAGTGGCACCTTCCCTCAGTTCTGGTGCCTTCGAGCACCCGAGGAGCACCACCCTTGGTCTGACGCCCTCGAAAGTCCCTGTCTTCGGGCTAATACCTGAAGACACTTGGAGGAGAGATATCCTCGGTCTGATGCCTTCGGGTTCCCGAGAGCATCTATCCTCTCTCCTTGTTATAAATTTCCGGCTGATCAAATCCTCTAACTCACCCCCCAGTACATATCATATACTAAGGGAGTAGGGGGCAATGTTCGGATATAAATCCTAGCAGGCTGGATTGGGCTCCTTTTGTTGGGCTCGACCCAAAGGCCAATCACGCCTAGCGGATGGTATGAGGACTCTCTAGTCCGAAATGGCTTGGGCCAGTATCCTAAATCCTTATGGTTCCTTATTGGATAATATTTCTATTGGATCAAGGTAGTTGAATACGGGTCTGATAAGGATTCTGGGCAGAACACTCCTAATAGGAGTAGAAAGTAGCCAAGTGAGTCCTTATTAATACCCCAGTAACAATGAAGGCCAGGTACAACACTTTTACCCTACTAAATATTTGACCTCCATTGTTAGCATACCTTGAGCTTGTTACTTACTCTTACACCCGAGGAGTCTCCACACGGCCCAAGCCGTTGGGACTTTTGTGCAGGTACACGCGCGGAGAGTGGATTGGACGCGCGGACAAAATCAAGCGTTAACAAGGACTGTAAATGGTAACTGAAAAAATCGTATTTGTCTGTATCTATATTCGAAAAAAACCAGATATTATTTACATTCAGAAAAAAATGAATATATCCGTATTCGATTTAAAGGTATCCGCAAATAAACGGATACGAATACGGATGTAGGCGTATTCGTATTTGTTTAATATCCGACCGTAAATATATCAGACAGATAGCGGATATCTAAAATCCGATATTCGGATCCGTATCCGGAATTCGTATCTAAATAACTTATATATATATATTATAATAAACAAAATAAATTTTTTTAAGTGGTCTTCTTTATATAATAATTAGTTTTCACTATCATACGAAAATTATTTTTAAAATATGTCATTTCACTTCTAAAAAGTAGGAAATAACACTTTTATTATAATATTAATAAACTGAAATAAATTGATTTAAATATAGTTAATGGATTTTTACTATAATAAAGTTAAAATATCTAAAATGTATCATTTAACAAGAAAATTATATACTACAAGAACAAAACTATAGCTATTAGCTTGTTACGAGTTTTTTACTTTCAAAACTTACTTGCGATGCCGGACGGCGGGAGTAATGGACAATATAATTTTATTGTTAAAATGTGTTAGGTCCGAATTAATTTAGAATTAATCTAGAAGGGAGAGTTGAATAGATTAATTCACGTTTATGAATTTTCGGGTGGAGGGAGTATTTATTACTTTCATTTGCTCAATTATTTATAAACTAGAAGTCCAAATATTTAAAGTAAGCTCAAGGTCAATTTTGGATTAAGTTGGATTAACTAGTTATCACACATACATTATAACTAACACTCTCCATAAATGTAATGAAATAAAATAAATTTTTTATAACTGTGTAATCAAGTATTTGAGAAAAAATAATTAAATATTCAATGTAAACTTTTGAATCTAATTATAGATTATATATATTCATACACATTACAGTATTACTCCACACACATAAAATGGACATCTACTTATTAATGGACATCTAAACATTAATAAGTAGATCATTCATTTTGAAATTTAGAATTTCAAAAATGATGAAAATTTATTTGAATTATAATTTAGAACATTGATTAGTATTTATTAAAAATAAATAAATTAACATTCATTCATTAATGAACTATACTTTAAAACACATTATTTATTTATTTATTTTTCTTATTTTAGTTATAGTTGTAATTAGAGCATTTATTTTGAAATTTAAATTTAGGATTTCGAAAATGATGAAAACTTATTTGAATTATAATTTAGAGTATTGATTATTGTATTTATTAAAAATAAATAATTAACATTCATTCATCAATGAATTATACTTTAAAACTCATTATTTATTTATTTTCTTATTCTAGTTATAGTTGTAATTAGAGCATTCATTTTGAAATTTAGGATTTCGAAAATGATAAAAACTTATTTGAATTGTAATTTAGAGCATTGGTTATTGTATTTATTAAAAATAAATAAATTAACATTCATTCATTAATGAACTTTACTTTAAAATTCATTATTTATTTATTTTTCTTATTCTAGTTATAGTTACAATTACAAAGCGGCAATTCAAAATCTTAACCTTTATCTTTCTCAGTTCTCACTCTCAGTCGCTTGTTCTCAGTTCTCACTCTCAGTTGTTTCAACCTAAAGCAAGAGAATCTACAGAAAGAAAGTGAAAATGTCCGCCGTTATCTTCGAAAGTTGGCTCGATTTGTTCCTTGATCTGCTTTGAATTTTCTCTCGCGTATTCAAAAGGTATATTACGATCTGTGTCTAATTGGCTCTGATTAGTTAGTTTAAGTGATGAAATTGTATGATTATGCAGTTTTTAATTTGTAATTTTGGATCTGAATCTGTGTTGTAAGCTTTTAACATTTTCTTCTCAGCTCAGTCGATAAAAAATTTGGGGATCTGACTTTAGAACCTTAAAATTGATTTGGGCGAAGCTTTTGAATTTTGGTCATGGTGTCCTGCAAAGATCAATTGATGTGAGAATTTTATTTGTCCATTTTCTCTTATCCCTCTTCCGACCTCTCTCCGTATTGGATAAATTTCGTGTTGTTCTCTCTATCGCTCTCGTTTCCAAATTTGTTTAATTTGAGATGGTTTTCTTTCTAGTGGCTATGTGATGCCCACAAATTCGGGGTCTACACCACCCCGATTTGGGTCGCCAGAATACACACCACAAACACAAATTCTCCTATTACAATGTCATATAAAATATGACAGTATTTGGGACGTTCCCAAATTTGGGTCTACACCACCCTATTTAGTTCACCAAAATCAATTATTAAAATGTCGTGAACATACGATAACACACATACTTTAAGTTCTCAGTACAATTAGTATCACACTATTTTATAACTTGATGAGGACAACCACTAACTCGAAACATCATTCTATTCTCCTGTTTTCCTCGCTAGACCCAACTATACTCATATTACCTGAAAGGAATTGTGAAACAAAAGGATGAGCTCAAATAGCCCAGTAAAGAATATCATGACTAAGATAACAAAGAATAAATTATCGTTAGCCTTCAACAATGATAAATCAGAGATTTAAAGATAATATAAGTTTTCAACGATTACTGCAGCGAAATAAGTAATCCATTAGAAGAGTCAAATAGACCATAATATCTACTATGTTCTCCCATTTGAAAAAATTAACATTTAATATTTTATTCTTATAACTCCAATGAATAGTTCATGTTCATAATAATGTCAATCAACAGTTCCTGGTCATAATCATATCAATCAATAGTTCTTGGTCATAGTCATGTCGATCAATGTTGGTCGATTTCGCAACCGATAAATACGCGCAAGTATACGCGGTCAACAAGTAATATAATGATAAGAGAGTTGTCGAACCCACAGAGAATTGTTCTAGTGTATCCCAAGTACCAACTATATATCGTCTCGATTTTATTTAGACAAATGATGAATTGAGTTCGTTTTGTTGTTTGGTAATAATTAAGATCTATGGAAAGCGTTAAAACAATGAAATCTAATGTTAACAAGTCTAAGATTGCAATTTCCTCCAACACTTCATTTGAATCTCCTAACTCTCTCTTTTCAATCAGTTATAACATACGAATTGACAACCGAGAAATCAAAACTACATAAGAGCCTCTGTCGATGGTCAATCACGAATCTTCCTAAGCGGTGCATAGGTATATGTCTATCCTATGCACTATCAAGAGACTAATTTCAGGAATGATTAATAGACACATGTCACCAAATCTAATTAATCCTCCCCTCAATTACCAACTTTCACATCGGAAGTCATTAAGACTAGATTCTCAATTGGTTGCATGCGGTAATTAGATATATATCTATCCCAACTACTATCAAGATATCTATTATTGTAGATAATTAATAAGACACGCGTCACTTAATCCGATTAATAACCCACAACAATCTATACTCTCGCATGTTATCATAACTAGGTCTTAACCTATAATCCGTTCGTCAAGTTCATATAGGTTCCCAAGGTAATTACGGGTCAAGCAATTAATCTAGAAAGCAAAGGTTATGACAATCAATTCACAAATGAATAACTAAAATCAATAGAGAGAGAATTCAATTCAACTATGTGTTGGGTTCCATTGAAATCTTAGAATACAAGCCTTAGTTCATGGTAGCTAAGCAAAACATCAAACACATGGTGTTCATCATAAAATTGAAATACAAATTCAAAGGAAAGCAAGAGATGATAAAACCCATTTAGAAGATATTCATATGTTGCTTGCTTGGTTGATGTCAATCTCTAGCTTTTCCTCTTCATTTGGCATTCGTTTCTCTTTTTGCTCCTGAGCTTGTTGCTGGAATTTTCTTGATTTGTCGCCCTCAAGCTCCTCTTGATGATGTATGTGCAGCCTCCCAAGGTCTAGATATGTCTTGATAATCCCTTCCTTCTTGGTTCTATGGCTTGTGCTGAGTTTTTCCTTGTATTGCAGCACTTTTGCTCTCAAATTGGTGTTTTAGTGTAGCCTCTCAATCCCTAGTTTTCTGATATGAAGCTTAGAAGAGATTATATATAGCCTCCATCAAGAAACCCTAGCAAAAATCGGACAAAATGGAGCTCAGATCGCACTAAAACTGTGTCAGATCGCACTCAGCACGGCGTTGGCGCGCCCGCGCCCAGCGCCTAGGCCGCACGCTGGCCGCACGCCCAACGCCGCACGCCCACGCCTCGCGCCCGCGCCCAGCGCCTAGGCCGCACGCTGGCCGCACGCCCACGCCCGCTGCCGAGGCCCCGCGCGCGCCCAACGCCGCACGCCCACGCCGCGCGCCCGCACGCCGCGCCCAGCGCCTGGCGCCCAGCGCCCGCCGCACACGCCCGCACACGCCCGCACGCCCAGCGCGCGCCCGCACGCCGCGACCATGCGCCCGCGCCCGCGCCCAGCGCCTATGCCGCACGCTGGCGCCCCGTCTGCCGCACGCCGTGCCCGCGGCTTGGTCGACGCCGCACGCCGTGCACGTTTTCCAATGCCGTGCACGCCCAACTTCCAAATGTCATCAAATTAAGCCCCGAGCATCGCCAAACATAAATTTTCACCGTGCTATCATTCGGGCACGGATATCTAAGCACGGGCTTGCCCTCGTGGCTTGGCCGACGCCGCACGCCGTGCACGCTTTCCGACGCCGTGCACGCTTTCCGACGCCGTGCACGCCCAACTACCAAATGTTGTCAAATTAAGCACCGAGCGTCGCCAAGCACAAATTTCCATCATACTACCATTCGGGCACAGACGTCCAGGCACGGACATTGAGTCAATAAAAACAACAATCCGAGCGGTCTTTATTTCAATTCCTACAAACATAATGAAAATGCATCAAAGCAACATAAAACATGTAAAAATAACTAAAAACTAATTTATGTAAAAATAAGCTAAAAATACATAAAAACTACATAAAATACATAAAGACTTGCAAATTATCAAGGCCAAAAGTACCCAAATTGTGTGTATAAAACACACTCATCAAATACCCCCAAACTTAAATCTTTGCTTGTCCTCAAGCAAAACAAACCTAAACTAAACAATTCAAAAACTTCTAATATATCCAAAATTGAGCAATGAATTAATAAGCCGACAATGGTCTCAAAGGCATCAACACATAGAACTCAAGAGAACAAACAAAGCGTTGCAAGTCTAAAATTTCAGTTAGCTAGTCATACTTTGCTTCAGGCCTCTTCCGTATGTGTGTGTGTGAGTACCCAATAGCACTAAACCAATCAAGCTCTAATGAAACTATGCAACCACATTACCTTATGAAATAATCAAAATAAACCCCAAAACAACATGCTTAACACATCACTCAATACAAAGGTGTACAAATCACAATTCCAAAAATTTTGAGAACCAAGGGCGCTAGGTGAGTGCATTTTATGCTCCATCTCAATCCTTAAGCACGCTCATATGGGCGAGTGCGTTTTACGCTCAACCTCAACCCCATGCAAAATTTGCAATAAACAAAATTTTTTTTTAATCACAATTCTAAGAGAGTGCGTTTTACGCTCTATCTCTCCTACGCTTGTGTCCATGAGTGAGTGCATTTTACGCTCCATCTCAACTCACCACATGACCATCAATTCAAACATAACAAATTTGGACACCTTGGTTCGAGTGATGTTTAAACGAGTTCTAGAGTTTATAGATATTTTCCACAAGCATTCGGTTATAAAAGCCTTCTCTAAGCATACAACTAGCTTAATACTCATGGGTAAGTGCATGAAAGTGAAAAGACGCATAAGCAAAATAATAACCAATAAACGATAAGCACAAAGACTAAGCAACAATTGTCTACTTCTCATGAGTTAGAATTTCTTCAAACAAGCCTGTGACGCCCCCAAATTCGGGTCTCCGAATACCCGGATCTGGTCATCACGATCCAATACAATCATTCACCTCTAACAACATAAGATATCTAAAAGTGCGGAATATATAAACATACGTTGTTCATTTAAGGTGTTACTAGTCCCAGAATACAAATAACCTTAATCAAGTACATCAACCCATACCCTAAATAACTATTAGGGTTTAAATTACATGAACAGTAATTAAATTACACATGATTATAAAGTCTGCTACAAGGAATCTATTGTTTCATCTTTTCTTTTCCTTTGTTCTTCCCTGAAGTCTCGGGTTTTGCTGCAATAAAGTCATGATATAGCAAGAATGAGCAACGAGTTTGCCCAGCAAGTTTAAAGTGCAACAATAAGGATATATCATGATGAAGGGATATTAAAGGGATTTCAACAATAGAGTAATCAGAAGCAAGAACATTAAATGCTTTTAGAACAATTGATAGTCGAATAGACTTTGAACGATAACTTCCAGAGGAGTCAATAGCTGGTTGACCCTCTGGTTACTGGCTACAGAATAACGTACTTGAGGGGATCAGCCTCGCGTACCCTATGTATATGCATAACATTCAATTCTGCTATTTGTACCTTATATACGGTACGTGGGGTACTCCCCTATAATTAAAGGGGTGTTCATACAGTCTAAGAATCCTTACCATTGATTGGTTCGGATAGCTTTTATAAAATTTCACATAATTGTCTGACCGAACAAGGGTTCAGACTTAACCATGAATGGTTTGCAGATTTCTGAATTTAATATACGAATTCAAATGCACAAATGTCAATAATATAAAGATGTGGAATAACTTTGAAAGTAATTAGACCACTTAAAGCATGCTTGGAAATAAAATTCAAGCTTAAAGAATACTTGCAATAATATATACCTTTTTGCATGAATTAAAATACTGCATAAGGTTTTAGAAGTATTACTCAAGGTAAAAAGTTGAGTAAGGAAGAACTTGCAATAATCAAAGTTCGAGATAGAGGACTTGCCTGTTTGCTCAGCTACAGATAAATTCTAGCTTTAATTAATTGACCTCGAGTGACCTATCATCGGGTAAAGTCGATTTATCAATTAACAGTTGTATATTGGCACCTCTTACTATGCCTTTTACTTAACAGGTAAAATTCATCACCTATATTAAATTACTAATTGACATTAGCTAAACAGAAATTTATTAATGACCCTTAGCTATTAGATAATAATTAATTATGATCACTATCATTTGAATACTTAATTTATTACCTTTAATTGTCTCCAGGTATGGTCTAACAATCCTTATTTATCATTTATAAAATAAATTCATTTTGGTTTAAAGATAACAGAAAACCCTTGATCATTTATTTAGTTGGTTTACTCTTAATTACCATTTACCTTAGGGGTAATTGAGTAATTATTACACTAGTTCCTTATTCAACCTGAATTAGATACTCAGTGTACAAATTCTACACACACTCAATTATTAAATATTTATTGAGTAATTATTGAGTGCTTGTTATCTTTATTTATTAAGGGCCACAGATAATTAACTTATTAATCTCACTCATACTTAATCATTATATTTCATTAATGATTAAGTAATTATTATCCTTATTAGCTTTATTCATACCTAATTATTAATAATTAGATATTTATTATCTTTATTTATTAAGTAATGTTTAAACAATAATTAATTATTAAATACTTATTATCTTCATGTATTATTAGTAAATAATAACAAATGATTATTTCATTACCTTTATTCATTATTTATTGCTAAATAATAAATAATTATTTTGTTAACTTATTCATACTTAATTATTATCCAATATTAATTGAATAACAATTAAATATTTAGTATCTTTATTTATTATTTGTTTTGATAAATAATAAATAATTTATTTCATTGAATTTTACTTATACTTAATTATTATTAAATAATAATTAAATATTTATTATCTTTATTTATTATTTATTGATAAATAATAAATAATTATTTGTTAACCTTGTTCATACTTAATTATCATTTAATATTAATTAAATAATAATTAAATATTTATCATCTTTATTTATTATTAAAGGGTAAATATTAAATTATTAACGTTATTTATACTTAATTAGTATTTAAAATAATAATTAATTATTTATTATCTTTATTTATTCTTTCTTGACAAATAATAAATAATTATTTAATTAATTTATTATTTAATAATAATTAAAATATTTATTATCTTTATTTATTATTTTAGGGAAATAATTAAATAGTTATTTAGTAACTTTATTCATAGCTAATTATTATTTAATATTAACAGGATAATAATTAAAAATAAATAACATTAACTATTTCATTGATTTATTTTTGGTAGCTCATCCAACAATGCACTACCCAGTAGCTGGGTTCGACTCCCAGCCACATCAACCAAAAAAAAAAATTTCGCAGAGTACTCCCTTATAACACATCCTCCCCTATATCCAGGCTTGCAAAACAACCTATCTAGACACATATAATACCCAACATCCAGCTTCCTACCACATGTTACAGCAACATAACTCAACAGCAGACCAATGAAAACAATAGAGAAGCAACATAGCGAAGAAATTTGGACTCCATAGCAGTTTCTTGGCCAACAACGACACCATACAATATCAGCTTAACCCAATATAATACATTGTTCGAGTTTCAATTTAACGCAATACAGTCCTAATAGAGGGTATAACACCACCAACACAGAAGGAAAGGGAAACAAAACAAACTGACCCTCATAGGTATTATAACAACCAGTTTGTGTGCATAGCAATATCCTTCAAATTAATAGTGATTACATGGTCTCTCACAACCATACTCCATCCTTATACCTTCTGGCCATTCATGGCTCCCATTCACAGTTTTCCCCAAATACAACACAACACAATCCCAGCACAAGGAAAGAAAAAGGGAGATAAAAACAACTACGAGAATTATTACACTAACTTGGTATATAACCTCGAACTATTGTTATAACCTTAATGCTGTTCGGATTGCCCTTCTTCTTCTTCTCCCAAAGTAGTTGGTTAAATCGGACATGCGCGACGACTTCCCCTGTTCTCTTCTTTCTGAGATTTCTACTTTCCCTAATTTTATTTTGGCTCAAGGAAAATTGGCAGCTTGGCTAATTGGGGCTTCAATTTATAGTAATTGGTTTACCCAATTCGCTGGATATTACCTCAATCGACCCATTACTGACCATCGGTAGGAAGAGGTGAGCCGTCGACTGATTGTCCCCTTCACTGTGACTTGCCGTCTGGCTTTGAGCCGCGTGCGTTTTCACCAGTCGTGTTGCCAAAATCCTGGAACCCTTGGTCTATTCGACAGACGCTCGGTCCTTTAATTTGTCCGCCGGTCGCCGTTTCTTCCTTGCTCCAACCGGTCGACGCAAGCTGTCGCCGGCGTCTTCCCTTGACAGTCTCGACCGGTCTCTTCTCACCCTCACGCCGCTCGCTCGATTGATTGATGGGTGATTTGGGGTCTAGCTAGGTTCGGCTGTGTGATGTGAGGGTTTGGGTGCCTTGGATTCCCTTTTCTTGCTCGATCATCTCTGATCTGAAGGTGTGAGTTTGGGTTAGCTTGGTTTCAACTGATTTGAGCTGGTCTCGGTTATCCCCAATTTGAAGGAACAGATCCGACCCGATTGGGTTTGGTACAACCTGGCTGGAACTGTTTTGGGCTCAACCCAATATGGTTGGGCCGGTTGCATTAAATAAAAGGCAGCCCACAAGGGAAATTAAAAGAAAAGGGGTTTGGGCTCAAGTCAGAAATAATTAAGAGCTATGGCCCCATCTAAACAAAGGAATTTGACCCAAATTAAATTACCCACCTTGTATTTAAAATATTTTAAATTAATAACAAAACCAATTAATTACTTATTTAAAATATTTATTTTTAACCATAATTCTTTATTTAAATTATTTAATCCGATAATGAATTTGTTTATTAATCTTCTTCCCAATTTTCTTGCAATTAAATGTTAGGGTTACTTATTAATTTAGTCAACTATTAGTGAGCCCCTTTAAGGCAAAGAAAAATTATTGGACCACGTATTTATATATAATAAATAATAATACCTACATGGATCCAAATTAAATTCGCAAAATTAAATAAAACGAATTATATATATCAAAATAAATTAATACAATATTTAAGAATTTCCTGGACATTACAAAGCCCTTATCATAGACCCTGGATTATAGTTCAAATCAAATTAAAACAATGCTCAAGGGACACATCCTAAAAATAAAATTATTATTTTTTGAATAAAAAGAACAACATACTTAAATCACACAAAAACTAAATTAAACATATAAATACGCAAATACGAAGTACTACCCCCAAACTTAAATTTGACTACCACACAGCACAACACGACTAGATAGACAAGGATAACTCACTTAAACTACCACACGCACACCCCCAAACTTAAAACAAACATAGTCCTCGATGTTTATAATAGACAGAATTAAAACAGAGAACTTCACTGAGGGTAATCAAGCAACATCATTATAGTGTGGTGTCGCTTGGACGCTTTCGGACTAACAAAATTCTTGTCATGGTCTATGATTGGCTTGGACGATGAAGCTTCGCCCCACTGTTGCTTGGAAGCCATACCAGAACAATGCCTCATAAAGAACAGCCCACATTAGCAAAGAAACTCTCTCAGGCCAAATATCAAACACTTGGTGTGCACCTCCCAAAATCTCAGTTGTCAATGCATTGGGAAGCAGGGCTAGCCCTCCACAAAGTCTTGCAATGGGAGAATTGGAGTGTTTCTGCAATAAAACTCAACCCAAGCACAGTCCCAAGCAAGTAAAATTTGAAATTAATAGACCTTGTTACCTTTTCTTGGGAAACAAATGAAAAGCCATGGGAATTCTTCAAAATCTGCTAAATCCTTGTTGAATTTCCAGTTAGAAGATGACAATGCTGATGGATTGCAGAGATTGGATGCCCAATTGGAGTGATGGGGCACGAATTTGAGTTTGGGAAAAATGCATGTAAGTTGGCTTTGGAGTGGGAGGAGAGAGATATGAGTTGGACTATAGAAATGAGCTGATGGGTGCATATAAGCTGTTGGTGGCTGTCATGGCTAGCATGCACGCTGCTGAGTGTGTTGCTGCTGTGTTGCTCAGCGTGCTGGTGCCTGTTGCTCAACGTGCTGATGTTGTGCTTCTGCTATAGTTTTCACTGGTGGTCGTAAGCATCAAACTGCAGCAAGAAATATTACACACATTAAACACACTTAAACATAAAATCAAAACCAAACCACACCAAACTTTTTTTTTTTTTGAGATTAAAATAAAAAAAAATAAAAACAAAATAGCTCAAAAAATAAAATGGAGATTTGGGTTGCCTCCCAAATAGCGCTTGAGTTAAAGTCCTCAGCCTGACTAACTTCCTGTTTCCTTTTAGTCCGGCTCGATTGCAAAAATGACCTTAGCATGCCTTCGTGCTGTCATTTCCTTAATTTGCATGGCATGCATGCATACTAGGCGACTCCCAAACTCAGTTTCTTCTATCAGCAAAAAGAAACTTTCTCCATTCGTTTCATCCATCAGTAAGGGTGAAACATCTAAGGGCATTGCGAGGTCCATAGTCTCAAGCTCACCTAGCTTATTGTTCTTATATAAATCCTCATGTATGAACTGAAAGTAGCTAGGAGCTTGCTCAATTGTGTCTATGAATGACATAGTGAAATTGAGTTTCTCAAACACAATTGGATCCTTATCTATCTTTTCATGAACCTCAACCTCATCACGCCATGGCTCAAACTGTAAACTAGCTCCCATGTCACCTAGAGCTTTGCCTATGACATGACTACTCAATGGGCACGAGACTGCAAAACCACCCAGATCCTTGAGCTTTGGAGGAGAAGGTATATGGGATACACTCGAAATTAGTTCATCATCATCATTGGGGCTCAAGGCTAGATCCTCGACCTCCTTTTCTTGTTTCCCACATGTCTCTTCCATATCAGACTCATCATCAATTAACATGTTTGGTTGCAACTTTGGCACGTGAAATCCATCAGTTTCGGGAACCATGTCATTGGGCCATTCGCCTTGATATCTATCGTTGAAGGCGATAATAAGCTGTCCCATCTGGTTCTCAAGATTTTGAATCGATATATGCTGACTTTTCACAATCTCCTCAATCGAAGTTATGGTCAGGGACTCAAGTTCCTTCACATTTGAATTTTCTTCTTGTGGCAATGAAGGTGGACATGAGAATTCCGGTGCATATGCAGGACTCGGAGCATAGTATTGATCTTCATAATTGTAGCTCCATGTACAATCTGGGTGATACCCCCAATCTTGGTGATAAGCATCGGAACAGTCATAACTGTTGGAGTAATCGCCAACGTTGCTACCATACCATGCCGACTCGAAATTAATGGTGCATAGATGACTTGGATGGTTTCCATCACAATAATCACAATTCACCGCAACACGTTGAGTACGTTGGGCCACTAGAGCGTTAACATTCCTTGACAGCTCCTCTATATGTGCTGCCACCGCATCAATTCCATCCATCCATGCCGCTTCTGATTGGGTCATTCTCGTGTGAGGCCATTAATAATTATAGTTGGCCATGGTGTACCTCGTATCGAAGAAAGCATTAAACAGAAAAATACAAAAATAAATGTTAAAAATAAATTAAAAATAACTTTATATACAAGTTTAAATTAAGACCAATTTGATAGTAATTAATATTGATATAATTATTAGAAACAATTCCCCGGCAGCGACGCCAAAAACTTGTTGGTCGATTTCGCAACCGATAAATACGCGCAAGTATACGCGGTCAACAAGTAATATAATGATAAGAGAGTTGTCGAACCCACAGAGAATTGTTCTAGTGTATCCCAAGTACCAACTATATATCGTCTCGATTTTATTTAGACAAATGATGAATTGAGTTCGTTTTGTTGTTTGGTAATAATTAAGATCTATGGAAAGCGTTAAAACAATGAAATCTAATGTTAACAAGTCTAAGATTGCAATTTCCCCCAACACTTCATTTGAATCTCCTAACTCTCTCTTTTCAATCAGTTATAACATACGAATTGACAACCGAGAAATCAAAACTACATAAGAGCCTCTGTCGATGGTCAATCACGAATCTTCCTAAGCGGTGCATAGGTATATGTCTATCCTATGCACTATCAAGAGACTAATTTCAGGAATGATTAATAGACACATGTCACCAAATCTAATTAATCCTCCCCTCAATTACCAACTTTCACATCGGAAGTCATTAAGACTAGATTCTCAATTGGTTGCATGCGGTAATTAGATATATATCTATCCCAACTACTATCAAGATATCTATTATTGTAGATAATTAATAAGACACGCGTCACTTAATCCGATTAATAACCCACAACAATCTATACTCTCGCATGTTATCATAACTAGGTCTTAACCTATAATCCGTTCGTCAAGTTCATATAGGTTCCCAAGGTAATTACGGGCCAAACAATTAATCTAGAAAGCAAAGGTTATGACAATCAATTCACAAATGAATAACTAAAATCAATAGAGAGAGAATTCAATTCAACTATGTGTTGGGTTCCATTGAAATCTTAGAATACAAGCCTTAGTTCATGGTAGCTAAGCAAAACATCAAACACATGGTGTTCATCATAAAATTGAAATACAAATTCAAAGGAAAGCAAGAGATGATAAAACCTATTTAGAAGATATTCATATGTTGCTTGCTTGGTTGATGTCAATCTCTAGCTTTTCCTCTTCATTTGGCATTCGTTTCTTTTTTTGCTCCTGAGCTTGTTGCTGGAATTTTCTTGATTTGTAGCCCTCAAGCTCCTCTTGATGATGTATGTGCAGCCTCCCAAGGTCTAGATATGTCTTGATAATCCCTTCCTTCTTGGTTCTATGGCTTGTGCTGAGTTTTTCCTTGTATTGCAGCACTTTTGCTCTCAAATTGGTGTTTTAGTGTAGCCTCTCAATCCCTAGTTTTCTGATATGAAGCTTAGAAGAGATTATATATAGCCTCCATCAAGAAACCCTAGCAAAAATCGGACAAAATGGAGCTCAGATCGCACTAAAACTGTGTCAGATCGCACTCAGCACGGCGTTGGCGCGCCCGCACGCCAGCGCGTGCGCCCGCGCCCAGCGCCTGGGCCGCACGCTGGCCGGACGCCCAACGCCGCACGCCCATGCCGCGCGCCCACACGCCAGCGCGCGCGCCCGCGCCCAACGCCTGGGCCGCAAGCTGGCCGCACGCCCACGCCCACTGCCGAGGCCCCGCGCGCGCCCAACGCCGCACGCCCACGCTGCGCCCATGCGCCCACGCCCAGAGCCCAGCGCCCGCCGCACACGCCCGCACGCCGCGCCCATGCGCCCGCGCCCAGCGCCTGTGCCGCACGCTGGCGCCCCGTCTGCCGCACGCCGTGCCCGCGGCTTGGTCGACGCCGCACGCCGTGCACGTTTTCCAATGCCGTGCACGCCCAACTTCCAAATGTCATCAAATTAAGCCCCGAGCATCGCCAAACATAAATTTTTACCGTGTTATCATTCGGGCACGGATATCTAAGCACGGGCTTGCCCTCGTGGCTTGGCCGACGCCGCACGCCGTGCACGCTTTCCGACGCCGTGCACGCCCAACTACTAAATGTTGTCAAATTAAGCACCGAGCGTCGCCAAACACAAATTTCCATCATACTACCATTCGGGCACAGACGTCTAGGCACGGACATTGAGTCAATAAAAACAACAATCCGAGCGGTCTTTATTTCAATCCCTACAAACATAATGAAAATGCATCAAAGCAACATAAAACATGTAAAAATAACTAAAAACTAATTTATGTAGAAATAAGCTAAAAATACATAAAAACTACATAAAATACATAAAGACTTGCAAATTATCAAGGCCAAAAGTACCCAAATTGTGTGTATAAAACACACTCATCAATCAATTCATCTTTGCACCCCGGGCCAAAGATATTCAATTGTAACACCAATGGTCATGATCATGTTAATCAACAGTTCATCTTTGCACCCCTGGCCGAAGAGAACTTTCACCGCGTGTCATTGCCATAAAGGCTAAAAACACTCACAATCATACTGTCATTTCACCTAGGCCAAAGACTGTCAATGGTCATGATCATACCAATCACCAGTTCATCTTTGCACCCCTGACCGAAGAGAACCTTCACTACGTGTCATTACCACAAAGGCTAAAGACACCCAACAATCATATTGTCTTTCCACCTAAGCCAAAGACAGTCAATTGTAACACCAATGGTCATGATCATACCAATCAATAATTCATCTTTATACCCTTGGCCATAGAGAACTTTCATCATGTGTCATTGCCACAAAGGCTAAAGACACCTAACAATCATATTGTCTTTGCACCCAAGCCAAAGACATTTACAACAACTTAGTCTTGATGATTAGTACAAATAACAATGATATGAAGAATGGACAGAATAATCAGAATAATAAGATAAAGAATAAACATTAGAGATTTACAATTTAATTTATCCAGAGTCCAAATTGTTAACACGATATCCAGAAAATCGATTAGAGTTCTTGATAAAATATATAGTTCAAGAAATGTACGGTTCACAGTTCAAATATAACGATTAAAAATTTAATAGAAAGATTCAGGTCAAAAGATATTAGATGAAACACAAACTATTAAAGATATTCCAATCATCACATAAATTTTCACCATTTAATGATAAGGCTGTAGAAACGACTAATAATAATTTCTTACCATAATATAGGAGTGTTATTTTCCAAAGACACTTAAAGATCTAGAAGAGGGGTTGAATAGATCCTTTTTGAAATTTTGACTTGTTAAGGAAATTACCAAATATTTGTTAATCAGATTGATTGAGCACAACATAATATATATTTTAAAAATCCTCTTAATGATCACTTATAAATCTCAATTCCAAGTTCAGTATTAGAATCTCAATCACAAGCAATAATAATATAGACAAAATGTAAGATAGGAAACTAAATGACACAACAAGTTTTAAATGGTCCGGAGACTGAACAACTCTTAATCCACTCTTCTACTTCAACAAGTAGGAAATTTACTAAGAATTCGGTCGCTTTGACCAAGACATTTTGCCCTTTTCAAGCCCAGCATACTTGGATATTTAGTCACTAAGACAAGGATACTCTTGCCCTCTTCAAGCCCAGTAGACTTGGAATAACTCAGTACACTAAGTACTCTTCAAACCCAACAGACTTAGAATTCTTGTGGTCACTATGACCAGAACGAACAGTTGTAAGAATATTGTTAAGAGGTGCTGCTAAGTTAACGTTAATTTTCTCTTCTCAGGTACTCAGCAGCTTGAACTAGTTGATCAAATCGTAGAGTATGTTCTTTTTGCTTTGATAGAGTTTAGGCTTTTTGATCGTTGTTCGTTACTTTGAATTTGAATATCTGTTTTCTTGTATAGTCTGCCTGAATTTCTTCTCGTTGCTAGGTTCACGTTGGCACATGTAATGCTTCAGATATCCTGAGATTTTGATGTTGACTTTTATATCCATGTGTCAGTTTCCTTTTTGTTTACCTGTCACATCACTCTGCTTTTTCACCTAACACCATTGAGTTGTCGCTATCAGCAAACTAGCTGGTAGACACATCTTCTGATCTTCGATTTCAGCCAAGGATGTTTGGTAAATGCATCGGGACCTTCAATCTCCCATGTCAGTTTTCTTGTCAAACTTAATTGCTTTACGAATATGGGAGTTCGTAGTGTTTGCTCTACATTCTGAATATAACTTTGTGATATGGCTTCAACTCTACGAATGAACTCTACTCTCAGCTCTATAAAGATCTGCTTTACGATTCAAGAGTTGGCTCTATAATTCTTTCTTCTGCTGAACGATCTTGAAGTTGCTTTACGATTTGACTTTTACTTTACGATTCTCTGAAGCACTCTACGTTCAGTCTTTACTTAAGGAGCGTAGACACCCAAATTTTGCACTTCATATACTAACCCTGATAGGAGGGCAAAATCGTCAATTAACCCAGCCTACGAGAACGAAAGGTGGACATAAGTACGAACACTCAAAGCCACCACAACGACTTGCGATCAAAGCCGACACGACAACGAACGGATATCAGGAATCGACTAATGGCCAATACGCTTACCTGCTCGCCGGTGAGCTAGTGGGGGTCGGCGGGCAGCGCCCCTGGAAACCAAGCTCCAAATACAAATCTTGTGTCATGTCGCAACCAGTCGAAACGAGCATTCCTGAATGATATGGCACATTTCCCAGCGGTTCCAGGACTGCAAAATGCAAACTTTTCAGCGAAAACCAACAGTACGACACGAGAATCGAGGTGCGAAACGAAAATTGAGAAAATCAGCCCAACCAGCCGCAGATCAATCTGCGGCCAATGATGGGACGTCTGACGACACAGCACTCGAGCGTGGCGTGGGGGAACCGAGGATCGGCGCGGGGGAACCGAGGTTAGCCGCAGATCAATCTGCGGCCAAGCCGCGGATCAATCTGCGGCTGCCTCTGGCAGCCTTTATCAATGCAGCTCTTCATTTTCATCCAGGGGATACAGGGAGACGAAAAGAAAAAAAAGGGAAGAAACAGCAGCAAGCAGGAGCGGAAAAAGAGAGAAAAGAGAGAAAAAAGTGAGGATTTATACCCCTTTTGTTAGATTGTATCACATACACTTTCTACTCTATTTAATATACGAGTTTATACGCATCGTGGTGTCATTTGCAAGGTGAAAAGCCCTTTTTTATAGCATTTTTATTATATCATTTTGTTAAGCTTTTGTCATTCGGGCTATATTAAATGTAGTTTTCTTGTATATTATTGAGGATACATGGATTAAGGATTATTAGTGAAGGTTCCAATGGAACAAAATTCTTCCTAATGGCCCGATGATATCCATTTGGTGATTTTTAGCTCGTTATGGTAATGTATTATGCGAAGTGTATTTAGATTGCTATTTTAGGATATTGTGGTATGTGAGGCAACCCGGTGTTGTTTAATTTTTGTAGTATTCATTTTGTGGGTGTGTAGCAATTTTGGATGTGAGCCTAGAAACGCGACCCCGTAGTCCAAATTCGATGATGGACATTTTTGGGTGTATGTAATAGGGTCGATGTACCCTTTATTGTAAATATGTAATTGTCGGACCTTAAAACGATATTAAGTTGAAAATCGGGTTTAAGGCCCCATAATAGTGAAATATGTGGTTATGGGCGTTTGGGGTTTATTTTGATGGCTCACATGCCCATGAATAGCCCCCAACGCATTTTAATGCTTGATTTAATTTACGACACAAAAATTGATTTCAAGGCTAAACGATGAAGATTTCCATAAAATCAATCAAATTAGGTTATTAGCATCATGAGGCTTAAAATTGGAAGTGCTAATGAATGTCGATTCCTATTTAAACGAGAAGGCTAAAGAAAAAATCGTTTTCAAATATCACAAAAATGGTTTTATAAAAATAAATAACGTTTTATTAAATCTTTTGTGCATAGGGTTAAAAAGATCCTAGAAGTTCCCCGTCATTTTATTTACGAAAGCAACGTATAGGTCTCGATTCCTATTTTGACGAAGGTTTAAAAAAACTCTTGTTTTGCCAAAACGACACCTAATGAAAATCTCACGGCTTTTGACAATTAAAATCAAACCTTTCTCATAATAATAATAAAGCTTTCTCATATAGGCCGAAAGACATTCTAAAGCACTCTCAAAATAAAACACGACTTTTCATAAAATACCCAAATGGTTTTTTTCATGCAAACTCACCACAACATTCACATAGGCACACACGCGCGCACACACACATTTTAAGAATTAAAGGATAGGAAAAGCATCGAGATTGCGGTAACCGTGTTTCACGAAAGTCGGGGGGTGCCTAACACCTTTCCCTCGCTTAAGCAAGCCCCCGAACTCTATGAATCTCGGTTTGCAGACCAATTAATTCGGAGTCACACATGAGCCAACGAATTACGAAAACGAAGCTCGGATGAGTTGGTACATCCATTTCAAATATACCAACTGGCGACTCTGGTCAATTGACTCATCCTAAAAAACGATCTTTCAAAACCCCGTCGACATTTGTGCCGACCTTTTCCAAAAAATCATCTAATAAAAAGGCTAAAATTGGAAAGGGTAACAAAATAGCATAGAAGCGATTTTCCCGGCGTCGACAGCTGGCGACTCTGCTGGGGACATTAGAGGGCTTAAGCCGCGTTCAAATCTTGATGCTGTCCTATCCTTTAAAAATTTATGAGTGTGTATGTACGTGCGATATTTTGACATGTTTTACTTACTGTTGTGTGAATGTGTGTTTTTTTCCAAGTGAATGAATGATTGAATGGAATTGTTTTACTTTAAAGTAATCATTTGTATACGATAAGGACGATGAATGTGAATGTATGTTGAGAGTGTACCTCCTCCTAAGGCAAACCTGTCGGTTGCTTATTACTGGACTCGAAGGGGCTGCTCCCCGGAGATGGCTCAGAAAACGCACCACCTAGATCCGCTCCAATCGAAAGGATTCAGACGAGTAGATTGCGAAGATTTGGGGACCTTCATGCCGAAAAGCCGCGAGAGTAACCTTAGGGTAGGTCAGCCTCAGATTAACTCAACGTAGGGAAAGTCTCTTCATGCCCTTTTACGTTTACGCGTATAAATGTCATAGTCCCATTTCATATTTTTATATATACCTCCCCTTTTTGTCAAAAGAAAGTACTAACCTCTATGTTTTGCAAGGAATAGCTGGGAAAGCATAATAATTCGTGTCTAGCATTTATTATTACAATGAGGGACTGCTAACATTTTGTTTTGCAGGGAAAAATTAAAAAACCCAAAAACACAAAAGTTACAGCTTTAGCATGCATCCACATCTTTCATTTTCCAAGACTAAACTTCAAACTGTTTTCTCCTGTAGGATTGCTCCTCAAACGCGTTTGCGATCTAAGAAGGCCCATGATTCTACATCTGAAATGGCTGATCTTCCACCTCCTAATCCTGGTTCCATATATCAGGAGGAATTCGATGATTTTAAAAAAATAGATGTTGGAAATGGCCACGATGCTGAAAGAGCAGTTGCTACTGAGACAAGATCCGCCAAACAAGGATCCGCCTAAGGATGATCAACCCTAGCCTAAGGGCGAGCCAGTCATCCCCAAAGCCATTCCTACACCTAACAGGACAGTAATCACTATTCCAGAGGAGGGAGACACTGATGATCTTCGAAAGAAAATGAAGCAGATGGAGGAGACTATCTAGTCTCTGAAAGGCATAGGTTCTTTGGGCAGGGTAAAT
Organism: Aralia elata; assembly: GCA_034770075.1. Classification (NCBI taxonomy): domain Eukaryota; kingdom Viridiplantae; phylum Streptophyta; class Magnoliopsida; order Apiales; family Araliaceae; genus Aralia; species Aralia elata. The sequence goes on from CM068387.1 coordinate 25,825,352, forward strand.
TATTCAGATCTGTGTGTCTTTCCAGGAACCAGGTATCCGGAGAAGTTCAAGATCCCCGAATTTGAGAAATATAATGGGAATGGAGACCCTTATACACACATGAAGATATACATTGGGGAACTTGGGTCTTATGCAGAGGACGAAGGACTGAGGATGCAGTTATTCCAAAAGAGCCTAATGGGAGAAGCAAGAAATTGGTATGCCCGCCTTGATAATGCTCGGATCCACAACTGGGAGGAGTTGGCCCATACTTTCTTGACACAATACAGCTTCCAGGCCAGATGGCCCCTGATAGATATCAGATGACAAAGGTCAAGAAGCAACCAAAAGAATCTTTTAGGGACTATGCACAGCGGTGGAGTGGTATGGCTGCACAGGTGAATCCCCCAATGAGCGAGGCAGAGATGGTAATGACCTTTGTGGATATTCAGGAGGCGCCCTATTATGAGCGAGTGATAGCGAGGATTGGAAGACCTTTTGCCGAAATGATAAAGCATGGAGAAATGGTGGATATGGGGTTAAAGTCTGGAAAAATCTGGGACTTCACAGCTCTAGAAACAGTTGCAGAGCATATCCAGAGTGGAAACTATGACAGTACTTCCCGCAGGACCCAAAAGAAAAAGGAGGAAGATGTTTCCCTCATCCTGTAGGGATCATCTAGGAAGGTGGAGAATAGCCCTCCAGTGCAAATACAGAGAATTGTGCCACCCCGACAACCTAATTTCAATAATCAAAGGATGGACGGACGAAGAAAATTTGAGACCACCAGAGATCGGGTATTCACCCCGCTTGGGGATCCTCTTGAACAGATTTTGGCAGTATTAATAGCACAGAGTAAGATAGTCGATTTGGCACCCCTAATTGACCCGAAAGGGAGAAGATTTGACCCGAGTAAGAGGTGTGCGTACCATTCAGGTTCCCCTGGTCATGATACTCAGGGATGTTGGGCGCTGAAGCACAAGATCTAGAACATGATCGATAACGGGGAGATCGTGGTGGAACAGCCAGAGTCACCAAATGTTAAAGTCAATCCCCTTCCTAAGCATGATGGGGGAGGGGTCAATGTGGTGGAAGCCAGCGAAGCCGGAGGACCACCAAGGTTGAATTATATAAAGAGAATCGATGAGATGATTTGCATGACAAGTAATCAGGAGAATATACGAGGGACACCGATTAGGTTGGTGGGTCTGAGCAGGGGTATCACAGAGGCGCCTATCAGGTTAACGACTCCGAAGCTTCTCACCATTGTAGCAAGACCACAAATCCCCATTAGCAGTCTAAAAACAGTACCGTAGAATTACGGGGGAGTATCAGAGGAGGCGGCCAATTGTGCTTCTGTAACATCAAAGGGGAATCCTTTATATCTTCCAGGACGAGTCATTGAGAGCAAGGGGAAGAAGAACGAAAAGATATCCGAGGAGAAAGCTGTGGAATTCTTAAGGAAGATGAATCATTCAGAAGCAAGGGGGGTCAAGATATTGAGTGAGGAATCGACTCTGACATCGATCATGGATTTGGTATTATCATCCGACGATCACTGCAGAATTCTGGCCAAAGTCCTGGAAGAGGCACACATTCCCAAGGTGATTAGCAAAGAAGGATTCGGCCATCTAGTGGATCATCTGTTAGAAAATAATGTAATATCGTTCACAGATGATGATATCCCCAAAGAGGGAAGGGGGCATCGGAAACCGTTGCATATTGTGGTAATCTCATCAGGATATGTTATAAATTGGGTGCTAATTGATGGGGGATCAGCATTGAATATCTGTCCATTCAGTACATTGAAAAAAATGAACGTCAATCCTAAGCGCCTGCGGGCCAGTTATGTGGTGGTACGAGCCTTTGACGGATCTCGGAAGGATACGATGGGGGAGATAGAATTGCCTGTGGAGATAGGGCCTTGTACTTTCGATATTTCATTCCAAGTCCTGGATATCGCGGTAAGTTATAACATGTTATTAGGAAGGCCATGGATACACATGGTCGGGGCAGTTCCCTCTACGCTACACCAGCAAATTAAGTTTATCGTCGACGGGAATCTGGTGATGATATCTGCAGAGCGTAATGGCCCTTCTCCTTCCAGGAATGGCCTGCCGGTGATTAATTTAGACGAATCGGTGGTACCCGCCAGTTTTCAGGCGCTGGAAATCAGTACTCCCTACTACAGATGTCTGGGGGCTCCAGCCGTAAAACCTAAGGTCTCTCCTGAACTTACCTTTGTTGCTAGAGAAATGATGAAGATGAAGTTTCGACCTGGGCGAGGGTTGGGAAAGAACAATCAAGGAATTACTAAGCCTATTCAACTGCCTAATCAGATAGGCAAGGCAGGGTTGGGGTATTATGGAGGCGTAGAACAGAAACACTCTCAAGGGGGGACCCCAACTCGACTGGCCGAAAGTCTGATGCCGAAAGTCAACAATGAACAAGGTACTGGCAAGCCTATGTCTGAGACAGGAGGTGAAAAATTGACCCCCACGAATGATGAGTCGGCCAAAAAGGAGAGTTTCCTGCAGGAGGTCATGCAACAGTTCGAAACCAAGTGTTATATCCCTGAACAGTCAATAAGCAGTGGAAAAGGGAAGGATGTTGCCACGCCGTCAGGAGCCCAACAGAGTGTGCCTGTCATCAATTGGGCGGGGCTGACTATTCCTGAAGAGGTTATGAAGAAGGACCAATGCGATGTGGCTGTAGTCATCGAGGAAGTTTCCGATGCAAAGCCGCCTTTCATCTGTCGCATCCCGGCCAATCTGACCACCGACAACTGGACAATGGAGCCAGTAATATCCAAACGAGGGTAAAATATGGTGTCAAGATGGTAGACCCCGGATGGTGGGGGATGAATAGATACCAGTTTTTGTCCCTTATTTTGAATTTTGCATGGTTATGTTATTTTGTCATGTTATTTTAAAGATGATCATTGTGGGAAAATGACTTATATATATGACAAATATTTTTGTTTCATGTCAGGTGTACCAATTTGAGTATTTCTTGCCTAACAAACAATGTTTCAAATTTGAAAGATGACTATGATTTTGATATCGAGCTGGATTTCGATTTAATGGGCATTGAGCAGGATGAGACAGATAATGACGACACACCTGACGAGATTAAAGGATGGGTCGAAGAAAAACCCAAACCCAACTTAGACCAAACCATCACCATAAATATCGGAACCCCTGACAAACCCAAAGAGCTCAAGATAGGGACAGATCTGACCCCTAGCCAGAAAACAGAAATAATCGAGTTGCTAAGCCAGTATGAGGATGTTTTTTCCTGGTCTCATGAGGACATGATCGGATTGTCTACCGATATTGTGGTACACCGGTTGCCCATCAAGGAGGGTTTCAAGCCTGTCAAGCAGAAACTAAGAAAGCTAAAACCGGAGTGGAGCTTGAAGGTGAAGGAAGAAATTGTCAAACAGTTCAAGGCTGGAATCATTATGGTGTCCACTTACCCGGAATGGCTGTCCAATATAGTCCCAGTGGCTAAGCCTAGAGGGAAGGTAAGGGTATGTGTCGACTATAGAGATCTGAACAAGGCCAGTCTCAAGGACAACTTCCTAGTGCCTTTTATACACATCTTGGTGGATAACACAGCCCAATACGAGATGTACTCTTTTGTTGATTGCTTTGCGGGATATCATCAGATAATGGTGGCAGAGGAAGACCGGGAAAAGACCGCTTTCATCACCCCTTGGGGCACCTTCTGCTACAGACGATTGGCCTTCGGTCTCACAAATGCGGGGGCTACTTATCAGAGAGCCATGATGGCCCTGTTCCACGACATGATGCACAAGGAGATAGAGGTCTACGTGGATGACATTATCGTAAAATCGAGGGTAGAATCTGATCATATAACCCATCTCCAAAAGCTTTTCGATCGGCTCAGAAAATATAATTTGAAGCTCAATCCGGCAAAGTGTGCTTTCGGAGTGCAGTCGGGCAAGCTCTTGGGATTCCTGGTTAGTAATCAGGGCATTGAGTTGGATCCGGCGAAGATTAAGGCCATTGTGGATATGCCGGCACCTCGCACAGAAAAGGAGATAAGAGGATTTTTGGGAAGAATAAACTTCATCAGCCGCTTCATATCCCACTTGACAACTACATGCGAGCCGATTTTTAAACTGTTAAGGAAAGATGTCTCCCAAGAGTGGAATAAGCAATGCCAGAAAGCCTTTCAGACCATTAAGAAGCAGCTGACAGAAGCACCGGTGCTGGTACCCCCGAAGGATGGGATCCCTCTATTTATGTATATATCGGTCAATGCCATTGCGATGAGATATATGCTGGGACAGAAAAATGAATCAGGCAAAGAGCAGGCCATCTATTACCTCAGCAAGAGATTTAGCCGATGTGAACAGAATTACACCTCCATCGAAAGGACCTGTTGTGCTTTAGCGTGGGCTGCAGTGAGATTACAACATTATCTCCATGGGCACACTATGTACCTGATATCGAGAATGGATCCCCTGAAGTATATCTTTGAAAGGCCCATGCTGAACTATCGATTGTCAAAGTGGCAGTTAATCTTACAGCAGTTCAACATCGTATACGTAACTCAGAAAACTATGAAAGGGCAAGGAATTGCAGATCAGTTGTCAGAAATGCCAGCAGGAGGGATGGAGCCTTTAGAAATGATCTGCAATTCCTCTTAGTCTCCGGTTGATCGTCTAGCCGCAGATCAATCTTATAATATCAATCTGCGGCTGCCTCTGGCAGCCTTTATCAATGCAGTTCTTCATTTTCATCCAGGGGATATAGGGAGACGAAAAGAAAAAAAGGGGAAGAAACAGCAGCAAACATGAGTGGGAAAAGAGAGAAAAGAGAGAAAAAAGTGAGGATTTATACCCCTTTTGTTAGATTGTATCACATACACTTTCTACTCTATTTAATATACGAGTTTATACGCATCGTGGTGTCATTTGCAAGGTGAAAAACCCTTTTTTATAACAATTTTGTTATATCATTTTGTTAAGCTTTTGTCATTCGGGCTATATTAAATGTAGTTTTCTTGTATATTATTGAGGATACATGGATTAAGGATTATTAGTGAGGGTTCCAACGGAACAAAATTCTTCCTAATGGCCCGATGATATCTATTTGGTGATTTTTAGCTCGTTATGGTAATGTATTATGCGAAGTGTATTTAGATTGCTATTTTAGGATATTGTGGTGTGTGAGGCAACCCGGTATTGTTTAATTTTTGTAGTATCCATTTTGTGGGTGTGTAGCAATTTTGGATGTGAGCCTAGAAACGCGACCCCGTGGTCCAAATCCGATGATGGACATTTTTGGGTGTATGTAATAGGGTCGATGTACCCTTTATTGTAAATATGTAATTGTCGGGCCTTAAAACGATATCAAGTTGAAAATCGGGTTTAAGGCCCCATAATAGTGAAATATGTGGTTATGGGCGTTTGGGGTTTATTTTGATGGCTCACATGCCCATGAATAGCCCCCAACGTATTTTAATGCTTGATTTGATTTACGACACAAAAATTGATTTCAAGGCTAAACGATGAAGATTTCCATAAAATCAATCAAATTAGGTTATTAGCATCATGAGGCTTAAAATTGGAAGTGCTAATGAATGTCGATTCCTATTTAAACGAGAAGGCTAAAGAAAAAATCGTTTTCAAACATCACAAAAATGGTTTTATAAAAATAAATAACGTTTTATTAAATCTTTGTGCATAGGGTTAAAGAGATCCTAGAAGTTGCCCGTCATTTTATTTACGAAAGCAACGTATAGGTCTCAATTCTTATTTTGACGAAGGTTTAAAAAAACTCTTGTTTTGCCAAAACGACACCTAATGAAAATCTCACGGCTTTCTACAATTAAAATCAAACCTTTCTCATAATAATAATAAAGCTTTCTCGTATAGGCCGAAAGACATTCTAAAGCACTCTCAAAATAAAACACGACTTTTCATAAAAAACCCAAATGGTTTTTTTCATGCAAACTCACCACAATATTCACATAGGCACACACGCGCACACACACACATTTTAAGAATTAAAGGATAGGAAAAGCATCGAGATTGCGGTAACCGTGTTTCACGGAAGTCGGGGGGTGCCTAACACCTTCCCCTTGCTTAAGCAAGCCCCCGAACTCTATGAATCTCGGTTTGCAGACCAATTAATTCGGAGTCACACATGAGCCAACGAATTACGAAAACGAAGCTCGGATGAGTTGGTACATCCATTTCAAATATACCAACTGGCGACTCTGGTCAATTGGCTCATCATAAAAAACGATCTTTCAAAATCCCGTCGACATTTGTGCCGACCTTTTCCAAAAAATCATCTAATAAAAAGGCTAAAATTGGAAAGGGTAACAAAATAGCATAGAAGCGCTTTTCCCGGCGTCGACAGTGAGCTTTGTTTGGCTTTACGATCCTGTTCATTTTACGAATTTGTCTTTGCGAATTGAGGTGTGAACTTTACAATAGATGCAAAGGCTCTGCGATCTGTCTGATGCTTTACGAACTAAGAGTTAAGTTTGCGATCTGTCATCTTTACTTTACAATTTTGGCATATTAACTTTACACACAACTTAAGCCTATTAACTATACATCAGATCAACTCAATGAGATCAACCTAACAAGTTTGATCTTTCTATTTTAAGTCTTCGTACATTAGATCAACAAATCATTATCAAGTATTGTACAAAATCTACTGGTATAACTATACATTAATCACATTCATCATCAAATTAAATCATCCCAATAATCATGCAGTGTAAGGCCCCGACTTTTAAGAAATGAAAGTTTATTTTTTTTTTCTTTATGATTATTTTAAACCATCAAGTGTTTAATTGATAAAATATTATAGTTAAGGGTGATATATGCAAATTATCACATAAACAGTATGTCAGGAAAATATTCTTTTTGTCGGGAAATATTATATTCGGTAAAGTACGACGGCGCCGAAATAACAAATCATTGGTGGGTCCCATAACGACTAATTGTCGGATACGAAAAAACGAAAGTATTAATATTTTTATACAAATTGTCAACGGTACTATCACCTGTAACTGTTGAAATACCCGGTAATAAAAGAACAGTAGCACACGGTATTGCACAGTATTTCATATTATTGTTTCAATAATTGATATAATAACAGTTGCACAGTATTTTGATTCAATAATTATTACAATAATATCTGCATAGTATTTTATATTATTTGTCACGACACAATAACTCATATTATTTGATATGATATTATTAGACCAGTTAGTGTTATTGGCAATGTATAGAAGTTCTGTCAAGAAAAAGAGTTATTTAATTGTGCGCCATTTATACAGAAGGCCCCCTCTTTCCTGAGAACGACCTAGTTGTCAATATTGTGAGACTATAATATTAATTGTGTATAATTGATGAATACAAGGCGTTGTTTAATTATAAGTAACGTGTGATAGGTGTTTGTTCAATTTTTGATATATAAATAGAGGGATTTAGCATGAGACATTTGTTGAAAGTTTGGTATATTTTTCTATGGAACCACAATTATCTGCTCCGATTAAATATTCATTGAAATATATTACTATACTATTATATTATAATAGTTTAATATAATATTATAATAGTATAGTCTTATAATATATATCATATAAGTTTTTAAATAGTAATATATTATATTAATATATAATCTCCTGGCATATCACATGGATCAAAGTTAGGTAGAGGTTATTTGTTTTGTTTTGTATTCCTTTTTTATTTTAGCAATTGTTGATTAATTTTTCAAAAGGGTGGTCCATCAAATTACCCAACTTTCTAAATTGGCATGCTTCACTTTTTGATTTTTAGCGGATGCTGATTCATTTTGCAAATAGGTGGTCCCTTAACTTGCTAATCGATGTGTTTTTTTTTCTTTTTGATTTTGGCGGGTACTTAATTTTCTTTTGATTTTGGAGAATGCTGACTATTTTTGTAATGGGAGAATACTAAACTTTCTAAGTGGGTGTACTAATGGGTGTGAAACCCTTGAATAAAGTCCTTAATTAATGGAACTTGTTCCCTAAACTTTGCCTATAAAAAGGAAGGCCTTCAGAAGATAAGATACACCAGAAACACAAAACTCTTTTACTTCAATATTGTGAGTATTTTTTTGAGTATAAGGATACTCTAAGAGTTGATATTAGTGCAAGAATTCCTCAAGATAATCTCCTACACAGCAGACAATATCTAGTTCTTTTTACTAAGGTAAAGGATATTATTTTCTTTTATACTCGTAAGGGATATCATTTTCTTTCATACTCCTCCATTTATGGTAAGAAATTATTATTCGTTTCTATAACCTTATTATTAAATGGTGAAAATTCCTGAAATTAGTAGAATATCCTTAATAGTTTGTGCTTCATCTACTATCTTTTCACCTGAATCTTTCTATTGTGTTTTACATGTTATAGTTGAATTTTGAACCTTAATTATTCTATTCTTGAACTCTAATCGAATTTCTGGATATCATGTTGATAATTTGGACATTTTTGGACTCTAGATAATTTAAATTACAAATCTCTAATATTTATTCTTGATCTTATTGTTTCTATTCATCCTTTATATCATTGTCATAATCCTCAGACTTAAATTGTGGTGATAGTTCTCTTTGGCCCGTAGTGCAAAGATGAACTGGTGATTGGGATGATTATGACCAGGAACTGTGTATTGGTATATTCATAACCTTTGGTGTTACAAGCAAAGGCTTGTGATGAAAGTTCTATTTGGCCCGTAGTGCAAAAATGGACTGATGTTTGGTATGATCATGACCATTGGTGTTACAAATGAATATCTTTGGCCCGTAGTGCAAAGATAAACTGTTGATTTGGATGAACATAAACAGAAACTGTTGATTGGTGTTACAGGGATAAAATATTGAACGTGAACTTTTAAATTGTAGAAGATAATAGACATTATAGTCTACCTGACTCTTCTAATGGATTGCTTGTTCCGCTGCAATCATCGTTGAAAACTTATATTATCTTTAAATCTTTGATTTATCATTGTTGAAGGCTAGAGATAATTTATTCTTCATTATCTTAGTCATGATATTCTTTATTGGGCTAATTGAGCTCACCCTTTTCAGTTTTATTCTATTGTTCTTCTCAGAAAATGAGAGTGTAGCTGAGACTAGCCGGGGAATGGAGTGATGGTCTGAGACTGTAGAAATATCTCAATACATTATAATATAGTGTCACAATAATTGTATTGAGAACTTAAGTTGAGAGTAAATATTGTTGTACTAGATACAGTACAATATTTGTATTGAGACTCACAGTATGTGTGTTGTCGTATTTTGCACGACAGATTAATAGTTGTAAATTGGAAAATTTGTATTTGTATTTTGACGACTCAAAATGGGTTGTGTGGACTTATTTTGGGGGCGTCACAGTTGGTATCAAAGCTTAGGTATATGATCTCTGGTGGAGATCTGAGATTAGAACTAGGAGGGAAGAGACGTGTAAAATCCTTCGCTAGTGTGTCCTACCTAAGCTATTTTGTTATTTAATTAGTTGGTTTGGTCGTAGGGACAAGAAGTGACATAATAGTTTTTTTTAACTAACTTTTATTTTGTGATCGTATTTCAGAATGGCATCTGAAAATCAAGAAGTGAACTATGAGGCAAATATGGCCGAGGATCAAGAAGCGACAAATAATATTGCTGCAAACTCAGAAAATCGTGTTGCTAATAGCATGATGAATGATGATTTTTTTAGAAACTTCATGCAATTCTTGCAGAACCAGGCGAGAGAAACTACTGCTTATAATACCGGTGGAAACACGGGTAATTTACGAAGGGACACTGCCAAGCAGTTCAAGGAGTTAGGACCACCTGAATTTCTCGGAAAGCCGAACCCACTCAAGGCAGAAGTGTGGCTCAAACAAATGACAAAGATATTTGATGTATTGTGTTGCGCTGACGAACAAAAGGTTCTTTTCGCTACCTTTATGTTGCAAGGAGAAATGGATCATTGGTGGAAATCTGTAAAACGTATCCATCACTCGACACTCGAGATGTTTTGGGTGGAGTTCCAAGAATTGTTTAACGAAAAGTATTTCCTAAAGAGTATTCACCATATGAAGGAGGTGGAATTCATCAAACTGGAGCAGAACAACATGACCGTATCGTAGTACGAAGCCAAGTTTGTCGAACTGTCTCGATTTACGTCCCATTTGGTGGACACTGAGGAATGGATGACGCGAATATTTTTACGAGGTTTGAAACCTGAAATTCGTCAACATCTTATTTCTCATAAAATTTGTCTATATTTAGATATCGTGGATAAGGCTCAATTAGTGGAACGAGAGAAAGAAATATTACAACCAGGAGACAATACCCAACAGCGAGAGAGAAATTACGATAACTATCGTAACAGTGGCAACAATCGTCGGAATAATGAGAACCAGCAAGGTGGAAATCATCATGCCAGAAATGGTAACCACTTCGGTGGTAATCCTGGCCCAGATAATAGAAGAAATGAGTCGATTGAAAATAATTTTAAGAAGAGAAGATTCAACAATGACCATGGAAAGGCATCAACACCAGCACCAACATCAGTTTCAAGGGGAGAAGAACGACCACTAGTCATATGTTATTACTGCGGAAAGGAAGGACACATCAGTCCAAACTGTACACAGCCATCTCAAGTGTGTTACAGTTGTGGAAAGGAAGGCCACATAGCTCGATTTTGTCCTGTAGCAAAATCAAGTCCAGCTGTAATAATTACACCAAAGGCTGTCACGGACAAGTCAAAGTTTGTGGTTCAGGGAAGAGCTTTTATCGTGACATCCCAAAAAGTGCGGAACCCGAACAAAGTTATCACGGGTAAACTACTTATTAACTCTTGTGAAGTATATGCCTTATTAGATACTGGTTCTACCCACTCTTTTATTTCACCTACATGTGCTCAATGTCTGAATTTGACTCCTGAGAAATTAGATTTTGACTTATCTGTTAAAACACCATTAGGACAAACATTCGTTACATCTAAGGTTTATATATCTTGTTTTGTTCAAATCGTCACACTCACATTATCTGTTGATCTTATCTCCTTGGATATGCATGAATTTGATGTGATTTTAGGAATTGATTGGTTAACTACTTATCATGCTAAAATTGTTTGCTTTCGTAAGGTCGTTATTTTTCATATTACTAATCAACCTATTATGCGAATTCAAGCAACCAAGCCGTTGAAATTAATAACTCTCATTTCTAGTCACAAAGCCATTCGTGTATTGAAAAACGGATGTCAAGCTTTCTTAGCCCATGTAACTGATTCAAACAAAAGTATGTTAGATTTGAATAATATTTCTGTTGTTAATAAGTTCTCTGACGTATTTCCCAAAGAACTTCCTGGCCTACCCCCAGACCGTGAAATCAAATTTTGTATTAACTTTGAACTCGGTACAAAACCCATTTCCAAGACCCCATATCGAATGGCTCCTATTGAACTTCAAGAGTTAAAAGTCCAACTACAGGAGTTGTTAGACACTGGTTTCATACGTCCGAGTATATCGCCTTGGAGTGCTCCTGTTTTATTCATAAAAAAAGAGATGGGAGTATGAGACTCTACATTGACTATTGGGAGTTGAACCATATGACCATCAAAAATAGGTACCCGTTACCTCGCATTGATGACTTATTTGACCAATTGCAAGGTGCTCAATTCTTTTTAAAGATCGATCTCTGTTCTGGATATCATCAGTTAAAGATTAAAGTTGATGACATTCCAAAGACAACCTTCAGAATTCGATACGGGCATTATGAATTCCTAGTCATGTCTTTCGGATTAACTAATGCTTCTGCTGCCTTCATGGATATGATGAACCGAATACTCAAGGAATATTTGGATCATTTTGTGGTTGTCTTTATTGATGACATCCTCATATACTCCAAAAGTCGTGAAAATCATGAGCGACACTTGAGGCTGATACTCCAAAAGCTTCGTGAAAACAAATTATATGCCAAGTTGAAGAAATGTGAGTTCTGGCTTGAAGAGGTAGCTTTCCTTGGACACGTGATCTCTAAACAAGGAATATCGGTTGACCCGACGAAGATTGAAGTGGTATTAAATTGGGAATAACCTAAGTCAGTAACCGAAGTACGAAGCTTTCTGGGTCTAACTGGTTATTATCGGAGGTTCGTAGAAGGATTCTCTCGAATTGTTATTCCATTAACTCAGCTGACTCGGAAAAGCATAAAATTCGAATGGAGTGAAAAATGCGAGAAGAGTTTTCAAGAACTCAAGAGAAGACTCATTTCAGCACCTGTTCTGACAATACCATCAGGATCAGAAGGATTCGTCATCTACAACGATGCTTCAGGCGGAGGTCTAGGTTGCGTTCTCATGAAACATGGAAAAGTTATAGCTTATGTTTCGCAACAACTCAAGGAATATGAGAGGAATTATCCTACTCATGATCTAGAGTTGGCAATGGTCGTTTTCGCGTTGAAGATCTGGAGACACTACTTGTATGGGAAAAAGGTAGAGATCTATAAAGACCATAAAAGCCTCAAATATTTCTTCACCCAGAAAGAACTCAACATGCGACAACGACATTGGCTCGAGCTGTTAAAGGATTACGACCATACCATCCAATACCATCCTGGAAAGGCGAATGTGGTAGCTGACGCGTTGAGTAGAAGATCATATGCGGGTATGAATGCAATATTATCAACACAAAGGCCCATTTTGTATGATTTATAAAAGACGGAGATAGAGTTAAAGACTCCAGGAACCCACGTGAAGATGACACATATACGAGTAGAACCGGCTTTAATCGACAAAGTTAAACCTGCTCAAGCTACAGACCCAGAACTAGTGAATATGAAGAAAAAAGTACAAGAAGGTGCTATTCCAGAAGCAAAAATTGACGAGGAAGGGATACTTCTGGTAAACTCTAGACCTTGTGTTCATAACGACCCTAATTTAAAATATAAAATCATGATAAAGGCACACAATACACCGTTTGCAATCTACCCTGGAAGTACCAAAATGTATCATGATCTTCGACACATATTTTGGTGGAGCAATATGAAGAGAGAGAGATTACAGAATTTATCTCAAGGTGTCTAACTTGTCAACATGTCAAGGCAGAGCATCAAGTACCAATGAGTCCATTGCAACTACTTGAGATTCCAAAATGGAAGTGGGAACACATCAACATGAATTTCGTGACGGGTCTTCCCAAAGTTTCTCAAGATTTAGACGCAATTTGAGTCATTGTAGATAGATTGACCAAGTCTGCTCATTTCTTGACCATACGAGAAAACTTTTCCCTTGAGCGTCTTGTTAGTATGTATATAAGCGAGATTGTGAGACTGCATGGCATGCCTGTATCCATAGTTTCTGATCGAGACCCTAGATTCACTTTACGATTTTGGGTCAGCTTGTAGAAAGCTATGTGCATTGAATTACGATTCAGTTCCGCATACCAACCCCAGACAGACGGGCAATCGGAAAGGACCATTCAAACTCTAGAAGATCTGATGAGACTCTGCGTACTAGACTTCAAAGGAAGTTGGGACAAATACTTACCATTGGTGGAATTCTCCTACAACAACAGTTATCAAGCAAGTATAGGAATGGCTCCCTTTGAGGCGTTGTATAGACGAAAGTGTCATTCTCCAGCATGTTGGGATGAAGTAGGTGAGAAAAAATTGTTGGGACCAGAGTTGGTACATATGATTGCAAAAAAGATTCAAATAATCCAGCAACGTATACAAACAACACAAAATCGACAAAAGAGTTATGTTGATCTTCATCGAAGGGACAAGGAATTCAATGTTGGAGACCATGTATTTTTACGTGTTGCTCCATAGAAAGGAGTTACGAGATTTGAAAAGAGAGGAAAGCTCAACCCTCGATTTATTGGTTTATTTGAAATCCTTGACCGACTAGGAATTGTAGCTTACAGATTCGCCCTACCGCTAAGCATGTCTCGTGTTCATAACGTTTTTCACATATCCATACACGTAAATATGTGAAAGACCCAAACCACATCATTGAATTAGAACCAGACGAAATATCAGAGGATTTAACGTATGAGGAGGTACCTGTCAAGATTTTGGATAAGAAAGAACAGATTCTACGCTCAAAGGTTATACCTCAAGTCAAAGTTTTATGGAGAAACCATGATACAGAGGAAATGACCTGGGAGTTAGAATCAGAAATGAGAGTAAGGTATCCTCACCTATTTGAAATGCCCAGTACGTACGCCAATTTCGAGGACGAAATTTCATAAGGGGGGAGATTGTAAGGCCCCGACTTTTATGAAATGAAAGTTTTTTTTTATGATTATTTTAAACAGTGAAGTGTTTAATTGATAAAATGTTATAGTTAAGGGTGATATATGTAAATTATCAGATAAACAGTATGTCAGGAAATATTCTTTTTGTCGGAAAATATTCTTTTTGTCGGGAAATATTATATTCGGTAAAGTACGACGGCGCCGAAATAACAAATCATTAGTGGGCCCCATAACGACTAATTGTCGGATACAAAAAACGACAGTTAATATTTTTATACAAATTGTCAACGGTACTATCACCTGTAACTGTTAAAATACTCGGCAATAAAAGAACATTGATTATAATGTAATATATATGATAAAATATTCAATAAAATAAGATACTATAAGAGAACAAAAAGCATCCAGCAAACAATATAACTTTAATGTTTTGAAGTCCTAAAAATAACAAAAATAATCATCGATACTTCAAAACATATAAGTTATAAAGGAGCAGAGAATCCCCGAGAGTCCCAGAGAATTTGAGTATCCAATGCAGAGAGGCAGTTCATCGAGGTAATGAAAAATCCCTGCTTCCTAGCTAAACACTGCCTCAATACAGAATTGAATTTGATATTCTGAAGCAAAATTTGGTGAGTTATAATTTAAATTATTAATAAGTTACTCTATAATAACAGATTCAACATGTGTTGTGAGCTTGTTTAGGGTAATTTACCTTTTCCCTTTCTATCTCAAGATGGAAACATGATAAAACTTAGAGGTCTTCCATGGGTAGGTTGTCCTTGCAAGCACATTGGATTAACATTTTTTTTGATAAATTAGCTTAAACTTGGTACTTAAAAGTACTATTAATTATTGTTTGTGCGAAAAGAGAATTGCATCGTTTACGAACTTTTTGTGCATTAATATGGCTTTGCTCTAACCATATAAACACTTGAAATTGAATAGGGTCTTGTGCTAGCATTAAGAATTTGTCAATTGGTCATCTAATCTATCTTGGAATGTTATTATTGTTTACTTCTTATGCTTGGCGCTTAACCAATATTTAATTTGATACTTGATAATTTGGTAACATTTTCTACTTTAAGCATATATGGTAGATACTCTGGTTATGGCTTGTTAGTTGATTGCTGAATTATAAGTTGATATATGGCGACCTTCTTTAGGATGTTTCCATTTATAGTATCTTACTTTTTGCACTTTACCCCCACTCTCTTTTAAAACCTATTCTTTTTTTTATTTTTTTATTTTTTAAAATTCAGAGATGTTTTATGGGGCAGATAGAGGGGAAGGTTGGATGAGAGAGAAAACTTGTTTGAATTGGAGAACATGATAAATTTTCTACCAGTATTTATCATACTTTGCAAGGATTGTGCTTTTGCATATTGATAACTATTAGGAAATTACAATAAATTGGTTATGCAGTTTTCTAGTATGCGTCTTTTTTATTTGAATATGATATCTTAACCCCATTTATGTGACAGAATGGGTTGATCAAATTTATGGAAATTCCACCTCACGAATTTTGAGCTGACATGTTCTCTTTTTATTATTTTTTTCCATATAATAGAAATTTCCTAACAAAACTACTAAAATACAATTATAGTGGAGAGTGTCCTTTAAAGTGAAAAAGAACTAAAGGATATTGAAAGAAATAAATTTATTATGAAATTGCCTTCTAATCCATTTGAATAACCCCTTTAAAAGCTCTCACGGTGGAAGCTCTAACGTGGAATATACTGTTGACTGAGCATCCTAGCATTACCCGAAAGGTCACAAAGAAGCTACACCCCCAAAGAATTCTAATATCCATTTCACCACCAAAACCTGGGAACCTTCAAAAGAAAATACCCAAATATATAGAGTGCTTATCCTAGAATCCTCAAATAAACTAATATAAACAACTTTCAACATTTTAGCTGTCAGCGCCAAAACTTGTAGCAATGAGATGTTTGATGTTAGTTTGTGATAGAAATTACACCATGTTGCTGAATTTTAATGGTTTTCACTATTTTGCAGGTAAAAGCTGGGGATGCACTTGTCTTGCCAAATACTTCATTTCTTTTAGTTAAAAGAGATTGGTCTTCTGAAATTCGGCTGCATGCTTTAAAAAGGGCTAAATACACTTTACTACATCAATTACCACCATATTCATGATTCGGCCTTCTAAGAATTTGGGCTAAAACTTTACTACATCAAGTGTATAATTTCATACAATTTAGCCCCCAATTTCAGATTCCGGCCAAAATTGGGCGAAATACCTAATTTTTCGGCCAAACAAGTTTTTATATATGGTTTGACCGTATAAAATACGATTTGACTTATTAAATTCGTATAAATAATTAAAACATGTAAAAGAATATTGGTATGGTAATTGTTTGTGAATTTTTGCTTTGTTTTTCTGTTTTATCTTGTATGTTATACTAAATTATTTAATTCTTTTATTTGTCCATTGCTTTCGATATCATATATTTCTAATTTTTTAAACTCAGGTGACTGGCGTAGGCTATTGTTACGTGGGCTTACCGAGTCGTTGCCAGAAATCTTACCATTGTTGTACACTGTAGGTCTTGGTCATGACTATTCGCATAAGTTACATGTTTTAGCATACTTGTGATTCCTATTTCCGTGACACAGCTACTAGAGAGGCATTTTGGAGCTGCTTTTAAGTGAAGTAGGTAAACAACAACTGGACATTGCAAAACAGCATGTAGCCACAGTAACAGCTCCTCTAAATGCTGTCAATGCATATGCTGAGTGGGCTCCTATACCTGATCTTTTAAAATATGGCATAATTCAGGGGCACGGTTTTCTTTTTATTTTATGCATTCTGATTTTAGATTTTTTCATTGAGTATTCAACTCTCTCTGTCTCTCTCTCTCTCCCCCCTCGCTTTCGCTCTTGCTCTATCTTTTTAACAGTTGTAGCGTCTTACTCTCATCACCTGACTTTCATCTCCATGCATGTGAGTTTTTCATGCTCGTCTCCTCAAGGTATGCAACATAGATCCTTTTGAGTGATAATCTTTTGTCATTTGGAAAATGATATGTGAAGTCTGGATATTACACTCTCTCACTATGACTGAGTCCTTGGTTTGCAGGAAGCGACCTATTGACGCAGCCTCTGAATTTGACTCCGCAATGAGTAATATCTTTCAGGTGATGTTGAATGTATCTAGCGACTTCTTGTACAGATCTCGGTCTGGTGGTGGTGTTATCAGTAAGACTAATTTGGAGTTTGCAGAATATATATGTGAGAGTATGGTGTCTTTGGGTTCCTTAAACTTGCAATGTATCAGTGGTGATAGCTCAAGACTCTCTTTCTATCTTCAGCAGGTAATTGATTGGTCTTCAGTATCCTAGGCAAATTTTGATTCACTGTGATGAAATAGTTTTGCATCTAATTAACTAAGAAACATATTATACAAGGATATTTGGACTGCTTGTCATCATTTTTCCTATTTGTTGACTAGTTTAGCTCTAGCCTCATGCCAGTTCACATAATCTTACTCATAGTATTTGTTGGAAATATATGGAAGATTATAAATTATAGAGGAAGTGAAATATAACTTTGGAGAACACTCAAGAATAATTTCATTTCACTTGCTTGAAATGATCCAAGTACATGACTATTTATAGGACTCCTAGGATACTTCTAGAGCTACCATAATAATGACTAAATACATGTACATGAACCTAACCATTACATGTTCTAAGACATTTTCAAATACATTCATGTATCATGCACATTACCTATTCATGTACTTAATTAATTCAAGAACAATCTAGAATTAATTTGGTTTAGTTGCTAACAAGGCCTCCCGTAAACCAAATTTATTCTTCATAATGTCGTAAAACTTTTTAATATTCCGATTCCTTCAAACGCAACAAACTCTTTTGTCATCTCCATTGATGTATATGGCACAAACGCTTGAAGTTTCCATTTGTTCTTCTTGATCTTGCTTACTAGCTTTTCACATTTTGCATGCTTCATAAACTTCTTGTGTTTCTTCTCCATTTTACTATTTATAAACTCTCTTTGATCGAAATACTTCTCGATATTTACCCATTCTATGTCTTCCACAAAATTCATCACTCTAAATCCCAAATCATTACTTTTGATACTCAAAATATTTTTCTCATTCTCTTCTAAATTTCTTAATATGTCAATTAGAACAGTCTGTGATGAAACTGAACCTTCTAGGCTGATCACCTTATTCACAAGATCATCTACCTTCTCTGCTAATTCTGTCACAGTGATGGATCTTATTGAGCCTATCACAAATTGTTCTTTAATCTTCTCGCGTAGCACCTCCAATTTCTGCCCCTCAAGGCCAACCTTTTCCTTATTTACACTTGGTAAATCTTCCTGTACTTTACCAGGATCAAGATTTTCATCATCAGTTTGATCAGGAAGAAACTTGTGCTTGAGTGACTTCAGCCTTTGACAAGCATCCTCAATCTTTTTGTTCTCTCCCTTTGCTTCTGTCGCAGATCTTTCTTGCTTATCCTGCACTTGAGCCAACGTTTCTTGGCACGACTTCAATGTCGCATCAACCATCAAAGTTAGTGAATCATTATCATCAATAATTGTGCCCTCGCCAAATTCATCTTGCAACCTGCTAACCCTTTCTTGCTTTTCCATGATTTTATTCTCAAGTCCCCAGTACTTGGAAATCCAATTTTCATAAGAGCACTTCACAAACTCCTTTGCAGTTTGTAATGCTAGAATATCTTTCTGAAGCTTGATCACCTCCTCCTTTCCTTTTTCTTCTTCTTTTATCTCTTCAAATACTTCTTCACTTGACGTATCTTCAATTTCTTCAACGCTTTCTTTTTCTTCTTCTTTCTCAAAAAAATACTTTTTTATTTTCGTCATGATCTATTTCTTTTGCTTCCCGACATATGTCTTCAAAGTCTTCGTTTTTACTTTCTTCTTCTTCAACTTCATCAATTTCTTCTACAAGTTTCTCATCTTCTTCCAAAAACCAAGACTCTTTAGGTAACGATGGACCTTTATAATCATTGCAAATAAATTCAATTTCATTCCATAACTGAGGTAGAGAATCAAAACTTGCAACACGCATCCAAACTTCTTCATGCATTACTCCTTGCAAAATCTTTCTTGTTCTTTTTTCTTTCATTTCTCGAACTTTTTTCGAAATACACTTTTTTGGATTTGCAATGACATCTTGCCATAAATTGCAAGCATCAAGAAATACTCGAATCCTTATACTCCAAATGTTGTAATTTGTGAACACTAATTTGGCACCAAACCTAGGAAACATCATTTTTCTATAATTTACCTCTCCAAAATTGCTATCAATATGACGACCTTTGTACGTGCTTCAACTCATAAACTTCTTTTTCAATTTTTTTTTCTCAAACTGGCACCTTTGCTAAATTGCATTCCGGAGCTATAACGCGCACACACTTTGCACTCGCCCATCGGAACCACTTTGGTTTAACCTTCTTTTAAACCATCGAATTAACCTTGGCTCGGATACCACTTGTTGAAAATATATGGAAGAGGATAAATTATATAGAAGAAGTGAATTATAACTTTGGAGAACACTCAAGAATAATTTCATTTCACTTGCTTGAAATGATCCAAGTACATGACTATTTATAGGACTCCTAGGATACTTCTAGAGCTACCATAATAATGACCAAATACATGTACATGAACCTAACCATTACATGTTCCAAGACATTTTCAAATACATTCATGTATCATGCACATTACCTATTCATGTACTTAATTAATTCAAGAACAATCTAGAATTAATTTGGTTTAGTTGCTAACAGTATTCTCCAGACTCCTATAATTAATGTTCAAGAAATTAGTTGTAAGGTTGTTCTTTTTATGATTTATGAATGTAATTTCTTGTCAGGCAGTGGAAGTCCATAGGTGATAGAAATACACCGATGGATCAAAATAAGCTATCTACATATATCCAACTTGCTTTGTTTTTTCCCTGGAACAAAATGCCAACTTGCTATTATATTATGCTAGACCTGATCTCTTCAAGCCGAATTACGTATGTGCATAAGTTGAACATACCAAGACTAGCTATCCAAATTCTTAAAGACTTCCCTTCACCTGATGCCATGACTTGCACACACTTTTATTTTTCTCCCTTCTTTTAGTTTTCCCCTTCTCCTTGTTGGTGCGTTCTCACGGATTTAAGACATCTTGAAAATATATTTAGATATTCTATTTGTAATATATTTTTGTATCTTAATATATTCAATTGTACTTAAAATATATAAATATGTTTTTAGCACAATTTAAAAGTCTATGTGCCACACAAAAAAGGGGAACATCTAAAACAGGATGGAGGTGGTACTATTAATTAAACTACAGTGTAATTGACAACCAAAAGGTGAAAGAAACTGATATTTCTACAATACTTTTTGATATTTTCACATGAAAAGTGTCGCTATAGATGTATACCTTCGCTATAGGATCTATAACGACACTTTTCATGTGGAAGTATCATTTTTTGTTGTGAAAATATCAGTTTTCAAAAGTGAATTAGAAATCTCGCTTCATTTAAAATTTAGTCTGAAGTTTCTCCCTTCCAATTCTACATCAAAGGAGTATCCTAAGGCTTAGTACGAATTCAATCTATAATGCCTCAAATTTGGAGCCTCTGTTCGAACTTCGAAAAGACCTTTTGAATGAAATAAAAATCTTTGCAGCATGTTTTGTTCCCATGTAAATTGCGTTTCTAGTTCATTCGCTTTCACTGAGTTCTTATCTCATCTTTTAATAAATTAGAAGCTGTACAAGACTTGCGGGTAATTTTGCTTACTCTTAAATTTAAAGAAGTATTATTGGTGTATTTGTGACGCTCCCAAATTTGGATCTACATCACCCAATTTAAATCGCCAAAAATATAAGTAATATTTATCAATTTTCCTATTTACAACTATTATAATGTCGTGCAAAATATGACAATATATACATTTTTAAGTTCTTAGTACAATTATTGTCACACTATTTTACAATATACTGAAAACTACTATAACTACTCAATGTTCGAAAAAGCTAAAAACGGTACGACGCGTTTTTCTCCAGACAAGGCGATGCGTAAGCCTCGAGGCGGAGTGAGGCGTAAGCCTCGATTAGAAAACCTAAAAGTCTCCAAAAAATTATAAAAAAATGCTAATAAAATCATAAAATAATTCATCATTATAATCAAGGTCATAAAAGACATAAATAACCAACGTCACTTTAATATATTATTACAAAACATCAAAACAACATAATATAAATTTTCAGCCATGTAATCCCTCCTTTACAATTTTTCTTACAAAAATTGCATTCCACATATAAATGAGATTTATTAATTCCAGGAGCTTCGGTGCCATATTTCCAAGCTGGATCTTTCTTGCCCATAATAACAATTCACTGTAATAAAATAAAACATGAACATATTTTTAAATGAAGTGAATAACATTATATATTACATTATACATTTTAATTTTGTTGGAACTTGTGGCTCATATGATGTGTATGAGAGGTAGGTACTGAGATTTGAGAAGTTCTCGTAAAAGGCCAGTGTCGAGTGGAGCGGAGTGAGGGAAGCGGGTTTAGGGGGTGTGCCCCCCCCCACGGTATGGTATGAAGAAGAAGACAGAGTCGAGAAAAAGAAGAAGAAGAAGAAGAGAGAGAGAGAGAGAACCTAGTGGGTGGTCGAAGTCGCACGAAGAACCTGCTTGGCCATGCCTCTCTTCAATTGATAAATATATCGGCTTGAATTGAAGAACTGAACATACTTTGGGCTTTTTTTAATTCAAATCAAGACCTACGCCTTGATACGCCTTGAGGCGAAACGCACTGAGGCGTAAGCCTTAGCCAAATGAGGCGCAAGCCTCTGTATTTCCCTTTGAGGCGTAAGCCTCGCCATAGAACACTGTCGCCTCGCTTTGAGGCATGCGCCTTGAACGCAATTTCAAACCATGCAACTACTAACTTGGACCATCACTCCATTCCCCTACTTTTTCCGCTAGACCCAGCTACACTCTTATTTCCTGAAAGGAATTATGAAACAAAAGAGTGAGCACAAATAGCCTAGTAAAGAATATCATGACTAAGATAAATAAATTATTATTAGCCTTCGACAATGATAAATCAGATATTTAGAACATATGGTAGATGATATAAGTTTTCAATAATTAACTGCAGCGGAATGAAAAATCCATTAGAAGAGTCAAATAGACCATAATGTCTATTATCTTCTCCCATTTGAAAAATTCAGCATTTAATATTTTATTCCTGTAACACCAATCAACAGTTCCTCTTTACACCCAGGCCAAAAAGAACTTTCACCACCTGTCTTTACTTGTAACATCAAAGATCATGATTATATCAATTCATAGTTCTTGGTTATAATCATGACAATCAACAGTTCTTGGTCATAATCATAATCATGCCAATCAACTCATCTTTGCACCCAGACCAAAGATATTCAATTGTAACACCAATGGTCATAATCATGCCAATCAACAGTTCATCTTTGCACCCAGGCCAAAGAGAATTTTCACCAGTGTCTTTGCACACTGGCTAGCTAAAGACACTCAATAATCATATAGTATTTGCACTCAGGCCAAAGATATTCACAATAACTTAGTCTTGATAATTAGTACAAATCAATGATATGATAAATGGACAAAAATAATCAGAATAATAAGATAAAGAATAACATTTGAGATTTGCCATTTAATTTATCTAGAGTCCAAATTGTCAACACGATATTCAGAAAATCGATTAGAGTTCTTGTTAAAATATAAAGTTCACGAAATGTACGGTTCACAGTTCAAATATAATGATTAAAATTTAATAGGAGAATTCAGGTCAAAAGATAATTGATGAAATACCAACTATTAAGGAAATTTTAATCATTTTAGGAATTTTCACCATTTAATGATAAAGCTGTAGAACGAATAATACTTTCTTACCATAATATACGAATGTGAAATAAAATGATATCCCTTACCTTAGTAGGAGACTAGATCTGACTGTTATATAGGAGATTAACTTGAGAAATTCTTGCACTATTAACAACACTCAAAGTATCCTTATACTAAAAAAAATATTCACAATATTTTATTAGAAGAATTTTGTGTTTCTGGTGTGTTCTTCATTGCTCAATTGAGCAACCTATTTATAGGAGAATGGTAGCACACCACGTTTGAAAAAATAAATAAATTAACGGACGAAGCTTGGCACGCCACGTTTGAAAATCGTTCGTCTGATTTTTATTTTAATAATATAATATTATAATAAAACAGATAACTTTATATATATTATAATATATTATAATAAAACAAATAACTTTATATTTATTATAATATATTATAATAAAACAAATAACTTTATTATAATATATCATAATAAAACATATAACTTTATATTTATTAAAACAAGTCGGTCTCTCAGAAGGAAAAGAAAATAAGGAACCACGCTTGAAAAACTTTTGCTGGTTTGATAAAACAAGTGAGTCCCATAGAAGAAAAACCAAACTTTAGGTAAACCCATTTTGACAAAGTATGAGTGGTGGGTCCCACAGGAGAAGTAAGCCAAATGTACAAGAAATGTCTTATGTTAAACCCCTCTATTAAATTAAAAATTGAACAAATATCTACCACACATCACTTATCTTTAATCAACATATTTTATTTATCAATTATTCATAATTATCATAGACCCATAATACTGGCAACTAGATCGTTCCCAGTAAAGAGAGGGCCTTCCGTATAAACGGCGCGCAATCAAATAACCCATTTCCTCGTTAGAACTCTCTAGATATTGCCAATAATGTTAAATGGTCTAATGATATCATATCAAATAATATAAGTTATTGTGTCGTGACAATTATTGATTTAATAATATAAAATACTGTGCAGATGTTACTGTAACAATTATTGATTTAAAATACTATGCAATTGCTACTGTAACAATTATTGAATTAATAATTATAAAATATTGTGCAATACCGTGTGCTACTGTAAGGTACCACGTGGTACTGTAGAGTACTGTGTGCTACTGTAATTTTATCACCAGGTATTTTAACAGTTGCAAGTGATAGCACCATTGACAATTTTTATAAAAAAGTTATTTCTGTCATTTTCAATATCTGACAATTATGTCGTTGTGGGGCCCACCAATGATTGATTGTTTCGGCGCCGTCGTACTTTACCTAATATTCCCGACATAATGAATATTTCCCGACATACTTTTTATTTTATAATTTGCACATATTACCCTTAACTTATCAGTTTATCAATTTAACAACTTACTGTTTAGAATAAGAATTATAAGAAAATTTAATTCTATTTATTAAAAGTCAGGGTCTTACAATCTCCACTCCTTATGAAATTTCGTCCCCGAAATTGACACACATAACTGGTATTTCGAAGAGGTGAGGATACCTAGCTCTCATTTCTGATTCTAACTCGCAGGTTATTTCCTCTGTATCATGGTTTCTCCATAGATCTTTGACTTGAGGTATAACCTTTGAGCGTAAAACCTGTTCCTCTTATCCAAGATCTTGACAGGTATCTCCTCATACGTTAGATCCTCCGCTATCACGTCTGGTTCTAATTCAATGACGTGGTTCGGGTCCTTCACATATTTGTGTAACATAGATATGTGAAAAACGTTATGAACGTGAGACATGTTTGGTGGTAAAGCTAGTCTGTAGGCCACAGTTCCTACACAGTCGAGGATTTCAAATGGGCCAATAAATCGAGGGTTGAACTTTCCTATCTTTTCAAATCTCGTAACTCCCTTCCATGGAGCAACACGTAGAAATACATGGTCTCCAGTATTGAATCCTTCGTTCTTTTGATGAAGATTAACATAACTCTTTTGTCACACTTGCGTTGTTTGTATTCATTGTCGTATTATTTGGATCTTTCTGTAGTCATGCGTACCAACTCTGGGCCCAACAATTTTGCTTCTCCTACCTCGTCCCACAATACTGGAGAGCGACACTTTCGTCCATACAAAGTCTCAAATGGAGCCATGCCTATACTTGCTTGATAATTGTTGTTGTAGGAGAATTCAATCAGAGGTAAGTACTTGTCCCAACTTCCCTTGAAGTCTAGTAAGCAAAGTCTCAATAGATCTTCGAGAGTCTGGATGGTCCTTTCTGATTGCCCGTCCGTCTAGGGATGGTATGCAGAACTGAATCGCAGCTCAATGCCATAGCTTTTTGTAAGCTGATCTAAAATCATGAAGTGAATCTGGGATTTCGATCAGAAACTATGGATATTGGCATGCCATGCTGTCCCACAATTTCACTAATGTACATACTGGCAAGACGTTCAAGTGAATAGTTTTCTCGTATAGGTAATAAATGAGCGGACTTAGTCAATCTATCTACAATGACCCAAATTGTGTCCATGCCTTGAGAAACTTTGGGAAGACCTGTCACGAAATCCATAGTGATATGCTCCCAATTCCATTCTGGAATCTCAGGTGGTTGCAATGGACCTTTAGGTACTTGATGTTCTGCCTAGACATGTTGACATGATAAACACCTTGAGATAAACTCTGCAATCTCCCTCTTCATATTGCTCCACCAAAATGTAATTCGAAGATCACGATACATTTTGGTATTTTCAAAGTGGATTGCAAATGGTGTGTTGTGTGCCTTCATCATGATTTTATATTTCAATTCAGGGGCGTTAGGAACACAGAGTCAATAGTTGACTCGAAGTATTCCTTCGTCGTCGATTCTTGCTTCCGGAATAGCACCATCTTGTACCTCTTTCATCATATTCACCAGCTCTGGGTTAGTAGCTTGAACAGCTTTAATTTTATCAATTAAAGTCGGTTCGACTTGTACATATGCAATCTTTTGTGTGGGTCCCTAGTGTCTTTATTTCTATCTCCATCTTCTATAAGTCAGACAAAATGTACCATTGTGTTGTCAGTATTGCACTTGTACTTGCATATGATCGTCTGCTTAATGAGACGGCTACTACGTTCGCCTTTCCAGGGTGGTACTTGGATGGTATGGTCGTAATCCTTTAACAGCTCAAGCCAGCGCCGTTGTTGCATATTAAGTTCTTTCTAAGTGAAGAAATATTTGAGGCTTTTATGGTCCGTATAGATCTCCACCTTCTATCCATACAAATAGTGTCCCCAAATCTTTAATACGAAAACAACCGCTGTCAATTCTAAATCCTGAGTAGGGTAATTCTTCTCATATTCCTTGAGTTGTCGAGAGGCATAAGCTATAACTTTCCTGTGTTGCATGAGAATGCAACCAAGGCCTCTGCCTGAAGCGTTGTTGTAGATGACAAATCCTCCCGATCCTGATGGTATGGTCAGAATAGGAGCTGAAATAAGTCTCTTGAATTCTTGAAAGCTCTTCTCGCATTCTTCGCTCCATTCAAATTTTGTGCTTTTTCGAGGCAGCTGAGTTAATGGAGTGGCAATTCGAGAGAATCCTTCAACGAATCTCCAATAATAACTAGCTAAGCCTAGAAAGCTTCGTACTATTGCTTCAATCTTCGCAGGGTTAACCGATATTCCTTATTTAGAGATCACATGTCTAAGGAACGTTACCTCCTCTAGTCAGAACTCGCATTTCTTCAACTTGACATACGACTTGTTCTCACGAAACTTTTGGAGTATCAATGTCAAGTGGCGTTCATGATCTTCACAGCTCTTGGAGTATATGAGGATGTCATTAATAAAGACAACCACAAAATGAGCCAAATATTCCTTGAATATTCGGTTCATCATGTCCATGAAGGCAGCATGAGTATTAGTTAGTCCAAAAGGCATGACTAAGAACTCATAATGCCCGTACCGAGTTCTGAAGGCAGTCCTTAAAATGTTATCAGCTTTAAGCTTTAACTGATGGTATCCAAAACAAAGATCAATCTTTGAAAAATATTGAGCACCTTGCAACTGATCAAACAGGTCGTCAATTCGAGGTAACGGGTACCTATTTTTGATTGTGACATAGTTTAACTCTCGATAGTCAATGCACAGCCTCATACTCCCGTCCTTCACGAATAAAACAGGAGCACCCCAAGACGATGTGCTCGGACGTATGAAACCAGTATCTAACAATTCCTGTAGTTGAATTTTCAACTCTTAAAGTTCAATGGGGGCTATTCAGTATGGGGCTTTGGAAATAGGTTTAGTACCGGGTTTAAGGTCAATATAAAATTCAATTTCACGGTCTGGAGGGAAGCCAGTAAGCTATTCAGAAAATACGTCAGAGAATTCATTAATAGTGGAAATATCATTCAAGTCTAACGTATTTTTGTTTAAATTAGTGATATGGGCTAAAAAGGCTTGACATCCGTTTTTCAATAAGCGGATGACTTTATGGCTAGAAATGACAGTTATTGATTTTAACGGTTTGGTCGTTTGAACTTGTATAACAGGTTGATTAGGAATATAAAAACTAATGATCTTATGAAAATAATCGATTTTAGCATGATGGGTAGTCAACCAATTAATTCCTAAAATCACATCAAATTCATGCATTTCCAAAGAGATAAGATCAACGAGTAATGTGCGGGTACCGATTTGGACTAAACAAAATTTATAGACGGTAGACGTAACGAATATTTCTCCTAACGGAGTTTCAATAGCCAAGTCAAAGTCTAATTTTTCAGGAGTCAAGTTCAAATATTGTGCACATGCAGGTGAAATAAAGGAGTGGGTAGAACTAGTATCTCACAGGCAATAGAGTACTTCACAAGAGTTTATGAGTAGCTTACCGGTTATAATTTCGTTTGGGTTTCATGCCTTTTGGGATGTCATAACAAAAGCTCTCCCCTGAATTATAGGTTTTGCCTTGTCTACGTTAGCCTTGGGTGTCACCAGTACAGATGGAGTCAATTTTGCCTAATGTGACCTCCTTCCCACAGTTGTAATAGACCTTGGCTGACTGAGTACAGTTTGGGCTGATATGTCCCTCCTGTCCACACTTATAACATCTGACTGATACTCGTTCTCCTCCTTTTGAAATTTGTGCCAGTGCCTTTCCACGATCATTATTGAACCTTGTTCTCTTGAAGGCATTTCCATTAAACTCGCTCATTCTACTTTTTGTGCCAGGACTGCCACCGAAGTGGTTTCCATTTTTGGCATGTTGATTTCCTCCTCTATGCATCTCATTGTTCCGATTCTTGTTGCCATTGTTACGATTATGACTTTTCTCCCTTTGACGATCATTGCCTCATGGTTGAAATGTCTCATTTTCTCGCTCCAATAACTGAGCCCTATCCATAATATCTGAATACAAACGAAGTTTATGAGAAATGAGGTGTTGACGAATTTTAGGTTTTAAACCTCTTAGAGATATTCGAGTCATCTGTTCCTCATTGTCCACCAAATGGGGTGCAAACCAGGACAATTCAGCAAACTTGGCCTCGTACTGCGGTACAGTCATGTTTTTCTGCTCCAATTTGATGAATTCTACCTCCTTCATATGACGAATACTCTCTGAAAAATACTTTTCATTGAACAATTCTTGGAACTCCACCCAAAACATCTCGGGTGCCGAGAGATGAGTACGTTTCACTGATTCCCACCAGTTATCTACCTCTCCACGTAGCATAAAGGTGGCGAAGGGAACTTTTTGTTCATTTTTACATCATAGTACATCAAATATTTTGGTAATTTATTTAATCCATACTTCTGCCTTGAGTGGGTCTGGCTTTCCGACAAACTCAGGCTGTCCCAGTTCCTTGAATTGCTTAGTAGTGACCAGTCTCGAGTTACCGGCGTTTCCACCTGTATTATGAACAGGAGTTTCTCTTGACTGGTTCTGCATATACTGTAAAAAGCTCCTTAAAAAACCATCATTCATCATGTGGTTAGTGGTGTTGTTTACAGGAGAATTATTGCCCTTTTGATTCATAGCATCTTGGTTACTGGTTGGCAGGGTCTCAATTGTCTTATGTACTCTATTGCTCATCTCTTGGTTTTCAGATGTCATTCTTAAATGCTGCCACAAAACAAAGGTTAATTGATATATCACATCTTGTCCATATATCTAGACCAACTAATTAAATAACAAAATTCAACTTAGGTAGGACACACACTAGTGAAAGATTTTACTCGTCTCTCCTCTCCTAATTCTAATCTAGATCTCCACCAGAGATCATATCCCTAAGCTCTAATACTAACTGTGACGCCCCCAAATTCGAGTCTTACACCACTCAATTTGAGTCGCCAAAAATACAAACAATATTCATAAAATTTTCTATTTACAACTATTATAATGTCGTGCAAAATACGACAATATATACACTTTTAAGTTCTCGGTATAATTATTGTCACACTATTTTACAATATACTGAGGACTACTACAGCTACTAACTCGAACCATCACTCCATTCCCCTACTTTTTCCGCTAGACTCAACTACACTCTTATTTCCTAAAAGGAATTATGAAACAAAAGGGTGAGCACAAATAGCCCAATAAAGAATATCATGACTAAGATAAATAAATTATCATTAGCCTTCAACAGTGATAAATCAGATATTTATAACATATGATAGATGATATAAGTTTTCAACAATTAACTGCAGCAGAATGAACAATCCAATAGAAGAGTCAAATAGACCATAATATTTACTATTTTCACCCATTTAAAAATTCACCATTCAATATTTTATCCCTTTAACACCAATCAACAGTTCCTCTTTGCACCCAGGCCAAAGAGAACTTTCACCACCCGTCTTTGCTTGTAACACCAAAAATCATGATTATACCAATTCACAGTTCTTGGTCATAATCATGACAATCAACAGTTCCTGATCATAATCATGCCAATCAACTCATCTTTGCACCCAAGCCAAAGATATTCAATTGTAACACCAATGATCATGATCATGTCAATCAACACTTCATCTTTGCACCTAGGCCAAAGAGAACTTTCACCACGTGTCTTTGCCACACAGGCTAAAGACACTCAACAATCATATAGTCTTTGCACTCAAGCCAAAGATATTCATAACAACTTAGTCTTGATAATTAGTACAAATCAATGATATGTTGAATGGACAGAAATAATCAGAATAATAAGATAAAGAATAACATTTGAGATTTGCCATTTAATTTATCGAGAGTCTAAATTGTCAACACGATATCTAAAAAATCGATTAGAGTTCTTGATAAAATATAAAGTTCAAGAAATGTACGGTTCACAGTTCAAATATAACGATTAAAATTTAATAGGGGGATTCAGGTCAAAAGATAATTGATGAAATACCAACTATTAAGGAAATTCTAATCATTTTAGGAATTTTCACCATTTAATGATAAAGTTGTAGAATGAATAATACTTTCTTACCATAATATAGGAATATGAAAGAAAATGATATCCCTTACTTTAGTATGAGACTAGATCTGACTGTTATATAGGAGATTAACTTGAGAAATTGTTGCACTATTAGCAACACTCAAAGTATCCTTATACTCAAAAGAAATACTCACAATATTGTAGTAGAAGAATTTTGTTTCTGGTGTATTCTTCATTGCTCAACTGAGCAACCTATTTATAGAAGAATGGTAGCGCACCACGTTTGAAAAAAAAACTGACGGACGAAGCTTGGCACGCCAAGTTTAAAAATCGTTCGTCTGATTTTTATTTTAATAATATAATATTATAATAAAACAGGTAACTTTATATATTATAATAAAACAAATAACTTTATTATAATATATCATAATAAAACAAATAACGTTATATTTATTATAATATATTATAATAAAACAAATAACTTTTTTATAATATATCATAATAAAACAAACAACTTTATATTTATTAAAATAAGTTGGTCCCTCAGAAGGATAAGAAAATAAGGAACCGTGTTTGAAAAACTTTTGCTGGTTTGATAAAACAAGCGGGTCCCACAGAAGAAAAACCAAACTTCAGGCACACCCATTTTGACAAAATATGAGTGGTGGGTCCCACAGGAGAAGTAAGCCAAACGTACAACAAATGCCTTCTGTTAAACCCCTTTATTTACATCAAAAATTGAACAAATATCTACCACACATTACTTATCATACTTATCTTTAATCGATACATTTTATTCATCAATTATTCATAATCATCATAGACCCACAATATTGACAACCAGATCGTTCCAGGAAAGAGGAGATCTTCCGTATAAACGGCGCGCAATCAAATAACCCATTTCCTCGTCAGAACTCTTTAGATATTGCCAATAATGCTAACTGGTCTAATAATATCATATCAAATAATATGAGTTACTGTCGTGACAATTATTAATTTAATAATATGAAATACTGTGTAGATACTACTGTAACAATTATTGATTTAAAATACTATGTAATTGCTACTGTAACAATTATTGAATCAATAATTATGAAATATTGTGCAATACTGTGTGCTATTGTAGAGTATTGTGTACTACTGTAATTTTATCACCGGGTATTTTAACAGTTGCAAATTATAGCACCGTTGACAATTTTTATAAAAAAAGGTTATTTCTGTCATTTTCAGTATCCGACAATTAAGTCGTTGTGGGGCCCACCAATGATTGGTTGTTTCGGCGCCGTCGTACTTTACCTAATATTCTTGACAGAACGAATATTTTTCAATATACTTTTTATTTTATAATTTTCACATATCACCCTTAACTTATCATTTTATCAATTTAACAACTTACTATTTAGAATAAGAAATATAAGAAAACTAAATTCTATTTATTAAAAGTCGGGGTCTTACAGTAATGGTGTCTATGAACTTGCTCAATCTTTTCATTATTTGACTGTCGCACTCAAAATTTTACTTTTTTTGTTTAGCTATGTTTTTGATTCTCCCACAGTTTTGTTGTAAGTTGATGAACTAATTTAAAGTAGAAACTCTAACCTAAGAGCTTCTGGTAGCCATTCTTAAAGTCATGCAGCCTGGCATGTTAAACTACCACATTCCCGTAAAGTTCTACTTAATTCATCAAACAATCTATATCAATCTTTCAGTGGCTGCCCTTAATGCAATTTTCTCTCCTATGCGGATAAATACTTTTTATTGAGAAATAATGAGAGAAACGAAAGTGAAAAAAATGGGGCAGATTGACAGCTGTCATAATTAACCTTTTTCGTTGCTTTTCTTTTTTAAACCTCTAATAGGTACGGTTGCTTAAGTTCCTAGTAAGTGTTTTATGTCTGTTAGAATAGCATATGTCAAAGGAGAAAAGCTTAGGCTAATTCTCCAAGTTGGCTAAACAATGCATATCAAGCTTTCAACACTGCTCCTTAAAATAGACCACCTCTCAGTCTCACATGTGGTTTTTGTATAAGTTCTCACTAGGATTATTTTTCCCCTACGGAAGACTCTTGGTCCTCCTTTATTGTAGTGATTCTCTTCTCCAACCATATGAAAGTGTAATGTAACTCCATAAACATCTTTTGAGATGCTGGGATATTTTCAGCATTTTAAGCTAGCGCTTCACTATCAATCTCTACACTTTTGGCTGGTATGTGATATATATCTTTTGCAGAATTCTTCTAGGAATTCAATAAAATGCTGTGCACTTTGTAAGGTTCTTATAGATATATCCTGTTCACTTCTATAGTAGGCACTGTTGAGAGATTTATTGTCCAAGCCAAAGATTGTTGCATATGCAGCTGTAGACAGTTCAGTTAACAATCTAAGCTCTGCCTCCGGACAGGCTGATGATGGAAAGAGAATGATTTTAACTTTTCTGAATGATGATATTTGTAGTGCTATGCTGGAAATATCTTTTCAGCGCCTTCTCAAGAAAGAAAAAGTACATCCTGGAACAGCCCATTCTTTTGGGGCAATGGAATTATGGAATGATGATTTTGAGGACAAGGGGGATTTCAGTTAGTATCGTTCTAGTATGTCTTGCATGGCTATTCCTCTTCTTTCAATAACTTTATACTCTTTTACTGTTAATAGTTCCCCGAGAAATGTATAGGTTTCCTTCTCTATCTTCTTCTTTTTTCTTTTTTTTTTAATAGATCTTTTAGGAAACCCAAATGCTTTTAGGAAACCCAAATGCTTTATTCTTCTTAATGGAGGCTTTTGGAGGTGTAGCTGATTGGCTGGCTGTCCTTGTTAAGGCCTTATACTTATGTCCGCTTCTTATTTCTTGTTTTAGGACTTCTTTTATCTGAAGTAAGAAAGGAAACTGAATGGTTTCTTATAGTCAGATTGCTGACGGTTTGAGTTGAAAGAGTTTACAAATGTTCTAAGAGTCAAGATTCTTTCTGCTTTCTCGATTTCTTGTATGAAGGCTTGGTGGCCAGCATGTGTATACATTTTAGCCTTTTGGGTCAAGTTCTGCCATTATTGTAGCTCATTATAGCTTTGCAAAATGAACTCTTGCCAGCTGAAAATTGAACATTCTAGAAATATTCAAGAAGATTTAATTTAGAATTAGTAGATGGAATCAATTCCGAAAGATGGAAGAATTTTGAGCTTATAGACAACAGCTATTAATACAATATATGTATATAAAAGCAAAAATGAAAGGAACTAAAGGGTTGGTGTAGGCAACAGAAGGTATACTTTTTGAACTATTCATGCTGACTTTAAAATACTTTCATAGGAATAGTAAAGCAATCATCGTCCCTTGACAAATTCCTAATTTAAATAACAGACGCCGGTATTACTTGTTATGCCTTAGTTTATTGGTGAAGGCAATCTCACGAACAAGAACCTTGTTCTTTTCAATGAAGTTAAGTCTGTGAAGCCTTATCTAAGACTTTAATTAGGATGAAAACTGCTGATTTATGTCTTACATTTTTAGTCTTTCTTTTTACTGATGCATATACCCTCAATTCAGCTGGAGTTGATTCATTTTATCACCTTTAGCAAGCCTATTCTAGCTGCTACTAAGGTGTCCGAGAAAATCATAATGATCATTAAGAGCCTCTTGATTGCTCCAACGCCAACTCAGGTTTGATTGCAGACACTTTCTCTTGCATTTCCTCTTTGGAGTTTACTGATTACTTTTTCCATATCCAAGAATTGTCACAGATTTAATTCATATTTGTATTGAACTTAATTACCAAAAATAGTAATAATGATAATAAAGAAGATGTGTTGATCTTAACACTTGTCGACATGATTTACAATTTGATGGTGCAGAATTTGGCTGTACTGGAAAGTATGCAGTTGACTTTAGAGAATGTTGTGAGTGCAGTTTATGATGGAGCGAACGAATATGAAGGGAGTGATTCTGAAATTCAACTTTCGTTGGGCAGAACTTTTGAAGGTTTTCCAATGACTTGTTCCTCATACATTATAAAGAATTGAAGGTTTTCATCATATACTGAAAATTCTGATTACTATGAACTGAAGGTCTACTTCAACTACTTCTTTCTCTGAAATGGACTGAACCGGCACTTGTGGAACTACTCGGGCACCATTTAGATGCACTGGGTCCCTTTTTGAAGTACCACTCAGATGCTCTTGGCAGTGTAATCAATAAGTTATTTGAGTTCCTAACCTCACTGCCCTCTGTTGTAAAGGTATGTTTCATAATCATTCTCTGTATGATTTCTGTTAGCTGACAAGGAATCGTATTTAGATGTGCATTTATCAAGCACTCCAATTTTGGCAGGACCCTTCAACAAGTACAGCTCGGCATGCAAGATTGCAGATTTGTACGTCATTTATTCGGCTTGCAAAAGCAGCTGGGAAAAGCCTTCTGCCTCACATGAAGGTGATTCATTGTCTCCACCATTTGTGTGGAAAACTTTATACTTCATTTTAATGTAGTAAGTTGCAATGATCAGAATATTTTGTTTTTTATTTGGGGGTGTGGGGTGGGTAAGAGTAGAAATTCTATTTAGAAATAGGAAAAATTTGATGGAGGACAAGGAATTATCCTTGAAATACTTAGCGGATGTCCAAAACATAATCCCCTAAATCCCAAAGCAAAGAAGGTAAAGGAACTCCATCCCAAAGTAAAGGAAGAGAGAGATAACAATCATTAAACACTCCAGCATTATCCTGTCCAAATGCGACACAAAAGAGCAAATGAAGCATATCCCAATAAGATCTTTCCATCCTCAGAACTTCCAAACCCCCTATGGCTGCTTTGAAGAAAAGTCTCCATAGACAATATATGGGCAGTCCCAAGCCTCGTCCACATTAATGCCAAACAAGTAATTGCACAGATCTCTGGCAGCTGAGAAATTAAGGAAGAAATGCTCATGAGACTCAGAACTCTAATTGCACATAACATACAAGTTTGGCGACGAAATTTTATAGTCTTCTCCTCCGCAACAAATCATTAGTATTATGATGTTAACTACCGAAGACCAAGCAAAATCTTAAAGTTTTGAGGGAACCTTGGCCTTTCCATTACGAGAAGCTAAGGGGAACTTAATAGGAGATTGGCTGCCAAAATAATTATTTTCTGAAAAAAATAAAAATTTGTTAAAACCACTTGAAGACTCCAAAGACCACAATTTCCTATCTAGAGAAGTTCGAAAGGAAACAAAGCTGAGAAGGTCCAACGGAGAAGTAAATCCTCAACCTCCCAATCATTCATACTCCAAGTAAAATTATAGTTCCGTGCAAAAGCTTCCAATCCTGAGTAATAAAATGAGCCATAGGAGCATTATGCGAAAAAGAGAAGTGGAAAAATCTAGGCTCGGACATAATGAGAGAATTACAACCCATATTGTCACCCAGAAAACAAATACAAGAACCATCACAAACCCTATAAAGGTTCAGGGGCAAAAACGAAGTCAAACACTGGGAAATAAAGTTTGAAGATCTGGATTAGTTACGTTACTATGAGTAGGTTTACCTTCCCACCATTCCATTGAAAACCAAATTTGCTTCTAATCACTTTATATCGCCTCTTTCACCTGAACATACGCCAGTTCATAAACCTCTAATCCTAGTTTGGTATTCATATCAAATAATAATGTAGATAACTATTATCAGTTTGAGGTGAGAAGACGACTTTTCAATTTGCAAGAATAAGTTGAACTTATCAAAAGGAAAAGAAAACACAAAGAGAAGTTTAGTCTTGAATCGGAAAGATCAATTTGGGATTTCTTTCAAGCAATATTTATAGGAGATAAACTAAACTCTTTTATGGAACAAAATAATGGTGTGTAGTGATGCCAACCTCGTGGAAAAAAACGACTCAATTGGCAATTGGAGCAATTTCTAAAATTATGTCTGGCACCAATTATTATTTGTTTTTTTGAGAAAGAATAATTTATATTACTCACTCCGTCCCACTTAAATTACTGCTTTCCTTTTTGGGATGTACCAAAAAAAAGGATATTTTAGTTTTGTCTTATATCAACTTTACATATTTATCTTGTGTCTTAACAACTTCTACAACTTTTAAACGGAGAAAGGTAGAGTAGAGATAGATCCACAAAGAAAGAATATTTGGGAAACTTAACAAATATTACACAAGATTCCTGTTCTCTTTATATGTGTTCAAAAAGCTAAGAAGCAAGGATACATGTGGGGTCGTGTAGAACGATTTGCCAAATCTTAAATGATTGGGATTCGGGTGCGGGCGGATTTGGCATATATTTTTTTAAAAATTAAATATGTATATATTTATGTGTACAATTTTATATACATTATATATGAGATAAAAGCTATAAAACATTCAACAAAATAGATACAGGAGAAAAATAACAAACATCCAACAAACAATATAAATATTTCTATAAACATGAAGTCATGAACAATAACAAAAATAGTCACAGATAATTCAAAACACGTAAGTTATAATAAGTTACAAAGGAGGAGAGAATCCCAAGAATCGCCGAGAATAGGAGTATCTAATATGGGGATGCGATCGTTCCCCGGGATAACAAATCCTTGCTTCCTAGGCAAAAAGAAACATAACATCTAAAGTGGGATGGATTCCACTTATAACATAGGGAAGGTTTAATTCGTCTTTCTCTCAATCGAGTGTATGACGCCCCCTTTTGGCGCCTTTGCAATTCATAGTTATAATTTTTTTTTGAAATCAAGTGATCTCTACCTAATATGTTATGGTGCAGATTTGTTACTAAACAAGAAATAATACATGCACAATACTTATCCATGATATTTTGTTTACTAACTTTTAGTACTGTTATTCTATAGTCGATAGCTGACACGATGTCATGTTTGCAAAAAGAAGGCGGTTTGCTTCGCGGGGTGCATAACCATCTAGGGGAAGCATTTCTTATTATGGCTTCTACAGCTGGGTAATTACTTTCTTATAACAGGTTTATCTGTCTTTACTTGATGTCTTTTGTTTTGGTTCATTTGCAAGTTTTTAAATTTGGTGCAGAGTTTTTTTTTCTAATTTCCACACACACACCCCACTCACACACCAAAGAATTGAACCCTTGACCTCATGGAAACCATAAGGCAAGAGTTACCACTGGGCCAAGAACCATACGGCATTGGTGCAGAGTTCAACAGCAGCAAGAAGTTTTAGCCTGGTTGCTTGAACCTTTAAGCAAACAGTGGGTACAGATAGAATGGCAAAATGCATATTTATCTGACCCAGCAGGCCTGGTTCAGTTGTGTTCTGAGACACAGTTCATGTGGTCACTTTTCCACACTGTGACATTGTTCGAGAAGGCACGTAAGAGGAGTGGTGCCAGAAAAGGCAATGTAAGTTTACTAAACAATTCAATAGAAAGTTCTACTCCTTGGCATCCGTTAGTTTCTCATTTGTCGTGGATGCTGCCTCCTCACCTAAAAGTAAGTGTGCTGCTCTAGATAACTAGTGAATGAAATTCTTCTATAAAATGTAGTTAATGATCCATCTTATTGACTTGTTCACTGAAAGAACAAATATAATAACTATGTTGGGGAAAATAAGCTTTCCCATAAGTATAAATCAATGGAAGCAATATAAATAAAATAACAAAAATAAATAAGCACACAAGATTTACGTGGTTCCCTCAAATTGAGGTACGTCCACAATGACCGGTAGGTCAGTTTTTTCCACTATCACCAAAAGAGTTTACAAAGTGGCCAGAAAACATAAGCCTTACAAACACACCAAGGTGTAAATCACAAGAGGAAAAATACCTCACAAAGTAAGTAAACCAAATCTCCAAGAACCAACAGCAAGAAAACCGCAATGGTTACCCTCAAATATCAAGTGAAAGATGATGCCCACTTGAAGAACAAATTGCAGATTTTATAGCACCAAAAAGAATAGAGAAGAAGACTACCAAGCTTGCATGTTACCTTGAAGACTCTAAAAGCCCTGGGTATGCAAAAGGTCCACACGGGTAAGCCACCAAAATTAAAAGCCATGTGCTTATCAAAGTGCATACCAAAATTAACAAAGACTATATTTAGGAAATAGATGGGTCCCACAAAGGAGGGAAACCCAACAATTCTCCCCCTCCCGACTTATGTGGAGGATTCGACCATTCCTGCCAAAAGTCGACACTTCTCATGCTTGTCCTTAGCCAATGCCTTAGTCAACATATCCGAAGTGTTATCATCAGTGTGAACTTTTTCAAGTTGCAACAACTTATCATTCAAGACATCACGAATCCAATGATATCTAACATCAATGTGTTTCGATCTCGAATGAAATGAAGAATTCTTACTCAAGTGGATTGCACTCTGACTATCACAATGAAGGACATACCTTTCTTGTTTCAAACCCAACTCTTGTAAGAATTTCTTCAACCACAATAATTTTTTGCAAGCTTCTGTGATGGCGATGAATTCAGCTTCTGTGGTGGAGAGAGCAACACATTTCTGTAATCTTGATTGCCACGCCACTGCTCCCCCTGCAAAACTAATCAAATAACCAGAAGCAGATTTTCGACTATCGACATCACCAACCATATCAAAATCTGTGAACCCATCAAGAATAGGCTCGCCTTTACCAAAACACAAACTCATCTACGAAGTGCCCTGAAGATACCTCAGAATCCATTTCACTGCTGCCCAATGTTCTTTCCCCGGATTAGACAGAAATCGACTAACAACCCCAACTGCGTGAGCAATATCCGGACGAGTACAAACCATGGCATACATCAAAAAACCAACTGCTGAAGCATAGGGAATTTTCTACATCTCATTTTTCTCTTCATCACTTGTAGGACACTGACTTGAGCTAAGTTTGAAGTGGCCTGCAAGTGGACAATTAACACGCTTTGCTTTGTCCATATTGAACCTCTCAAGAACCTTTTTAATATAATTCTCTTGAGATAACCAAATCAGCCCATGTGATCTGTCACGAACAATTCTCATCCCAAGAATTTGCTCTGCTGGACCCAAATTCTTCATGGCAAAGGACTTGCTCAACTCTGACTTCAACTTGCTAATCTTGCTCGTGTCATGACCCACAATAAGCATATCATCAACGTAAAGCAAGAGAATAATAAAATTGCCATCTGGATATTTCTTCACAAACACATAATGGTCTGAAGTGGTTCTTGAATACCCATGCTTAGTCATCAAAGAATCGAATTTTCTGTACCACTGCCTCGGTGCTTGCTTCAATCCATACAAGCTCTTCTTCAATTTGCAAACTAACTGATCATTACCCTTATCTATGAAGCCCTCAGGTTGCTCCATATAAATTTCCTCTTCTAAGTCACCATGCAAAAATGCGGTCTTCACATCAAGCTGCTCAACTTCTAAATTCATACTCGCAGCTATACCAAGCACAGTTCGAATGGAGGATATCTTCACAACTGGTGAGAAGATCTCATCAAAATCAATTCCCTTCCTCTGACCAAAACCTTTCACAACAAGTCGTGCCTTGAATCTTGGTTGAGAACTATTCCCATCATTCTTTCGTCTGAAGACCCATTTGTTTTTCAAAATTTTCTTCCCTTTAGGCGGCTTCACCAAATCATAGGTGTGATTCTCATGCAAAGACTTCATTTCCTCTTTCATTGCCTTAAGCCATTCAGTTTTGTTCTCGTGCTTCAAGACTTCTTGATAAGTCTCTGGCTCCCCCTGATCTGATATCATCACATACTCATTTGAAGAATATTTTCTGGATGGCTGTTTTTCTCTGGTAGATCTCCTTAACGATGTCTGTGGTAGTGGCTCTTGAGGTGGCTGCTCCCCCTCAATTTCTGGCTCAACATCATCTTCCGCTGCATCATCATGAGGTGTCTGCACTTCCTCATCAATATCATGAACAACAGGTGGATCAAGAGGATCTAAATCAACAAGATCATCAATGCTAGACTCAGCTGACTCAAGCTTGTCAATGTCTTCAATAGTCTGATCTTCCAAGAAAACAACATCTCGGCTTCTGACAACTTTCTTGTCAACTGGATCATACAACCTGTAGCCAAATTCTTCATGCCCATAGCCAAGAAATATGCACTGCTTTGCTTTTGGATCAAGTTTGGACCTCTCATCTTTTGGAATATGAACAAAAGCTCTGCAGCCGAATACCCTCAAGTGATCATAGGAGACTTCCTTCCCTGTCCAAACTTTCTCTGGCACATCACCATTCAACGGAACTGAAGGAGACAAATTGATAAGATCAACTGTTGTCCTCATTGTCTCACCCCAAAAGGATCTTGGCAATTTAGAATGTGAGAGCAAACATCTAACTCTCTCAAGGATGGTGCGATTCATTCTCTCTGCAACCCCGTTCTGTTGAGGTGTCTTTTTGACTGTCTTTTCATGCCTGATGCCATGATTGGTGCAATATTGATCAAATGGTCCAATATATTCACCACCATTATCCGAGCGAACACATTTCAACTGTCTACCAGTTTCTCTTTCAACCTTGGCCTGAAAATGCTTAAACACATCTAGAACTTGATCTTTAGTTTTCAGTGTATAAGCCCAAACTTTTCTAGAGTGATCATCAATAAAGGTGACAAAGTATAAAGCACCACCAAGTGTCCTAACTTTCAAAGGACCACATACATCAGAATGTACCAAATCCAGAACATGAGATTTTCTAGATGCAATGTTTCTACAGAATGATATTTTGGTTTGTTTACCATGGAAACAATGAACACATGTTTTCAAAGGCGTACCTTTTATCCTCGCTAGAAGCTCTTTCTTGGACAAAACTTGCAATCCTTTTTCACTCATATGTCCAAGCCTTTTGTGCCATAAATCGGTGGATGAATCATTTTCTAAGGTATTCACAACACCCTTGCAGATTTTTGCTTGCATAGTGTAAAGAGAGCAAGTCTTCTTTCCTTTTGCTACCACTAGAGAACCTTTGGAGAGCTTCCATTTTCCATCACTGAAATTGTTGTTGTAGCCCTCATCATCTAACTTTCCAGTTGAGATTAAATTGAGTCGAATATCCGGTACATGCCTCACATCTCTAAGCAACAATTTGCATCCAATATTTGTTTCCAAGCAAATGTCACCCATGCCGACAATTTTTGACACATCTTCATTTCCCATACGGACATTCCCAAAATCACCTTGCGAGTAAGAAGTAAAGAAATCAGCCCGCGAAGTAACATGAAATGAAGCTCCAGAATCGATTACCCAATCCATCTCTTGGCCAATCAAATTAACGCTAGCATCATCACGGATAATCATGAGTTCATCATCGGTAACTGCAGCTGTATCATTTTGCCTTTTCTCTGAATTTTTCTCTTTGTTTTGTTCCTTAAACTTGAGTTTTTTGCACTCCCGCTTCATGTGCTCTTTTTTGTGACAATAATAGCACTCAACATCTTTCTTTGAAATCGAGCTTGAACGACCTCTAGATTTATCATGGTTGTGAGGAGGCCTATTCTTACTCCTGCCTCTCCCCCGGTTTTCCATCACAAGTGCCTCGAAGTGAGAAGAACCTGATGACTTTCTTCTTGTCTCTTCATTCAACAGGCTGCTGGTAACTTGACTTATTGTTACCACTCCATCAGGTGCAGAGTTACTAACTGTGACCACCAAAGTTTCCCAGCTTTCAGGAAGTGAACTAAGAAGTAGCAAAGCTTGCAACTCATCATCAAAAGTAATTTTCATGGCGGCCAACTGATTCACAATGCTTTTAATCTCATTCAAATGCTCTGCAATAGGAATACCATCCTTATATTTAGAATTCACAAGCTTTCGAAATAAAAAGGCTTTATTCACGGCTGTCTTTCTATCATAAAGACTCTCCAATTTGGTCCAAAGACCATGTGCTGAATTTTCTGTAGAGACGTGATGAAAGACACTATCATCAATCCATTGTCGAATAAAACCGACAGCTTTTCGGTCTAGCTTTTTCCACTCGTCATCTTTCATCCCTTCCAGTTTGCCACAATCACCCTCTATGGGTCCATTCAAATCTTTACAAAACAAAAGGTCTTCCATTTTAGTTTTCCAAGTCACCTAATTTGTGCCATTGAAACTAACCATACGCCCAATGTTGCCGTCCATAATTCTCACACACAAATATAACAAATCGGAACCGAATTAACCAATAGCCTTGATACTAGATGTTGGGGAAAATAAGCTTTCCCACGAGTGTAAATCAATGGAAGCAATATAAATAAAATAACAAAAATAAATAAGCACACAAGATTTACGTGGTTCCCTCAAATTGAGGTACGTCCACAACGACCGATAGGTCAGTTTCTTCCACTATCACTAAAAAAGTTTACAATGTGGCCATAAAACATTAGCCTTACAAACACACCAAGGTGTAAATCACAAGAGGAAAAATACCTCACAAAGTAAGTAAACCAAATCTCCAAGAACCAACAGCAAGAAAACCGCAATGGTTACCCTCAAATATCAAGTGAAAGATGATGCCCACTTGAAGAACAAATTGCAGATTTTATAGCACCAAAAAGAATAGAGAAGAAGACTACCAAGCTTGCATGTTACCTTGAAGACTCCAAAAGCCTTGGGTATGCAAAAGGTCCACACGGGTAAGCCACCAAAATTAAAAGTCATATGCTTATCAAGGTGCATGCCAAAATTAACAAAGACTATATTTAGGAAATAGATGGGTCCCACAAAGGAGGGAAACCCAACAAACTATTGCACGTTTTTGATACTCAGCTGCTTCGTGCTACACATTCTCTTTGGTCTCCACCTGTTACTCTAACATTGCCTAGAGAAATAAAAGCTGCGATGGTTATTAGTGATGTCGAGAGAACCAGAATTCTTGGGGAAGGAAACCCTAAATTGTCTAAAGGTGCATTAACCTTTACAGATGGATCTCAGCTTGACATGAATAAGGAAGGCTATGCAGAGCCCAATGAAACTAATATACGAAATTGGTTGAAGGGTATCAGAGATAGTGGGTACGTAATATACTTCTGAGGGAGTGGTGTTAAATTTGAGAATTGAGAAACTGTTGAGTTAATTATCTACTCCCGGTCCCAAATTAAATGTCCAGTTTTGACTTTTTAAAGTTAAATTGACTATTTTTAGAATTAATTATTAAGCATATATAAATATATTTTTAAAATTATAAAAATTGGGGTTAGTAGTAAATTGTACTCCCTCCGTCCCCAAAGGATGAGCAAATGACAATTTGTACACATATTAAGAAAAATAAAAGTAGAGGAAAGACAAAGAGAGTAAACAAATTTCAAATTTATCATTAGTAACCCTGTAAGATTATATAAAGTGATGAGTACTTTTATTTTTTTTATACTAATGGACCCTACTAATGACATATTTACCCTTTACTTTATGTACTTTATCTCAACCTTTTGGGGACAAAAAAATTTGTACTTTTAGTCATCCTTTTGGGGACGGAGTGAGTATATACTTTCTTTTGGTTATAATCTCTTCATCTATATTTTGGTAAAAATGGTATAATTAGTTTTGAAAATGGTTAATTTGA
This sequence comes from Aralia elata, assembly GCA_034770075.1. Lineage (NCBI taxonomy): Eukaryota > Viridiplantae > Streptophyta > Magnoliopsida > Apiales > Araliaceae > Aralia > Aralia elata. The sequence continues at coordinate 25,869,378 of CM068387.1, forward strand.
CTTTAAAAAGTCAAAACTGGGCATTTAATTTGAAAAGGTGGGAGTATAATTTAGGATGCTAACCCTGCTATAATTTATGATGCTAACCCTGATCCATTTTAGTATTACCTAGAACTTTGATTATGTTAAGACTTGTAATGACTTCAAGCTTGACTTTGAGTTGGGATTTGGCTCACCACATGTCATGACATTACTAGTACTCTTCATAGTAGAGTTGATATATGCAGTCCATCTCACGTGTTCAGTTCTGTGACTGGGGTACTACAATGTGCCCGACTTAAATTCCTGACAGCCTCGTCAGGACCAGTCAGCCCTTAGGATCAACCCCTGATGTTCTCGTCAGGACCAATCAGTTCTCAGGATCAACACCAGGCAGTGGGGGTTCTATAGGTGACGAGGACCAGTTAGTCCTCAGGATCCGATCAATGGTCAACCCTTAATGCCCTTGTCAAGATTAGTCAGTTCTCATTATCAAACCCAGGCAGTGTAGTTTTCTTATGGTAGCTCCCAACGCCCATACAGTGTAGCATTTAGGCCTCAACGGGTAGGGATTTGCTCTGATACCAATAACCTGAGCTCAAGAACAAATTAAGGTTCAACCCACTGTGCCAAGAGCATTGGATCATCTTGGCCCAGTATAAGCCACCCAAAAGTCATGATATATTATTGGCACACTTGGTAGTAGAGTTAAGACCTTATATACAGTACAACCCATTGTATATGTTCCAATGTTGGACTGTGGTGTTACGGTACCTCTACATAAGCAATTTATAATTACTTCATAAAATTGTTGTTTGTTTTTGATATTTTATGTATTCAATTATACATTGTCAGTCATTGTACTTCTCGTTGACATATATCTTTTTATTTGGGAAAATGATAGGTCTTATTGTTTCTATTAATTCTAAATGTCTTTAAGAACACAATTAAATTAAAGAGGACATATATTCTTATTCTACAAGGTTGGAACAACATGATAGCCTGCCACCACTGCCAAGGTTTTACTAAAAAAGATATTTTTACTCTATATGCATTTCTGGTTATCCAACTCGATCATGATACATTACTCCTGACACTAGGCATAACGTATTGGGCTTATCAGCAACAATTGGGGATTCATTTTTCAAAATTTTGGATATTCATTCCGTCGCTTTGGCTCTAGTGGAGAATATACAGCCAATGGAGTTCAGATATATGAGGCAACTTGTTCATTCAATATTGATACCACTAGTTAAATGCTGCCCTTCAGATATGTGGGAGGTGTGGCTGGAAAAGCTTTTGCATCCAATATTGCTGTATTCCCAACAGGCTCTTAGCTGTGCATGGTCCAGTCTTTTACAGGATGGTACAGCTAAGGTTCCAGATCTTCTTTGTATACCTGAAGGGTCAGACTTAAAAGTGGAAGTAATGGAGGAAAAGCTACTGCGAGGGTTAACTCGCGAGATTTGTTCACTCCTCTCCATATTAGCTTCGCCAGGGTTGAATACTGGGCTGCCTTCAGTGGAGCAGTCTGGGCATGTCAACCGTGCGGAAGTGTCTTCTCTTAAGGACTTGGATGCATTTGCCTCGAGCTCTATGGTTGGGTATGCCTGAAGATACCGTTATTAGTAAAGTGACTTTGATGTTGAATCGTGAAAGTTATTTATGGTTATACTTTTCAAATTTGGTTTCTGTGTTTTGACTATTTCATAATTGTGATTCAATTGCAGCTTTATTTTGAAGCACAAAGGCCTATCCCTTTCGGCACTGCAGATAGGTTTGGATGCTTTTAAATGGACAGATGGTGAAGCTGTGACGAAAGTTTCTTCCTTCTTTGGATCTGTAAGTCTCTTGGGTGTTTCATCTAATAATGTTGAATCACGAGAATTTGTTGCAAAAGATTTTTTCTATGCAATAATCCAAGGTTTGGAACTCGAGTCAAATGCTGTAATCAGTTCTGACCTCCTTGGTCTCTGTCGTGATATCTACATTTATTTATGTGATAGAGACCCAGCGCTTAGGCAGGTTAGTCGGATTCCTCAGGCTGTTCGACATATTTGCACTATTACATATTACTATGGTTAATTATCAGAACTTCAAATTTTATTTTTTTGTAATGTGTGCTCACTTTCTTGTGTTCCCACAGATTTTGCTATCCCTTCCTTGCATTACACCCCAAGAGCTACTTGGTTTTGAAGAAGCATTGTCAAAAACAAGTAGCCCGAAGGAACAAGAAGCAGCATTTGAGGAACTTGTTATTATTAGCTACAGGAGATAAGTTAAAAGCACTTGCTAATCAGAAAAGTGTGAATGTAATTACAAACGTTTCGGGTAAGCTTTGGCATCACAAATACTATTTTTTCTCCAATTTAATCGTACTGTTTCATCATTCTTTACTTTTTTGTTTTTATTCCATTCTTGTTTGGTGTGGCTGGGGGTTATCAATATTTTTTCTATTTAAGATTTCTGAACTTAAATTTGCTTTGTACGAGTTAAACTTTGGAGTCCTATGGAAACAATCATGACCTGTTTGGTGGGGCTCGGGGTTATCGATATTTTATTTTATTGAAAGATTTCAGACCCTAAATTTGCTTTGGATATTGTTAAACTTAGGAGTCTATGGAAAGAACCATGAATTCTTGATGTATTGGAGAAACATCAAACATGTATTTAGACATCACAAAATAGTAGATAAAACCGCATAGCTTTCTCCACCATCTTGATCGGTTGAAAAAGAAGGAACTCTTCTTTCTATATCCTACTAAATCGGATCATATCCCCGAAGAGCCTTTTTCCACTGAAGGAGGCGAACTCAAAGTTCCTCGATATTGTTAAGAAATTGGAATGCAGTTTCGTGAATATAGTAGCACCACGTCCATGTTTAAACAAGATATATACATCAATTTCAAGTGCATATAGTGAGGAAAAGCTGATGAATGCCGTGAAACAGAATTACTTTTTCCTTCTAAATGCATTTATAACTTTGCATGTCTAGTTTCTTAAAAGCAATTTTGGTTTTGTTTTTTCACCCTCCGGTTAATATAGTATAACCTTGTTCAGTGAACAACAACTCAATTTGTTAAATGATTCCCCACATCAATGTCCCATATTTGATAGTCAGTCTCAATTTATACATAGATAATTCAGCTTTCAGAGAATATTAAGGGCTACTTTTGTCTATATTGTACTTCACTTGGAACTATTTAAGGAAATGATAGTTGATTGATCTTGCTATTAAGCCCCAACCCTGGTATGTTTCAGCAAGGCCTCGCAATTTAGTCTCTGCTCCAGAATCCAGAACTGATGAAGGCCATATTGGATTGGCAGCAATCGTGTAATGGATCCTCAAGAACTTGACAGCATTGTGTACAGAGCCGAGTTTAACATATTATAAGAGTTATATATTGCAAGATATGCTACGAGACACATCAACCGGTTTTTATTTCATTGTGAAGATCTACAGAAGTTCTGAAACAAATATACCGAATAGGTGACTGAATTGAAAACTTGACAGGATGTATAATTCCGCATTCAATTATAATCTGATCTCATGTTTTTGTGATATGAAAATCAATATGTTTTAGCTTTCGTGTATTATTAGTCTTCTGTCCCCTCCTCCCTCTTCTTGTTTGTTCTTGTTTACCTCAAAGATACCACCCTTTTATTATAGTTTCCCATTTAACATTTAGAAGATCTAAAGTAGACTGCACCAAATTATGAATGAAAGTATTTGGTGCCATGTCGTTTTGGCAGATTTGTTTTTCAAAAAAAAACCACGGTTCAAGAACCTCCCACGCCGCATAAGGGTTTCTCTCCTCCCAAATCCCGCGGGCTTCGCTCCGGAGTATTTGAGTTTCAATCACACTGGAGAATCGGATTTCCCCAAATCCAAATGGTTGTAATGCTGGGAGCAATTCGCCCAGCTCCATCTTCGTTTTGCCCATTTCACCCGCCGATTTTCTCTCTCTAAGACTTCATTCCCAGACTCCGCACGAAGCTTCAAGCGTATTTTCAAAGCTTCCCTTCACTCAAGTAAGTTCTCTGTCCTTTCTCTAGCAAGTGATATATTATTCCTTTATTTGTGTAACAAATATTATAGTGGCCTATTTTTCTTAAAAATATTTTATGTCTTTACTGTTATGATTAGAAATTTTCAGTTATATATGAATTAATATCTACTGTTAATATGATATTGGCGATTTACTTGTTAATTTTGTTACTGGGTTGTTTGTGTTTCTTGATTCTATTTGTTCCCTTGATCCCATTTTTTTTGCTTTTTTTTTTTGGGGGGGGGTTTGGGGGCTGAAAAAGTTGTTAAATTCGCTGAAAATGTTTGATGGGTTTGTACAGATTGGCTCTGTTTTTGAGTATATAAATCAAAAGCCTGTTTTCGGAGTGTTGGATTCGGATATACATTTCAATCATAGCAACCATAGACATCAGTTTGAAGGTTGATGAAGTGGATTAGAAATGAAAAAGCAACAGAGGAACTCTAACAATGAGTCTGCCAAATTTGATTTACTTACCATTTCTTTTAATTCTTTCATAATTTGAATGATCGCAAGACTGTGGATTTGTCTTCCCTCCTCTTACTTGATTCATATTCTTTATCAGCTTCGTTTGATAAACGTTTTTGGACTATTTATTCATTTGGGATGTTTCTTTCGCAAGGCTTTTTTCTCTTATTTTGTCAGCCCTAATCCAGCGGACAGATTTCCTTTGGTCAATTATAATTGGAAGGCCAAAGCTCTATAAAAAAAATTAAAGGTTTTGTTCGGTCTTTAGTTATTGACATTTTCAACACTGTTGATATGATTCAGTGACCAAGCACTACAAAGCTTTGTTCCTGAATCTTTTTTTTTTTTAAATCTTTAGTTTATAACAATTTATTTATTTGTCTAGTTTTCACCTTTTGAGATATTGTTTTAGGCTATTTACTTATGGAGCTTTATGATTATCCAATTATCATTTTAACAACTTTATACTCTTAAGTCACAAATATCTTCTCTGGTCTGTTGATGTGTGGTTTTGTTACCATCTTATCAGTTCAAAAAACTTTATGAGGTCTTTCATCATATCTTGAGTTCAAAGCTAGGATATTACATTAGCTTCATCAGTTGTGTATGTCATTCAGGTCTTTTGGCCTTATTACATTGTATAAGTCATAACTTGATCCCATGTTGAAATCTACAGGTTTTAGTTGAGAGCTCTACTTGGAAAAGTCTTGGTGCTGATGAGGAAGATAAACTCAAGTTGTCATTTTGCCAGTGCCATGTGGATCGTTGAGATTGACTTGTCAAATTGTCAATTATTAAATGGCTTTTTTTTTCATTTTGAAATATAAGGCGACACTACGGAATTTGGTAGTCTAGTACATGCTTTCAGTGTAATATGAGAAATTTGTAGTATTGTCTTCTTATTATGGTCATATTTTGGTTGATTTCAGTTGTTTCAGGTAAGTGTTAATGTTTCAGCCGTTTCAACTGTACGTTTTTTAAAGAAATGTAATCCTCATTTTTGTATGGTATGATTGGGTACGCACATTAACCGGCAGCCGCAGTTGAGTTGAACTATGGTTTATGGTGTTAGACTTTGAACGAAGTTAAATTAGCTATAGCGTATCTTACAAAATAAGTTGATGTCTTCTCATTTATGCATATGTATTAATTGTTTGTATATTTTGATACAGTTAAGTTGACTATCTTTGAAGTTTGACCATTTTAAAACCTGAATCAATCAATATGCAACCGCATACATTATAAGAGAGAGGATCTACCGCAGATATATACATAGTAACCCTGCATCTTCCTTGGTATATGCAGTTAATTTGTTTTAGATTACAAATGGAGTAGTATTCAAGACGCTTTAGATTATAGATCATATTGGACACTAATCTTCTAGGAGAATACAAGCCAAAATACAAACAAACAATAAAGATCAAATACCCCATAAATTTTTAAAGAGGAACAGAAAGCACAGACATACTTTTTGTAAATATCCTCCTAACCATAATCCAAAGAGAACTGATACAAATTAATTTAACATTTATCCACACAATGGAGTTGCATAAGTGTGCCTCCAACAATGTAATTTTTCCTATTAATAACACTAAATGCTCTGCTTGCTTCTTGAAGGACAAGGCGGTTGCAGTAGCATTAGTAGCAGCAACAAAGGAATGAAGTTGTTGCCGTCTCTGTGCAGTAATTCTGCCCCACCTGTGAAGGACAAGGCGGATGATGTATGATTTTCTCAAAATTATCACAACCAGATAGCAGAGGATTCCTAAAAAGTTATATGGATATAAACACATTGATACAAATGCTATCCGAATCCAACACTCCGAAAACAGGCTTTTGATTTATATACTCAAAAACAGAGCCAATCTGCACAAACCCATCAAATATTTTCAGCGAATTTAACAACTTTTTCAACCCCCAAACCCCCAAAAAAAAAGCAAAAAAAATGGGATCAAGGGAACAAATAGAATCAAGAAACACAAACAACCCAGTAACAAAATTAACAAGTAAATCGCCAATATCATATTAACAGTAGATATTAATGCATATATAACTGAAAATTTCTAATCATAACAGTAAAGACATAAAATATTTTTAAGAAAAATAGGCCACTATAATATTTGTTACACAAATAAAGGAATAATATATCACTTGCTAGAGAAAGGACAGAGAACTTACTTGAGTGAAGGGAAGCTTTGAAAATACGCTTGAAGCTTCGTGCGGAGTCTGGGAATGAAGTCTTAGAGAGAGAAAATCGGCGGGTGAAATAGGCAAAACGAAGATGGAGCTGGCGAATTGCTCCCAGCATTACAACCATTTGGATTTGGGGAAATCCGATTCTCTAGTGTGATTGAAACTCAAATACTCCGGAGCGAAGCCCGCACGATTTGGGAGGAGAGAAACCTTATGCGGCGTGGGAAGTTCTTGAACCGTGGTTTGTTTTTTTAAAAACGAATCTGCCAAAACGACGTCGTTTTGGCAGACTGTGTACAAATTTAACTTGCAAGGCTGTGTAGCTCCAATATATATATATATATATATATATATATATATGAGAAATGATTCATAGCAAGAACTTGTTATGAATCAAAAATGGACGAACATCATCATTAGCGTCCAATACAGGAATCAACGGCCGATATTAGAATTGAAAAATTACACTCACGAGTTACATTATATATATATATATATATATATGTGTGTGTGTGTGTGTGTGTGTAACAACCCGGGTCAAATCCCGAGTTCGGAACAAATCTTGGGTCAAATCCCAAGTCCGAATCGAATCAAATCCATCCACTCCTCTGATTATTGATTCTATATATCTTGTGATATCTCGTTATCCGTTACATTTTTCTTATATTCCTGTTGACACTCTTGAATAGAGTTTGATCCTTAATACTTTGATTTTATTCTGTAATTTGAACTCATTTCCTTCTATTATAATTTGAACATATTCCATAGTTTTTCAACGATACTCTCATCATATTAATTTGTTTATTTTGTTAATCGTTCAAAATTTGGTACTCACTTAATTATTTCGTTTCTAATTAGATCTTTATTTTGCTTTGGTTTGATCTAGATGTTCCAAACTCTATATTTTGTAATCTTTTGAATTTATTCTTAATGCATAAAACTTTATTGATCTTTGTAGAGCGGTACATGTTGTTACCTTCTTTTGGAGACATTATGTTTATGATTTGATTTGGATCAACATGTACATTTAGAACCCTTTGTTGGTATTATGTTGCATGTGTTGTGACATCATATCTTTGTAGAATAAGCGATAGGGTATACCTGAGCTATAACCACCTGTGGGGATACCACAGGCATGTCCTCTTAGCACCGATGAATGACACCTTCCGTGGCGGTGTGATCAGTCCACGGCGTATCCTTTTGTTTTGTATGCTCTTGGTGTGAGCTTTGGCCATTTGATATGTTTGTTCAGGATGCGTATGGGTTGACCCTAGTTTCTGTTCTGTTTTGCGGATTGGTGATGTTTGTGCTAGATATACCTTCCGATTTGCATGCATTTGGATTCGCGATCCAATGTGTGATTTGCCTGTGTGGCATTATTTTGACTTGCTTGTGTGGCAAGGCATATTTGTGTTTTGTTCTAAGCTCGGTATGAAATAACCACTTAGCCACTTTGATTCAGCCTTTTGTTTGTATTATTAATTTTGTTGATTCGGATATATTCTATTCAAATTTCGGAGATTATATATATATATTTTCATCGGTATTTATTCTTGAGGCCTTCTCAGTATTTTGTTCAGTTGATTTCGTATTTCAGTTATGCATTTTTTGTATATCTTTATCCGTACTGGGCATTTGGCTCATGTTGTGTTTTTCTTCCGGCATTTTTATGTAACAACCCGGGTCAAATCCTGAGTCCGGAACAAATCTTGGGTCAAATCTCAAGTCCGAATCGAATTAAATCCATCCAAACAAAGCCTTAAATTAATGGCCAAATAGTATCTTCTTGGGTCATCTTAGCCCACCACAGGCTCACCCAAAAGGTCATGACTTGAATGTACTATTGATAGTAACTCAATTCCTTATATACAGACAAACTTTTTCCCTTTACAATCTCCCCCACTTAAATTTCTGACGTCCCCGTCAGAACCGATCACACACACAGTCCATAGATCTTTGTCTCTCTAGCCATTGTGGGATAATACCGGCTGGCTTCGTGTTCCCACCTCCGGACCTCCTTCTCTCCATTGTGGGATAATACCACCAGCCTTCGTGTCCCCACCTCCGGCAACTCGATCGGATGACCTGACCCAAGCTTTCGAGAACCTGGCTCTGATACCATATGTAACAACTCGGGTCAAATCCCGAGTCCGGAACAAATCTTGGGTCAAATCCCAAGTCCGAATCGAATTAAATCCATCCAAACAAAGCCTTAAATTACTGGCCCAATAGTATCTTCTTGGGTCATCTTAGCCCACCACAGGCTCACCCAAAAGGTCATGACTTGAAGGTACTATTGATAATAACTCAATTCCTTATATACAGACAAACTTTTTCCCTTATCTTTCGATGTGGGACAAGGGGTGTTACATTGTGTGTGTGTGTTTATGCATATGTATATGCGTGTGTATATTGTATTTATTTTATTTTGTTTTTGCGTTAGGGTGATTAGATTACATGTTTATGATACTAGTCATGTTCAAATCATTTTCAAATGGATGAGATTGGATGACTTTACAACTTTAAAAGTGGATGGATTCTTAACTATTAGGCCAATCATTTGTCTCACTGCATTAGGTGGATTACTTGTACATTTGCATTCTCTTATTGTAGTTAGTTCTTAAATTATGAAATCCTTAGCAGCTTTTTAAAAAAAAAATCAAGAGGTTACAAAATCAAAGGTCAAATCATGGCTTTTTACCTAGAAGCAAGTAGTACGTGGATTTTTCATTTAAATTATTGTTAAGATTTATCGACTTTTTTATATCATATTTTTACAATTCAATATATAATGGGTAAATAATATTTATACACAAACGCACATGAAATTACTCAATAAGATAAATCTAAAAATCACTAAAGAAAAGAAAAGAGAACTGTAATAATAACTTTCCTTTCTTGTATTCAACAGTTACGGAGAGAGAATGGACATGAAAGTTATCTAAACTAAAAAAGGTTTCTTATTTTAAGGAAACGCAGGAATAATGAAAATACTTTAATGAGGGAAGATGACTTTTTTTCCAAATCTTCCCATTTTGCATGAAATTTTATTCAGTTGAGATTACCTTTCACCCATTTCCCTCGCACTTAACAAACACGACATTTGAAAATAAATCATCCATTTTCATTTCTTTTCCCGTCTTTTTAAAAGTCGCAATGTTAGTATGTTGGATTTAAACTTGATTCATTGGTAAACTTAGCGTAGAGCATGGTGCGGTTGGAAGCTCAAACCGCACATGAAACCACTTGGGTGCGGTTTGACAATTTTAAAACCGTACATGACACCGTTTGTGATTGGTGCGGTGCGGTTTTATTTGGTTCGGTTTCGCTTCCAAAACCAATTAATATAGTCAACAATAATATTAAACACATCAAATTCATCTTTATGTATAAAAAAATCTATATATTACTATGTAATTCCATAGGAAATGGGACAACAAAAGTAATTCAAATACTAAACTATTTTACGAATAATAGGAGAAATTGAATGAGAGAATAAGTCATATGAATAATAAAGTGAGATACAAAATTAAGAGATCATACTAAAATAGTGAAACAATAAGCAATACCAAATGGATCATATACCATTGGCAAGAGCGCATCACACACATACCACACCAACAGAAAGATGAGAAATAATGATTCCAAATGCATACATCTAAGGTTTGAACCGAAATCGATCCAAAACCGATCGAACTGGCCGATTTTTATCCGAACCATTGGTCTTGTTTGTGCGATTTTGGTGCAAAAAAATTTAAACCAGGATCGGTGCAGTACGATTTTGGTATTTGTCTCAAAACCACTAGTGCCCCGCACCGTACCGCACTACTTCTTGAATCGATTATGCACCGGTTCTTGAACTGCTATATATATAAATGTTTATTTTAATTATCTCTCCATATTTCATAATATTATTATTATTATATAGTATTATATATAATCAGAGAATCACTAAAACATATATTTTAATTATGTTTTTACTTTTGCATATCAAAAGTTAATTTATGAATATTTTTACATATAGTTGATATGGTTAAAATTATAACAATGTTACTGAAATTTTAATTAAACGTATATTCTTATATTACTTGTTAATATTTCTTGAGTTATTTTAATGAATGTTATTATAATGTATTGTAAAAATATTAAACTAGTTTAACAAATATTAAATCAAAAATATTAGTAATCTTGACCAGTGCAAGTCGGTGTGATTCAGAATATAAATTGACTGGTGCGATTTTGGTATAAAAAATCTTGAACCGGTGCGATTTTTAATATTGGTGCGGCTCCAAATCACTGAAAAACCGAAAGCGCACCGCACCATTGTCATCCATACATACATCACACACATCCCAAATTTAACATATATATATATATATATATATATATAATATAAGGGTAGTTCGGGAGCCTCACAAAACCGCACCCAAACTGTATTTGCAGTTTTCCAACCATTCTAACGCTGCCACATACACCGGAACCTTTGGTGCAGCTCAATCGGTGTCAATTTTTGGTGCGGTTTCGGGGCCGATTTCAATTTTTTACTTAGCCCTAAGTAAACTTAGGGAATTGATATTTTCACATGTGTTTTTGATATTTTCAGAGTCCTTTTTCACATAAGAATAAAATAGGTCTCATTTTCATGTGAAATGACATGTGCAAATAGTGCCTCCCTAAACGTAACCTAACCTGTTTATTTGAATTTGTCGTTCTAGGTGCTTTTTAACTTGGCAAGGACTAACGACTCAAACTTGTCTAGAATTTGGGAACAATGACAGAATTAGCCAATTAGGCGTGTGACGACCCATATATTTATGAATATCACCATGGAATAAGTTGCTTGATAAATCTTAAGAGTACTCTCCTATTCCGAATTCTCTCTAGAGCCTCAGGTAGCACAACCGAGACATCACGATATTAGTTCAAATAATACTCATAAACCACATAGTTATTCATACTCATCGACCAACTAAAGGTTTTTTCAACTTGGAAGCATGATTGTTTGAGTATGAACTGAAAACCAGATCGATTGACTTATCAAAGAACATGTTCAATGGTGATATCCTAAAGATATGGGACTTCTCACAGCTTTCTATGTTTTAAACATATTGCATAAAGGCAAAATCCTTTAGTCGTTGCGAAAAACTTAGATCATCACCTCTTGTTTCAAGTACATGGGATCGGGTAGTTGTCGTAGCATCATCTGACAAGTCATTACCTTTAAGAACTCATGCAATAGCGCTTCTTGTAAGCTATGTTCCATTTGCTGAGCGGCATCAGCTGCAATCTCTTCTCACTGCAGCCGATCGCATATGGTTTAACAAATCTTGCACACCCAACGTGTGAAGGGCCATTGATACAAATTTCATTAACAGTCATTGCCAGTGTTTGCCTCTATTCTCTAGCTGAAGATATTTCTTTGATTCCGCAGATTGTTTGGACATATATTGAGACTTTAGGGAAGTTAGATACTGGTCAATTTCTGTCGGTAATAATAAAAATAATTATAAAACAATATGAAACACGTTATAAATTTTCTCCTCATTTTTTGTTCTTGTAAATTGTTTGTAAAAAGGAGGTCAGGTGATCTTGAGAAAAAGGCCTGCCAAGCTTTATGTAGATTAAAAGATGAAGGAGATGATGCTAAAGAGGTAATTGGGATGCAGCTTCATTCTTGATATTATCTTTTTCTAGGACAGAGAGTACCTTAGACCTAGGAGACTTGCACTAAGAAATTGTTATTAATAACTTTTCCTAGGTTATTGTTTTTAGCACAATGAAATATTTCTTTTATATACATTGACCTTGTACTGTTTAACTGAATTGATATTTTGCATCTAAGATCCTGAAAGAAGTGTTTTCTTCAAGTTCTCCTAGACAAGTGGACCCAGATAATGGAAGTACAGGTGAATCAATTCTTCAGGTAAGAAATATTACATAATTCACATGGATCAGTTCAACTATGGATATTTCTACTTTTTAAGAGTTCTTAGTTCAAGAAAAAAGCACAAGACTTTCTTGCTTCCAATGAATTTGGGGTGTTTTATATTGAAACTCAAAACAAATTTATGTGGTATTATAACACCTCGCCCTACTTGATAAATTTTATGGCTCGAATATTTAGTATCCTCTTATTTATTAACTTACCGATAATCTCCCATTCATGCCGTCGAGACTTCATAACACCTGCTTAACATTCGTATCATCTGTGAACCTCACATTCAATCAACTAGAGGCAACTAGAGGGGATGATCCCAAAAGTCCTTCAAATTCAAACATTTTTAGAGGATTGTGTGGTTCCTCTGTAGGTATGAGACCAAAGATTCTGAAAATTCATGTTTGTCGCCACCATTATAGAAAAACATGCCTGATAGCTGCCGAAATTGGATTGGCTGTAGGATTATGCACTTTAGCGTACCTCTTCTTTTTTGGTACTTTCATACTCTACCTAATGAGATCATATGAATAGCCTAGTGGTATAGGGGTTCACCCCCCATCTGCGGGGGGGATCCAGGGGTTGAATCTCATCTTGTATGACGCAAAATGTAAATTGCCTACTTTGAGCCATTTTTCTTTGTCAAATATACAAGGCTGGAGAAGGAAATTGTGGGTTGTTTGGGGCTGGAGGGGGTTGGGGATCAAACAGATCATACAATGAGGACGCACGAGGTATGTTGATAAGAACAATTAGGAGATATATATACATACATATATATATATATATATATATAGAGAGAGAGAGAGAGCTATAAAGCATCATAACTGGACAAAGCCGTCATGCTGTTTGCTAGTGCAACTCATCATTCAATCAAGGAAGTTATAAAGCCATTAGAGAAAATGGAGTGGAGACACTTAATAACCATATAATTACATGGAAACAGGTGATATAGCAATGCAACCTTCCCAACAAACAAAGGTAGGACCTCCATGGACTGTTGCTTAAGGAAGCCGTCAATACCAAACAATCACCTCTACGCAGAGCAAGCAAACTGAGAGTAAATTTAAGTAGAAAGAACCAAGAATGCACAATCGTGACTCACCTGTTTCAAATTTTCTAGACAACCCTTCTGAAATTTAAGACCCTTTGCCAGCTAAGAAAATATCAGATAATTCACATCCGATGATTACATGCAATGAGGATGGCAAATGACCAACAACAATAGTGTCGGGAAGGGGAGGGAGGCCACTCTCCAGAACCTCATAAAGCTTTTTACTGTACATGGCATTTTATATGTAACCTTAAATGGGAAGGATAAAAGGAATGACATCATCTAATAGGCCAACCCCATAATGGAAATATAAGAGAAAACGGGTGATTAATCATCTCCCCAGTCTTCCTACATGTGCAACGCTAATTTAAAGTTCTTTAGTGACTGTTTAAGTCTTAAAGGCAATTCAACCAACCAATGTTCGAAAAAGCTAAAAGCGGTACGACGCGTTTTTCTCCGGACGAGGCGATGCGTAAGCCTTGAAGCGGAGCGAGGCGTAAGCCTCGATTAGAAAAACTAAAAGTCCTCAAAAAATTATAAAAAAAATGCTAATAAAATCATAAAATAATCCATCATTATAATCAAGGTCATAAAAGACATAAATAACCAACGCCACCTTAATGTATCATTACAAAACATCAAAACAACATAATATCGCTTTGCATTTGAACTTACCGTAAAGATATAATAGGAATTTATCAACTTTTTTGGATAGATAAAAAGGAAAAAAAAATTAAAAAGATGAAATTGTAATAAAACCAAACATGCAAGAGCAAAAGCGGAAGAAAAATTATGACAGCCTCAAGGAAAGCAGTTATTTTTCTTGCTCTCCTTTTATAAAATAGATAGATAAAATAGATATCAAACTAATCTCAACTTATTATTTTAAGGGTGAACATGAAATAAAATTATATTCTTAATGCTCACAAAATTTTTAAATAAAAATTTTTTCTACACCGGAAAGAAGTAGCTAAGAAAGATCACAGTAATTCTTTTTATCATTATATTTTCACTAGAATTTTTTCAATTTTTTTTTATCAGGCATGCAAATGAGGCGTAAGCCTCAGCCAAATGAGGCGTAAGCCTTGAGGCGAAACGCATTGAGGCGCAAGCCTCAACCAAATGAGGCGTAAGTCTCTATATTTCCCCTTGAGGCGTACTACCTCGCTATGAAGCGGGCCTCGAGGCGTAAGCCTCAAAAGCAATTTCGAACAATGCAACCAACCACAACCTAAAGAAAGAATTAATCCAATATAGGGTCTCAAAAAGGGCTAATACTTTCTTTACATTTTCACCAAGCAGGTTCACTTTTATTAAGATTTCTGACTATATTAAATTGGACTTTAATCACAACGAGATCTATGTTCAGAGTCCTAATAAATTCATTTTCACCATCTCGCATAGATAAGTATTAAGCACTAAAGAGATTAGAAATTTAAGGTAATTCTTATTTAGTTATTCTACATATCCTAAAAAAAAACCTTTTTTTCCCTTAGTTATAGTACCTACATATCATCGAAATCCTTCTTTTTCTTCCAGTCAATAGTGTCAACTACATAATCGAACAATTCCTTGAAGTCTTATAGCCATACTTCTTCCTCTTATACAAGGACTATAAGGCAAAAGAAAAAAGAAAGAAAAAGTTAGCTCATTGATGCAGCACAACCCCCAAGCAGGACTGATCAAAGGAAAAAACATATTCCAGTACTCTCTTGTAAAAGCTAATCCACACTCTTACCGTCTTACATCTTTCTATCTATTATATAAAGTGGGAACAATAGATTGACAGTTATTTTGGTGTAGTTAAATCACAACTTATGGTAAAATTAGATAGTTAATCTCTATTTTTGAATTTTTCTATCCGCTACTCCAACTTTCTACTCACATTTACCCACTAATCTATTCCCATTATCTTTCTCTCTCTTCACTATCCCAAATTTGTCTAGTTTATTTTTTAATCTTATTATATTCAATTATTAATACTTAAAAATAATTAACACAAACATAAGTGTTTGCTTAGGAGACTAGTACAAATGAAATGCCTACATGAATTCATCACTACTTTTCCTAGTAGATTCAAATGCCCCTAGTAGATTCTAGGGTTACTTACTATATATGTGTTGGACTGCAATAAATACATAAAGTAGATTACCCAACTATAGTCAGTGTTCTAAAAATCGCTAGGCGCACTTAGACGGCCGAGGGAGGGCCTAGCACCTAGGGGACTTGGGTGGGGAATAGACGGATTCCTAGGCGGTCTAACTATTTTTTATATTTTATTTTGTATATGTAATAAAATTAAAGTAGTAACATTTTATATTAGTTAATAACAGCATTTACTTATTTTTTATTTTTTATTACATCATTTACTTGTTTGGTGTTACTCTTTTTTCCTTCTTTTTTTTTTTTATATCAGAAGGCTGACATTGATTTAACTTGCAAAGAAAAAGTTAAAAATAAATTAAAAAGTAAAGTTATTGGTGTCCCACCCACTCACCAACTTAAATCCTTATCCTACCCCACCCACTCACCCACCTAAATGCTTATCCTATTCTCCTGAACATAAAAACCCTCTCTCTCTCTAGTTTTTGTTTCCTTTTTTAACCACAAAAACTCCTCTAGACTCAATAAAGGGTTCAAATGGGTAATATATACAAAAATACTCAAATAGTGAGAAGAGAGCAGCACATCTAAGTTGGAGTTGCGAGATCGGAGGCTGCAGATGAACGTTGTAAGGTTTAAGCTCGCGTCAGAGGTCGCCTTGTTGGAGGTCGCGAGGTTACTGCAAATTGGAGGTCGCGAGCTTCTTCGCAACAACAAATAGAGGTCGCGAGGTTAAGCCTTTATGTTTTTTTTGGAAATCAGAGTTATCCGACTCGGCCGACTCTTCCGACTCAGCCGCCTAATCGGCCGCCGAGGAGCGCCCGACAGCTCTAGGCAATTTTTTAAGCGACTTGACTATAAAAAATCGTAGAGGCTCCGCCCACGCCTAGGCGGCCGCTTAAAACGATTTTTAGAACACTAACTATAGTCTCCATGCATGTTAATAAAGACAAAGTAAGCTACATAACTAAGATAACATATCTTTCATCAAAGTGAATTTTCATGCTTTAGAAAAGTATTGTGTTTCAGTTCCACCAACCCAAGGACCAGAGGAGAAATTAAATAAAGTTTTGGTACTCATTGGGTAATTAAGAAGAATGGTTAATATTTTTTTATCTTGGTCTCCAAGTTTGCTTTGTCCCCAAGATAGCTAGAGTGTAGTAGCTCATTCAAGTAGGCTCAATCTAGTAGTATGAACAAAAGTAGTGGTTGTAATTTCATTTTATACTTATGATGAATGAACTATTGAGAGAAGTTTCTCTCTTATCCCAGTCTCTCTCGCAAGGTAACCATTCAACCGAGAACATCATTCCCTATGCTCATGTGAACGGCCGGCCCGTAGATTAAAAGGATCCATCCATAGACCTGACCGGATATCGTTTGTCCAAAAATAAAACAAAAAGAAAGTAGATTTTTAGTTGCTCTCTCTCTCCTTTCTCTCTCTATATCTATCTACATTATTCTCAAAGTTTCTCTCTAGTTCTCTTAACCTCCATCTCTAAGTTCATCCACAATTTTTCAATAAGTTCTGCAAATTGTTAATTCCAGCCTAATTCAGCCATAACCTCGATTGATTTGCTACTTTGCTTAGTTGAGCACTAACCAGGTTCGAGCTTGACAATTGGTATCAAAGTGCACTTCCCTTTGGAAATCTTCATCTTATTCATCTATTTATATTCTTAAATCTCCTCTAAAAGTCTCATTTTATGTCCTTAATTCTATATTCAGATGTCCTATTTATACCATTTCAACACTACGTACCACAAATTCCTTAACAGCCTATAACAGTTCCTAAAAGTACACCAGGAAACCGTACTTTTCTACCGTATAACAGTTTTCATAAAAGTCCCGGAAACAACAAACCTATATCAAGTAAAACAGCTCCTCCATGGCTGGAAACTTGAGTTCCAGCTCTTATGATACTTTCCAACAAGATCTCATCAAATTCAAAGAATTTAACAAGGAAAAGATTTAGAAAATTGATGGTTCCATGATGGAAATAAGATAACTGGTGAAAGGAAAGGGCAATAGCCTCAAATCAACTTCCAAAATTCCTTTGGAAATGAAAATTAAGAAGATGAAGCAACAAGGAGAAGATATGGTGATGGTTTTTTCAAAAATGACTTAGAGATGGAAGAGGAGGGGCAACAATATCATATACATCTATTTATGATGACGCATGCACTTATGAAGTGCTTACGGTCTTTATTGAGTATCCTATTGATGAGAAGGAAAGCCCCCCCTCCTCTCCTCCCAAAACACCAACACAAACACTAGTTTGAAACTCTATCTATGATGAGGACATATCTGATGGAGAGTAGAGAAAATCATGATGAAAAGCAAAGTGAGGAAGATTCCATTTTCATACAACTAGCACACAAGAAGGAAGAGTTTAACTATGAAGCCATGATCATACAAATTTTCACAGTTTTGAAAGGAAAGTATGCAAAGAAGCTAGCCAAGGAGTTGGGAAGATGCTTGAAATATCAGAAGGCTAAGTTGTCTATTTCCAGTTTTTTCTTTTTTTTTTCTTTTTTTTTCCAGCTAAGGCATCCGTGAGGTCGTGGAAGTTTTTTAGGGGAAGGTAATGTAAGGCCAAGGGCTATGGGAGAGATTAAGTCAAGTTTTGGGCCTCATTCATTAGAAGAGTGGTTAGTACTCATTTATCTTGATCTCCAGGTTTTGCTTTGGCCCAAAGGTACCTAGAGTGTAGTAGCTCATTCTACTAGGTTCTATTTAGCAGTATAAATATGAGTTGTGGTTGTAATTTCATTTTATGCTTATGATGAATGAAATGAATTAAATGGTGGTTTATCCATTCCTAAGCTCTCTAGCCTTCTCATCTTATCCAAGTTCTTCTTAAAACCCTATTTTTCTCTTAAAACCCTATTGTTGATTGGTTAAGCTCAAGCTAAGTACCTCAACATAATTACTCAAATACGAGGCACAAACTGCTTTAGGGTTAACGAAGCAACAGAAAGGCAGTCCCAAATATTTAGCAGGAAAAGTAGAATTTAAGGGATATATGCCAAATTGATAAGCATTCTACTCCCACCAATATAAGCCTTAAAGCTACCTTACCTGACTCACCTTTCTATCTTTTAGTTGTATGTACTGATCATATCAATCTCTAACTCTCGGCTGCGGCACACATCCGCAAAATAACAAGTAAAGGAAAAGATAAAAGAAATCTCTCGGACTACTTTATGCTAACCATTTTTCATTGTTATACATTCTACAAATCAGTAAAGGTGAAGAAATACTACTCTCAAACAAACAATAGAAGGTAACCGGAACAGAAAATATGATAGGAAAGGCATTTAAAAGGAACATATATGGGTATACATATACTAAAGGATATAGTAACTGAAGACCTCTTTTATGAAAGCATAGATTAAAAAACATAAGAGAAAGTCCTAAGATAAATCCAAATCCTAAATTATAATATTTTCCTGTGTTTTTGACAAGTACATTATAGAATTCACCAATTCAAAGTTAGTTATAGCATAGAAGCAAAAGCCTAAAAGAAACTAAAACATCATAGCCAACTTCAACACTTAAGAACTCTTGTACATCTAGCTATCTAACCAAATTCAGTACTTTACCTGTTGCAGCAAAAAAATCTTGAAAACCTCGGAGCACCAAAACATGATACAACACTGCCTCAATGAGTAAAAACTGTGTCATTGCGTCTAGCTGGTCTGTCAGGAATTGACCCAGGCTTGAATTTTGAAGCCTCGTGTCTAGATAGTTCAGGGGGCACAGGACTGTTACTCTGAATAAGCATCTGTTTGAGGTCATAGAAGACATCCGTGTCATGTAGAGTCAAGAATGTTGTGGCTACACCTGTCTTCCCAGCACGCCCAGTTCGTCCAATACGATGCGTGTACATTTCAATATTCCCAGGCATATCGTAATTTATCACATGGGCCACGTCAGGGATATCAATCCCACGCCCTGCTACATCAGTGGCCACCAATACATTATATCTCTTCGTCCTAAAACCTTCAAGGCTAATTTCTCTTTGCTCCTGCGACTTCCCACCATGCAAAGTTGTAACGCGATAGCCAGCCTTATCCAAACCCTTGGAAAGGGTATCAGCAGACTTCTTAGTGTTTATAAATACAATGGCTGTCTTATCACCAAGTTCGTCAAGTAATTTCTGCAACCTATACATTTTCTCTGATTCCTTTACCATGATCACATGCTGGGTAATGAGGTCAGTAGTCTTTCCTGCAGTGCCAATAGTAACCACAACAGGATTTCTCAAATACTTCCTGGCAAGACGCTCCACGGCAGGTGGCATTGTAGCACTGAACATGTACGTGGTTCGGTAAATCTTTTTCTCATCAAGCTCCTCGTCCTCATTCTCTGGTTTGAAATTGCTTGAAGGCATCGCGTCCAGGACTCCTACAACTTGAGGTTCAAAACCCATATCAATCATGCGATCAGCCTCATCAAGAACAACATAGTTACACTGGTTCAAAACAGCATAACGCCTCTCTAAGCAATCGATAAGACGTCCTGGAGTAGCAATCACTACCTCACAACCTTGCCTAATCTTAAACCCTTGCTCCTCAATGGACTGCCCACCAACAATGGAAACAACTTTGATACCCAAATAGTGAGCAAACTTAACAGTCTCGTCCTCAATCTGCTGGGCAAGTTCTCGAGTTGGTGCCATCACGACAGCATAAGGACCCTCAGCCTCATTCTCTTCACTCATGGGAGGCAATCTAGATATGTAAGTCAACATGGGAAGAACAAAAGCAGCAGTCTTACCAGAACCCGTCTCAGCAACACCAATAACATCGCGCTGTTGCAAGCCAAGAGGAATGGCAGCCATCTGAATGGGAGAAGGGGTCTTGTAGCCAGCTCTTTCCACAGCCTTCAACAACTCAGAACTCAACTTACTCTCAGCCCAGCTCCTCATGGGGCGAGGGATTCGAGAACCCTTGTAGGAAATATTAAAATCTTCCCTGAAAATACGCCAATCTCTCTCGGTCATTTCCTCGAGCACCTTGTCCGACCAATGGCGGTCCACCCTCATGTCAAAGGTATCATACAAATCAGCAGCCTCCTCTTTAAGCCTCTGGGCGGCAGCCTCCTCAGGCTTCTCCTCTATACCGTCTTTCTTCCGAATCTCATCCCTAATCTCCTTTTCATTCTTGGCAGCAAGCTTCTTCTGCTCACGCCGATCCATCCCAGCTCGAAAACCCCGTCCAAACAGAAGGCGGGCCTCATGAGGGTTCTGATACAGGGAATTCATATCCCGAGAAGTATCCTCAGTATTCTCCCAATCAAAAGAAAATCGAAACTTCTCACTAGGCTTAATAACCCTCTTCTTCAGCTTCTTAGAACCCAAATACTGCTCTTTAATCGCTTCCAATTCCTTCTCACGCTCCCGCTCAGCCAATTTCTCCATCCGGGCCCGCTCCCGCAACTTCTGCTCCTCTTCCCGGAGAACGCTCCGGCGCTCCGAGTCCCGGTCTCGATCCCGATGCCGGTCTCTATCCCGATCCCTGTCACGGTCGTAATCACGGGACGACCGGTGGTGGCGGTCTCTGTCCCTGTCAGAGGGATCGGAGGAGGGTTTTGCGGAGTCGCCGGAAGAGGGTCGGTGGAGGAGTTGATGATGATTGGGTTGGTCGCGTTTCTGCTGAGCAATTTGGTCCTGCCTGCGTTGAAGGGCCAATTGCTCCCGCTGAGCTTTAGTGAGGAACACTGGCTTCTTGAGATTCTTGCCGTCGTCGTCTAGATTGTTGACCACCCCGATTTCCTCAATCACCGTCGCCGGTTTCATGGCTGTTGCTTTCTGATACGATTTTGCAGGAGGGGAACAAATTTAGGAGGGAGAATGTAAGGAATCAAGGGGCTGATTTCAGCAATGAACTATGTTTGTATCGGCCTTTGATGTGATTTTGAGGAAAATTGACAGAGAAAACAGAGAGAAAAAGAGAGAGGGAGAGAGAAAGAAGGGAGATTTCAGAAGAAGTAAAGAGCAAGAAAAGCAATTGAATTCATTAGATTCCTTTTACTCTACATGACCTCAGTTCATATACAAAGCTCGGATGCCAGAGAGAAATGAATTCAATAGCACATGCTCAGCAACAAACCCCCAACAAACAAATAACAAACAACCTGAAAATTAAAAGACTATAATGTCCTTAACTTAGCAAAGGAAAAGACTAAGCTAACCCTCTGTTATTTACTACTGATAATATACTACTACTAAGCCTCAGCCTTACAATCCCTCTCCCTTAAATGGCCCTTGTCCTCAAGGGCAAAAATGAGGAAATTTCTGGTGCAGCTGCTCCCAATTCTCCCAAGTAGCCTCGGTTGGTAGAGTGTTAGCCCATTGAACAAGTACTTCAACAATGGGGAGATTATTTTGTTTGATCAACCGTCTGTCAAGGATGGCCATTGGTTCTACTAAAAAAACCTTCAGAGTTCATAGGAGGAAGGATAGGAGAAGCATTGCAATGGGATCCCAACTTCTTTTTGAGTAAGGACACATGAAATGTGGGGTGGACTTTGGTCTGGACAGGTAACTTGAGTCGGTATGCCACAGTTCCCACCTTTTGTTCCACTGTAAAAGGGCCACAATACTTAGGAGCCAGTTTGCTATAGTTGAAATGCCTTAAGGTTACCTGCTTGTAGGGTCTGACCTTCAGGTATACCTGATCTCCAGGTTCAAAAGACCTCTCAGTGCGGTTCTTATCAGCATAGGTTTTAATTCTAGATTGAGCTGCCATTAACTGTTGTTTTAACATTTGCATGAATTGGGCCCTCTCTTTACAAAATTGCCTCACATCAGAGTCCATTGCCTGACCAAACTGGTGGAAGTTAAGATGGGGTGGTTGATATCCATATAAAGCTTCGAACGGGGTGGTCTTTAGGCCCACATGGTAGTGAGAATTGTACCACCATTCTGCTATAGCCAACCAAGACACCCACTTATGAGGCTCTTGGGTAGCCATACATCGCAGGAAACATTCAAGGATCTGGTTCACCCTCTCAGTTTGGCCATCCGACTGAGGGTGGTAAGCAGTGCTCATTTGTAACTTGGTACCAATTATTTTAAACAAGGACTGCCAAAACAAGCTCAGAAATACCTTGTCGCGATCAGATACTATAGTGGTTGGTAACCCATGGAGCTTGTACACTTGGGAAATAAAAATGTGAGCTAATTGAGTGGCTGTAAATGAATGTTGCAAAGCAATGAAATGAGCATATTTGGTGAACCTATCTACTATCACCCAAATCACAATCATGTTATTTGATCTAGGTAACCCTTCTATAAAATCCATTGAAAGATCAGTCCAAGGTTTGTTTGGAACTGGAAGAGGTTGTAGCAAACCTGGGTTAGATATTGTTTCATGTTTTTGTTGTTGGCAAATGTCACATTCTTTAACAAATGTAGTCACATCTTGCCTCATAGTTGACCACCAAAAAAACTTGCTGATCCTCTCATAAGTGCCTCGGATACCTGAGTGACCTCCTATGGGTGAATTATGAAACTCATGGAGGAACTTCTGTCTCAAATCTTTATCAGGTCCCACTACTAGTTTATTTTGAAACTTGAGTCTTCCATGTTGGAAGGTATATCCTGGTAGAGCATCTGGTTGGACCTGTAATTGAACAATGAGGTCCCTTAATCCTGCATCCTTATCCCAGGACTGGGCCACCTCCTGTACCCATGCCGGCATTACCTCAGTGATCATGTTGCACTGGTTGCAGTCTTCATTCAAAGCTCCCACTGATAGACACAAATCTGGACTGTCAATGACCCTTGATAAACTATCAGCCACCACATTATCCTTACCTTTTTTGTAAGATATTTCATAGTCCAATCCCATCAGCTTGGTAACCCACTTTTGTTGATTGGTTGTAGTTATTCTTTGGTCCAACAAATACTTGAGGCTTTGGTGGTCAGTCTTAATGTACACCTTGTTTCCAAGTAAGTAATGTCTCCATTTGTTGACAGCGAATACCACTGCCATTAACTCTTTTTCATAAGTAGACAGTCCCAAATGTTGGGTAGAAATGGCCTTGCTGAGGTAAGCGATAGGTCTATTATTTTGTAATAACACTGCCCCTATTCCATGATGAGAAGCATCTGTCTCCAACACAAAAGGTTCCTTAAAATCTGGCATGGCTAAAACTGGGGCTTGAGTCATGGCTGTTTTGAGATTTTGAAAAGCTTCAGTGGCTGCCTCAGTCCATTTGAAGTGGTCTTTCTTAAGCAAGTCTGTTAATGGTCTGCTAATGATCCCATAGTTCCTTACAAACTTCCTATAATAGCCAGTTAATCCCAAAAATCCCCTTAAGCCTTTGAGGTTGGTAGGTATTGGCCATTGGAGCATACATTGTATCTTCTCTTTGTCAGTTGAAACCCCAGCAGAGTTGATAATATGTCCTAAGTATTGTACCTGTTGAGTACCAAAACTACATTTGCTCCTCTTAGCAAAAAGACAGTGGTCTTGAAGGGTATGTAGCACCAATTTCAAGTGTGCCAAATGTTCTGAAAAAGTCTTGCTATATACTAGGATATCATCGAAGAAAACCAACACAAACTTCCTTAAATAGGGTTGAAAAACCTCATTCATCAGTGACTGAAAAGTGGCTGGAGCATTGGTAAGCCCAAATGGCATAACCAAGAATTCAAAGTGACCAAAGTGAGTCCTAAAGGCAGTTTTTGGTATGTCCTCCTTACTCACCCTAATCTGATGGTAACCCGACCTTAAATCTAATTTAGAGAACCATTGAGAACCATGCAACTCATCCAATAATTCATCAATGGCTGGGATGGGAAATTTATCTTTGACAGTTTGGGTGTTTAAAGGCCTATAATCCACACATAACCTCCATGTTCCATCTTGTTTCTTCACTAGCAACACTGGAAAGGCATAGGGACTGTTACTAGGCTGGATAATGCCAGTTTGTAACATTTCTTCAACTATCTTCTCAATTTCTTCTTTCTGAACATGGGGGTATCTATAAGGTCTGAGGTTCATTGGTTGACTGCCCTCCTTCAAATTGATATGGTGGTCCTTATTCCTTTCCGGAGGTAACCCTTGAGGTTCCTTGAAAACCCCTGAAAATTGTTGCAGCAGATTCTCTAGTTGTCTATTCTCTTGTGAGCTTAATTCAGGGATTTCTGGTTTGTTAATTTCTTGACCTCTCTCTGACTGACAGATGCCAAACAGGTACCCAAAATAACCATGAGTAGCCCCATGAACCATACTTTTGAATTCCCCAGAATCCATCAGCTGAATGGATGGAGGGACTTGGTCTGATTCCCCTTGTAGAGATATACTAAGTCCAGCTTTAGCTAAAGTCAGGTGTAGATTGTGAAAATCAAAAGTCACCGAGTCAAATAGCTTCAGCCATTGCACACCCAACACGGCATCAATACCCCCTAGAGGTAATATTCTAAACTCGGTGTTAAACTCCTCTCCTTGAATAGTCCAGAGTAAACTAGGGCAATGTTGACAACTTTCCACCTTGAACCCATCTGCTACTGTAACAGAGACAGGACTTGTGTTCCTTAGGGTAGCTCTGACTCGTTTTGCAGCTTGTGGATCCAGAAAATTGTTGGTGCTTCCACTATCCACCAACACTCTTAAAAACTTGCCGTTAGCCATTCCTAACAATCTAATGGTATTATTGGTGCTGTGTCTTGACAATGCATGTAGCGTAATCTGAGGTTCTGCCTCTTCAACTGTTGGCACTGTTTCCACACATTCTTCCTCTACACAACATTCCTCTTCAGTTAATTCTGACAGAGTTGGTGGTAATATCATAAACAAATGTGGTTTCTTACAATTGTGCTCCCTACTATATGGCTCATCACAAGAGTAACATAACCCCTTCCTCCTTTTTTCATTAATCTGTTCTCTTGTTAGGCCTTTCATTGGTAATGACCTCAAGGACTCAGAAGTGTTACTGATCACTGGCTTGCTATGGGGTGTAAAACCATGGGTTGGTAACACTGAGTTAGGTGCAGGTCTATTGATCACCCTACTCCTCTTGAGCCAAGATTCCAATTTGGCTTCCTCTACCCTCGACAGTCTTATTAATTCCTTTAAACTGTCAGTCTTCAACTCTTGTACTCCCAGCTGTAATTCCACCTTCAACCCCCCTTTAAAACAATCCATGAAAAATTCCTCATTAAGAGTGGGATTCCTACTGAGTGCCCAGCCTTTCAGCTCCTCAAATTTCTTCCTATACTCATCTACTGTACCCACTTGTTGGAGTTTTTTTAGCTCCCCAATTGGGTTATCACTGGCCTCTGGACTAAACCTAGCCATAATCTCCTCCTTCAGCACTTCCCAGGACAACTCTTGACCCTCTTGTATAAAACTAGAATACCAATTTTCAGCTTCACCCTCCAAACTCATTGTGGCTAAGTAAACCTTCTGTGATTCATGAACCCTATGATGAGAAAATAACTTGTTGCACTTCCTTATCCAAGATCTAGGGTTTTCCCCACTGAATTTTGGGAACTCAAATTTGATGGTTCTAAAAATACTATCAGATCGGTCCAACTGAGACTGATGATCAAATGGTCCTAACACAGACTCAGTAGACTTACCTGAATCACCTGCTTGGTGTGGTTCCCTTTGTTGTCTTTGCAAAGCTAAGAGTGCTTCAAAATTCTTCATCATCAATTCCATCTTAGAGTCCAGTGCTCCTAACTGGCTTTGCATCTGTTGCATCACACCGTTCTGTTCCTGTGACTGGGTTTCCAAGTTACTCAACCTTTGGTTGTTGGTGGCCATAGTTATAGAAATCCTCGCTTTGATACCAAATTGTAAGGAATCAAGGGGCTGATTTCAGCAATGAACTATGTTTGTATCGGCCTTTGATGTGATTTTGAGGAAAATTGACAGAGAAAACAGAGAGAAAAAGAGAGAGAGAGGGAGAGAGAAGGAAGGGAGATTTCAGAAGAAGTAAAGAGCAAGAAAAGCAATTCAATTCATTAGATTCCTTTTACTCTACATGACCTCAGTTCATATACAAAGCTCGGATGCCAGAGAGAAATGAATTCAAGAGCACATGCTCAGCAACAAACCCCCAACAAACTAATAACAAACAACCTGGAAATTAAAAGACTATAATATCCTTGACTTAGCAAAGGAAAAGACTAAGCTAACCCTCTGTTATTTACTACTGATAATATACTACTACTAAGCCTCAGCCTTACAGAGAAGAAGACCTAGATTGAGCAAGTAAATTAATAGACCAAACTGAACATAATGCCAATATTCAGGAATATATGTTTTACGACCTTTGTTGGGGGCATTTCCAACTTATTCTTTATTTTAATGATAACAAAAAGTTTAGGTTTAAAGTGTAATGCAATTAGAATGAATTTTTTCGGGCTAATGACAAAACTGTCCCCTCAAGTTTGGACGAAAATCAATTTGATACTCAAAGTTTGAGAATCTTCAATCAATACCTCTAAGTATTTTAAAACAACAAATATGTTCCTTTTTGACCGGACCAACCAATTTTCGCCGAAATACTCGTCGGAATACGGTTTGACTACCTTTTTTTGTACTTTGACCTTCTCAATACATTTAGTTTGTATTTGACTTGTATTTAATAAATATTTTCTCAAATAATGTTATTCTTTATTTTATTCATTTCTCCTAACATTTAAAATTTAAAAATAAAATAAAATCTTAACATTATTTACAAAATCAATGACAATAAATAATAAATTAAATATAAATATAATTTCCCTTTTGAGTGACACATTTATAAATATAAATATTAATAAATATTTATATTAATAAATATAAATATATCTATATATAAAAATATAAATATTAATATAACATAAATATTCAAAATCAAAATGAAACGTAAAATATTAATAAATATTTATTTAAAAAAAAGTAAAATAATAAAATTCGAAATTAAAACAAATAACAGATTTAGATTATCTAATCAAAAAGTAACATATATAATTTAATCAAAACGAAAAAAAATTCAAAATCAAAAACACATAACAGATTTACATAATTTAATTCCTCATCCAAATCCCTAAATCCTTCATAACAGAGATCATTTTAAACAAATCATTTTTAATTAATTAAATATACTTTAAGATTAATTAATAGCAATTGTACATGAGGTTGAACTCAATCACCCCCCACTGTGTTGCAGATGACAAGGTCTCCGATGTTGACCTTTCAAATCTCTCCCATTTATCCATCACAAACAAAAATATCCATTTCTATCCAATCCAAATCTAGATCCATCCAGATTTACATCAACTCTAACTCGATTTCATCCAGAAACTCATCGCGGAGAGGGGCAACAAAGGTGGAGATGGAGGTGAGAAGGCGGTGGTGGCAGCGAATCTGAGTTAAGGTTTGGAGTTGGGTGGAGGATCTCGATTGAGGTTTGGATCTTGTTTAGATTTGGGTGGCGAATCTGAGTTGAAGTTGGAACAAAACAAAAACCCCGTCTCCATTCTCAGCTGCCAGAACTCCATCGCCATCTATTTCTTACACTAAATTAGTAAACTCATATTAATAATTGGATCTGGCGATTTTGGGTTTTTCTTTGTTGTTTGAATTCTGTGGTGTAATGATTTTTATCGGATTTCGGTAAAAATTGAATTGGATCTCTTGAGAAGTTTGGTGAATCGAAAATTATTAGTTTTCCTTATCAAAAATGAAAATGAACCGTGGGTTCGTGAATTTTTTTAGATTAATTAGTTTCAGTTGTTAAGTTTGATTATAATTGAAGTGAATTATGTTTTTAATTTTATGTTTTATTTGGTTAATTATTGCGTGTATTGGTAATTTTATGTTATATTTATAAATATTTATTAATATTTATAAATATTAATATTTATTAATATTAGTATTTATAAATGTGTCACTCAAAAGGGAAATTATATTTATATATAATTTATTATTTATTGTCATTGATTTTATAAATAATTTTAAGATTTTATTTTATTTTTTAATTTTAAATGATAGGGGAAATGAATAAAATAAAGAATAACATTATTTGAGAAAATATGTATTAAATACAAGTCAAATACAAACTAAATGTATTGAGAAGGTCAAAGTACAAAAAAAGGTAGTCAAACTGTATTCCGACGAGTATTCCGGCGAAAATTGGTTGGTCCGGCCAAAAAGGAACACATTTGTTGTTTTAAAATACTTAGAGGTATTGATTGAAGATTCTCAAACTTTGAGTATCAAATTAATTTTCGTCCAAATTTGAGGGGACAGTTTTGTCATTAGCTCAATTTTTTCTCCCCTAAAATGAGTTTGGAATTTAGTTTAGCAAAAATTAAGTTAGAATCTTCTGCAGCATAGGATATATATAAAATATACAATTTTTATATGTATATATTCGTTGTAAAATAATTTTTCAAAATGTATTACTTTCTTTACATTAAAATGTAAATGTACTTTTATTTTTATTAATACTATGTTTAAATAATTTTTACTTATTCAAATAAACTCTCAAATTAGTTTTGACAATCTAATGTCAAAAGTTGATAAACTAACATTTCTTGAGACAAGAAAAATTGTTTTGGCTTGAAAATTGTTTTTTCAAATTATATATAATTATTACAAAAATATTTTTCTGAAAAAATTTCCTCCCATTCGGCCCAAAAAGAATAAAACCTTTTATTTATCTCTTATTGGCTCAAAATAATTTACAATCCTTCCAAGCGATTCAGCTTTCTCAGTTTTCTTTTTTATTACTCCATCCATCCGTTTAAATAAACATATGGTCATAATTTATTATTTCAACCCAACTAATATTCTCCTCAAACCCGAGCCCATAATACTTAGTCTCTGGCTTGACAATTCTACCTAGACATGTACAAATGGCTTGGGACCCGCGGCCTGACCTGAATCTGGCCTGGTCAAGACCTAGTCAGGCCTGGTCTGGTCCGTAGGCTTTAAAAAGGCCATCGTTTTGTACATAATATCTGGCCTAGCCTGACCTTAAGAATTAATCCGGTCTGGCCTGGTCCAGCCTGAAGCCTGGATCGGTCTGAGGCCTGGCCTACTGCTGTGAAGTCCCCCCACAATAAATAGTCCAAATCAAATAAAAAGCCCAACTGCATGTAAAGGTTTAAAAAAAAATTAACGCCCCAGGCCCAATCAGCCAATCGACTACTATCTCCTTAGTCCTTACTTAGTCTTTTAGTCCTTACTCGTTACTGACTCCTTCGGTATTTCCCAAGCAGGCCAAATATTATAAGCTAATAGCTATTAAGTATTAACTTTGCAAGACAACAACTAGCAAGAAAGCAAAGCAACAATCAAAAACTTATAAAATAAAATTTTAAATTCAAAGACATTGCCCATATAAAGCTGCCAGCAATGAAGGAAAATATTGTTGAAAGAAAGCTTTTAAGTTGGTGTGATTATTGATTATTTACAAAATTGTAATTTCCATAAGTTGATTGTTGAAAATCTAATTATTAGTCCAATAGCCCTATTCGGCTATTCCTATACTAATGTCATTATTGTAAATTGTAAATTGTAACTTGTAAGTTGTAATACATTACTTTTAATTAATACATCAATTAAGTTTAAAATTTTAATTATTTATTTTTGATTTTTTGTAAGTACATTTAATTAATATATTAGTTAATTTATTTAATATTAATAAGTTAGTTGATTAAATTTTAATATTAATATACTAGTTAGTTTATTTAATATTCATAAGTTAGTTAATTAAAATTTAATATTAACATACTAGTTAATTTATATAATATTAATAAGTTAGTTGATTAAAAGTTTATTAATATTTAATATTTATAGACATAATTACATAAATAATTAATTAAATACAATAATAGCTACAATATTAAATACAATAATAATTGTGAGTTATTTACTTATTTACTCCATCAAAAATTTAAAATAAGTCTATTACGTTTAATTTTCCTTCCATTTTATTTTGTGATTGGTGTAATCTTTGCAATTTGCATGGATGATGCCTGATGATGGATTGGAGATTTGGAATATTGGACCTTTGAAAATTGGAATCTTGAATGGATAATGATGTGATGGATTTGACCAAAAGGCAAAAAAAAAAGGTCCTTAACACTAATATACAACAATTAGAAAGTAATTACAAAAATAAAGCACACACAAAATAATTACAAAAATAACGCACAACACATACTAATACTCACTTAGTGTCCTGTGTCTACACTTGTAGTTAATGATTCTGTGACGTCCCCAAATTCGGGTCTCAAATGCCCGGATTCGGTCATCACGATCCATTACAAACATCCACCTTCAAACAACATACAATAACTAAATGCGGAATATAATAAACATATGTTGTTCATTTCAAAGGTGTTACTAGTCCCAAGAATTCGATAACCTCAATACATAACACAAAACATACCCTAAATATTAATTAGGGTTCAAATTACATTAATAGCAAATTAAACTAAGCATAAAACAAGGCCAGCTACTTGAAGTCTAATACTTCATCTTTTCTTTGCCCTTGCCCTTCCCTGAAGTTTCGGGTTTAACTGCAATAAGAGTCATGATATAGCAAGGATGAGCAACTAGTTTGCTCAACAAGTTTAAATACAACAATAAAGGATATATCATGAATGACGGAATATATATACAAGGAATTCAACAATATGAATATCGGAAGCAAGGATAGTAATTGCTTTTAAAATGAATGATAGTCAAGTAGACTTTGAACAATAAACTTCCAATGGAATCAATAGCTAATTGACCCTTTGGTTACTGGCTACAGAATAAGTACTTGAGGGGATCAGCCTCGCGTACACTATGTATATGCATAACATTTAACTCTGCTATTGGTACCTTATATACGGTACCTGGGGTACTCCCTTATAATAAAATGGGTGTTCATACAGTCTAAGAATCCTTACTATTGATTGGTTCGGATAGCTTTTATAAATTCTTACATACGTGCCTGACCGAGACAAGGGTTCAGGCTTAATCATGAATAGTTCGTGAATTTCAGAACTTAAATAATTATACGAATTCAAATGCACAAGTGCGAATGCCAATGAATACATAGATGTGGAATAATTTTAAAAGTAATTAGACCACTTAAGACATGCTTGGAGATAAGATTCAAGCTTAAAGAATAACTTGCAATAATATATACCTTTTGCACGAATTAAAATAATGCATAAGGTCTAGAAATATTGCTCAATGTAAAAGTTGAGTAAGATAGAACTTGCATAAATCAAAGTCTCGGGATAGAGAACTTGCCTGTCTGCTCAGCTACAAATAATTCTAGCTTTAATTAATTGGCTTTGAAGGACCTAAAATTGATAAAGTCGATCTATCAATTAGCATTGCGTAGTTGTATATCGATACGCTTACTTATGCTATTTATTTAGCAAATGAGCAAATCACATAACACACATACGTTAATAAACTATCATTAATCATATAAGACACTTAATTAATCTTTAGGCTGATGATTTAATTAATTAACAATATTTTTCTTAAGTGCTAAACACTTATTAAACCCTTAAACAATTAATTATAATTGTTTAATTAATGTGTTATTTAAACTTTCTTTATTTTATTAATTCTATCTTCATTTAATTACTATTTAATATTAGTTAAATAGTAATTAATTAATTACCTTTAGTTATTATTTAATAATAAATAATAACTAATTATATTTACATATTATTTGAATAATCAAATTATTAGTCGTATTTGTCTTTAATTATTAGTTAATAATCCTTATTTATGATAATAAATAATTAATTTATTAGTCTATTAATATTAATTAAATAATAATTAATTTAATTATATTGGTATTTAATTACTATTTAATATTAATTAAATAATAATTAAATAATTATTACCCCTTATTTATTATTTAATCTTAATTAAATAATAAATAATTAATTTATTAACTTTATTTTCCTTAATTATTATTTAATTAACATTGAATAATAATTAATCATTATCCTTATTTATTATTTATTATTAAATAATAAATAATTAATTTATTAACTTTTATGTTAATTGAATAACGTTTAAATGAGTAATTATCATTATTTATTACTTAATCTTATTTAAATAATAAATAATTAGTTTATTAATTTAAACACTATTTAATAATTATTTGATATTAATCAAATATTAATAGATTAATTATTTAACCCCATTTATTATTTAATCTTAATTAAATAGTAAATAGTTAGTATATTATCACTAATTCTATTTAATTATTACTTAGTATTGATTAAATAATAATTAAATAGTTAATTACGCTTAAACAATATTTAATTAGTTTAATAATCAATTACTAGTATTAACCTTTATCATTTAATAATTTTTAAATGATTTAAATAGGTTTTAATCACTAATTAAACTAAACATCACTTAAGTACACTGAAAAATTACCAAATAAATATGATAATATTCTACATGATTTTAGAAAAATTTGGGTCCAAACGGGGTCGCCGGAACCGGCCGGAATAGTGCCGAACCGGTCGCCGGAAAATTGCGCCGGTTCGGTGAATAGTGAACCGGCAGGGAGTTTTGGTATTTTCGGACTTTTTTTCCAGATTTAGGGTCCTTAGCGAAAACTTGAATAACTTGAGATCTATAACTCCGATTGAGGTCCAGTCAGACTCGTTAGACTCGTATCTTTCCGAACTACAAGATTCCATCATCAAAATATAAATTTGGACAAGTTTTGTACACTGAAAGCAGCCCGAAAGTGGACTGTTCATACATATTTTTCATCAACGGGGTGTTTTGGTTAAAAATCCATAACTCACTCGTTTTAACTTCTTTTTAAATGATTCCAACTAGATTTTGTTCTTAACTTACCCATATATTACCAGAAAATTTAAAGTCCCAAAAATAATTTATAGATTTCAAAATGTGCAATTTCTTCGAACAAGTCACGTTCTAATCGTCGGTAAAAATTATTTCAAACTTTTTGCTAGACTTTTCTTCCTAAACCCATACCATTACATATTTAAACTATATGATATCCTATACAAACATATGTAGCAAGATTCTAGTCATTTAAAACTTGAACTTAACATATTATTAATAAAACATATTAAATCATTATTTCTTAGTACCTAGGTTTAAATCATGAGTTAAGCATTCTTTTAAAATAATGTAGATCTAACAAAATGAAACCTAGATCCATACATACTTCATTCCTTTCATGGGCATTAAGAAATAAACATTTAAAACCCCAACACAAATAACTAGGGTTTAAAAGAGATGAATATCCATACCTAGATTTAATGGCTATTCTTCTCTTATTTCCAAAGTAGGTTGTAAATGGAGATGACATAAACAACCAAGATCTTCTCCTTCTTCTTTAAGGTTTGGACACCACCTTCTCTTTAATAATCTCTCAAGATTTGTTCTTGCCTTTCACCAAACTCTCTCTAACACTCTCTCAAGGTTTTAGAAAAATGAAGATACAAATGACCACTCTTTAGCCTATTAACTAAATAAAAAGCAAGAATACCTATACTTGCCATCATGAAGCTAGTGAAAGACTTGTGTCACTAGGGTGGCTAGTTGACACCTTAGGAAGCTATGTGACACCATAGGTAGCTACTTGACATCATAGGTAGCTACTATATCAAGTCTACAATTTCAACTTCCAAGACAACTAGTTACTTAATTAAATTAGGACTTTGAAAAGCAATTACCTCTCTTTCTCTTTAGTTGCACGGCAAGAAGGGGAAATTTGTCCCAAAAATGTTGTCCCACTAGTTGCTTTAAATAATAAATTAATGTTACACCTTTAATTTATCAAGTGGCTATGTTTTGGACCACACATTAAATATCATTGGGCTTCCAATTTAAATGATTATGCCAATAAAATCCAAAACTATTTAATACAATATTGGGTCATTTAATTTAACCCAATGATTGATTAATTAATTTGTCACACTATTAATTACTACATCCATGACCAAATAAATAATTTGTCTTAGTTCCTTAATTAAATAAGTTAACCAATTAGTAGTTGATTACTAATTGGACTATTAAATTTTATTATTCAATGTGACAATATTCTCATTAATTAATACTTTTATTAATTAATTTACTCAATTCAATATACTAACTATATTCAATTTACTTGCATGATTAATTAGTAATTACTTTATCAATTTAATTGATATTAAACCTTAGGGCTTGTTCATTAATTTAACTATACTATTAGTGACTCCCTTTATTCAACTTAAATCAATTCATCACCTCGTCACGTAGGCTACCAATGTACACAAAGGTTCAAATAAGCACACAAACTAACTCATTAAAAATTAAATTTATATATTTAATTAATAACGACGTTTAAAATTTCACGGGCATTACAGATTCTCCCCCCTCCCCCCTCTCCCCTCTCCCCTCTCCCCTGTATATACTAATACTATGTGCTATGGGTTTATAGATCAAGAAAGCTAGATAAAAAGCAATGTTGCGGGACCGAATAAATCACTGCCAGTGGCGGTCATGGACTAGAGAGATGGGGCTTACAGATTGGACTCACAGATGGGGTTATTCACTAACTTGTAAAATGAAATCAATAGTATGAAAAATAAGTTGAGGAGGAGGGTAACCAACCCTTAATACAAATGTAACCAACCTTAATACATAGGTAACCAACCTTTAATATAAAGGTAACCAACCCTTAATACAAAGGTAACCAAAACTTAATACAAAAGGTATCCAACCTTAATATAGAGGTAACCAACCCTTAATACAAAGGTAACCAAACCTTAATACAAAAGGTATCCAACCTTAAAACAAAGATAACCAAAAATTAATACAAAAGGTATCCAACCTTAATACCAAGGTAACCAACCTTTAATACAAAGGTAACCAAACCTTAATACAAAGGTAACCAACCCTTAATATAAAGGTAACCAAACCTTAATACAGAGGTAATCAAACATTAATATAGAGGTAACCAACTTTTAATACAAAAGGTAACCAACCCTTAATACAATGGTAACCGAAACTTAATATAAAAGGTATCCAACCTTAAAATAGAGGTAACCAACCTTTAATACAAAGGTAACCAACCTTTAATTTAAAGATAACCAACCTTTAATACAAATGGTTACCTTGGTATGAAAGTTTGGTTAGCTTGGTATGAAGATTTGCTGAACCCATTAACCATTTGTCCGAAAAGAAGGAAGAAAACGAGCATGGAGGAACTAGGGATTCCTCGGGTTCATGATCTTCTGATAATATGGACTTGAAGAAATTCATTACGTGAATGAATAATCGAGGAACTAGGGTTAGGGTTCCGGCTAAATGGTTTGAGAACTGAGATGCTTGGATATACTTGCATACATATACTTTATGATTGAAATTGTGATTCGAAGCTGTGGTAGTGACAGTGACTTGGATACGCACTATGCGTATTGCACCACTTGCATCTTGGGCTCATAATCTTTAATATGACTTCCCCAACTCATAGTCATAGACCATATTGAAGAAGAAGAAGAAATGGAAAGAGGATAGAGAAAGAGGAGAGAGGAGAGAGAATACTTTTGTAAATAAAAATGAAAAAGTGTAATACTTTTGTAATTATTTTATGGATGTATAATTTTTGTAATTATTTTTAAAAATATACTAATATATGTAATTAACCCCAAAAAAATAATAATAACAATCCTCTAAAGTTTAACTCTAAGCTAAGCTAATTCTGCTAAGCGCCAGGCGGAGGCCCCATCCACTACCCCAGGGCCCATCCACATGTACAATTTTTTATTTTTTTATTTTTTTAAAAAAAGTGCAGACCATACCAAACCAGCTGGGCCTAGCCCAAGGCCTGGCCTGACCTTGAAGGCTCAAAATCAAGGCCTGACCTGGTCAATAGCCAAAGCCTGGCAGGCTCAGGCCGGACCAGGCCAGAGCGACCCGTTGTGCACCACTAATTCTACCCAACCCCTACGGGGGTTGTCCGATCCCAATGACCCAATTTTTTAAACCGTACAAGGTTAGGATCGGGTATGGGATATACCTTTTCATCCTTAATTATGTGTGTGTGTGTATATATATATATATATATGTACTTATTAAAGTAATTTCATTATAAGTTGATAACGTTTATAATACAAGGTGTTGCTAGTAATATAAATATTGTATGTTGTTTGATTTTGAATTAAAAATAGTTGTACAAAAGAAATATAAAAGAATTTAAAGAAATTTAATTTGAAAAAAAAAGGTGAGAAATTGAATAAATGTAGCGGGATGGAGTGGGTATGAGGTATTATTTTTAGGTAGGGTCAGGTTCGGGGAAGAGTTACATATTAGCAAGGGGTATGAGGAAGGGTCCCCCGTACCATACCCGCCCCATTATCAAGCCTACATGATCTGATTAGGTGGTATCTTATTAAGTGAATTTCTCAGTCAACACTTATATAAACAGTAATGTAATCAAATAAAATATATACGACATGATATATCTCAAAATATGGAATTAACAATGAAAGAGTATAAAGTAAATCAATTTACGTAATTGTATGCTCCAATAATACAAATCAATGAAAGAACCATATTTAGAAGAAGAACTTGGAAAAATGCTATTTCACAAAATATGTGCATAACCGAAGAACTTTATAGGGAATCAAAAATCAAACAATTTTGATAAGATATGAAATTTATACGAATTTTACAATAGGACTATTAAATTTTCGTCACTAAACAGACAAAATTTATTAATAGATGCATAGACCATTTTTAAAAGCTTAATTTGAAAAAGTGCTATTTCATAAAAGATGTAGGTAACCGAAAGAACTTTCCAAGAAATCAGGAATCAAATAATTTTGATATGATTTGAAATTTAAACGAATTTATTACGAAACTGAAATTTCTAGAAAGATTATACATACAAACCAATTATCAATGAGATTGAAGGTAATGCATTGCTCAAAGGAAAAGGATACATTGCTCTTGTAACATATAATTTTACTTAACTTTGATTTATTGTTCAACTTCTAGGGTCTTCTTTTCTAAAATTTTTAATATTACGTAATTTTGTTGTGGCTCTATCCATATATTTTAGATTTGCCACGTTATATATAACTTTAGGTTTTTAATTAAAAAAATTGCTAATAAAAAAAATAAAAAATAAAAAAGCAATACAATTATGAATGAAACATGATTAATAATTGAACAAGAAAAATAGGGCAAACTGTTGGAATAGGATCACACACACACATGATATACGAGTATAAAGAATCAACATAAAGATATACGTGGTTCCCCAAACCGGATACGTCCACGGGAGCGGTGAGCGGAGACTGTTTTATTGATTATGTTTTTGATGTTACATAGGGTTATACAATAAAAAGTATTTATAACTGCTACCTCTATTCCAACCCTAATCCACATTGCAACCTGAATACCCATAATGCCTTTATAACATCGTACCCCCCCTAAAACCTTTGAGCCTTCGACCCAACCCGAACAACTGAATCTTCAATTCCCTCACTCCGCTTGGCTCCGCTTCACTCAGCACTGACCTTTTCTGAGCTTTCCAGTTATGAGCCACAAGTTCTAACAATCTCCACCTTGGCGAATAACCTCACCCATTCAGAAGATAAGCCACTTGATCCAACCAATTTTTGGGGGACGCCTCCTTTTCTAGCACTTGGAGACATTAACCAAGTCCAAGCAATGCTTGAACTTGTCCGCGGTCACAGTCTTCGTCAACATGTCAGCTGCATTGACAGAAGTGTGCACCTTTTCCAATATCACATCACTAGCAATTAACTCTCTCACCTTGTGAAATCTTACGTCAATATGCTTGGTCCTCGCATGATACACCTGATGCTTTGCCAAATAAATGACACTCTGACTATCACAATACAGCTGCACTTCACCTTGATCTATGCCTAACTCCTTTACAAAACCCTTTAACCACAACGCTTCTTTTCCAGCCTCAGCTATAATGTTCCAAACTTCCTAGAATCCTGTAATCCAACTTTATATAAATATTAAAGATTGTGTTATGTTTTCAGATTGTGTTATGTGATTTTTCAATATGTACGATTCTATATTTTGGTTTTGAAAATGACTTTAACACTCGTTAGAATCAAGAAGTTATAAAGGTTACAACCTAGCTAGGGTTAAAACTTAGAAATCAGATATGCTCGTGAAATTCGTCTTGCATCCTTTTGGGACTTTTCACGTTACACGAATTGGTGTTTATATGAGTCATAGAACCCAGGGAGCCAATAAAAATATTTTCGAAAGAAAATAAAAACGTCGAGCTTAAAATAAAAATGTCAAGCTTAAAATATCTTCACCGACGAGCTTCTTAGTATATTTACAAAAGCTGCTTTATCGTGCTTAAACTAATATACTGCTTTGTCGTGCTTCTGAGTTAACCTACTTGTAAGTAAGTTAGGAAAAACCTAATTAAACTAATTAAACCCTAATTAGGGTTAAGTTAAACTAGTCTAAAAAACAATCCTTGTGAAGTGTAATGGACCAATAGGAAGCTAAGGATTTTTAAACCAACCAATAGAAATCAATTACCAAGATAACAATCCAAGTGAACAGGAATTGACCAATCAAAATCCAAGTGAAGAAAACCAACCCAAGCACGTCAAACATGTCAAGCATGTCAAACACCTAAGCTAAATATTTTTATTGACGAGTTTGAATGATATTTTCATTGACGAGCTTGGAAAATATTTTGCTCAATGACCATTTTGCCTTAGGTCTTGGATGCCTATAAATAGGAAGCAAACCATTCATTATTTCCTACCATTTCAAAAGTAATTCAAGAGCAAAAATACTCTATATTTATATTCTGAGAGATATTGCGAGATAAAAATTAATTTCGAAGCATCGAAGCGTTACACAATTGGAAGTAAAACTAGCAACTATAAGAGGTATGCTCTAGTGGTTATAATTTTCATTTTTTTGTATGTATTAGTAAAAATATACTTTTACAAACAGTTATAATGCTCAAATTATTTTATGTATATAGTACAAAAGTCCTATTTACAAGCAGTTATAATGTCTGGTTTATTTCTCTTGTAAAGTTGAAAATATACTTTTATAAGCAGTTACTATGTCTGATTTTCTTCAAGTATTTAGTAAGAATATTCATTTTATAAGCAGTTATAATGCTGAAATTATTTCATGTATAGTAGGAGTCTTATTTATAAGCGGTTATAATGCCCGAAATAAAACTTAAAAGATTTAATCGTTAAACGCTTAATTAGTCTATATGAACTTATAATCGTGTAGTATTTACGACGAACGTTTAGACCATTATATTTATCTGTAAAAGATATACGAGGCAAGTCTTCTACCTAAGCTTTCATTTACAAGCTTTCTATTTGATTTATGCACTTTGTGCAACGTGTTATAAATCTTTGATATGAGAGTTATTGCTATTCGTTTCGGCATAACTTGCAAAATGAACGTTTATTCGTAAAGTATTGAATTGTTTTAATTCTTTAGTCAAACCAAGTTGTCTTGGAGCGACCTC
Source organism: Aralia elata (assembly GCA_034770075.1). NCBI lineage: Eukaryota > Viridiplantae > Streptophyta > Magnoliopsida > Apiales > Araliaceae > Aralia > Aralia elata. Next base: position 25,909,669 of record CM068387.1, read on the forward strand.
TATATGCAAAGTAAACTGAGATGAACATGTTTTTAAAACATTGTCATGATTAGTCAGTGTAGCGTATGTTATGCATAACATAGGATGTTGTCAGATTGATCATCTACTTGATGTCCACGGTATGGTTCTAAGTCGAAAGACGGACGAACGGTTCTTGGTTTAATTACCACTCAGTCTTACTATGTTAAAACAATTTCATATCTTTTGTTAAAACTATGATTCATTAAATCCCTATCGGCGTGAGTTCAACTATATATTATGTGTTTAGACTTGTTGAGCTTTTGTATGCTCATTCTTGTGAATAAAACCTTAATTGCAGACAAACCTGAGAGCTTCGGCTTTACGAAGAAAGGAAAAAAGAAATGCGTAAACTAGTTTATATGGTTTACTGATTGCTTGTCCTTTTTGTTATAGTCTTGATGACTTTTTGTAATACGAACAAGCAAAGTATGTAACCGAATTTTATATCAATATTATCATGATTTCTCACACATTCTTGTCATGTCTTTACTTTGATTAATTTAGAATTGTTAAAACATAAACAATGTTAATAAGAACTATATATCTGAATGAGGATATTGAGTAACATTATGAGTACTGTAAGAACAAGAGATTTAGCACCGACGAAGAAACTAAATTCATCGTAAGATTCCTCTGTTCCAAGTACAAATGTGTTATTAATATTGTGAACTTCAGATACATAGGAATTATTTGTGACGCCCCTAAAATAGGTCCACACAACCCATTTTGAGTCGCCAAAATACAAAATACAAACTACAAAATCTAAATACAAATACAAATTTTCTCATTTACAACTAATAAACTGTCGTGCAAAATACGACAATACACATATTATGAGTTTCAATACAAATATTGTATCGAAACTAGTACAATAATAATTTCATCCAACTTAAGTTCTCAATACAATTATTGTCACACTATTTTATAATGTATTGAGATACTTCTACAGTCTCGGACCATCACTCCATTCCCCGGCTAGTCCCAGCTACACTCTCATTCTTATTACCTGAAAAGAATTGTGAAGCAAAAGGGTGAGAACAAATAGTCCAATAAAGAATATCATGACTAAGATAATGAAGAATAAATTATCTTTAGCCTTCAACAGTAATAAATCAGAGATTTAAAGATATTATAAGTGTTTCAACCATAATGTCTACTATCTTTTACAATTTAAAAGTTCACCATCAATATTTTATCCCTGTTACACCAATCAACAATTCCTGTTTATGCTCATCCAAATCAACAGTTTATCTTTGCACTATGGGCCAAAGATATTCATTTGTAACACCAATGGTCACGATCATGCCAAACACCAGTCCATCTTTGCACTACGGGCCAAAGAGAACTTTCACCACAAACCTTTGTCTGTAACACCAAAGGTCATGAATATACCAATACACAGTTCCTAGTCATAATCATGCCAATCACCAGTTCATCTTTGCACTACGGGCAAAAGAGAACTTTCACCACAATTTAAGTCTAAGGATTTTGACAATAATATAGAGGATGAGTAGAAACAATAAAAACCATGAGATCAAGAATAAGAATAAATATTAAAGATTTGTAATTAAATTTTTCCAGAGACCAAGACTGTCCAAATTGCCAACATGATGACCAAAATGTGGAGTAAAATTCAAGAATGATATTCAAGATTCTTATTTCAAAGATAACGATAAAAATTCAATAGAAAGATGCTGGTAAAAATATTAGATGAAGCACAAACTATCAAGGATATTCTACTAATTTTAGGAATTTTCACCATTTAATAATAAGGTTATGGAAAAAAACAATAATTTCTTACCATAAATGGAGAAATATGAAAGAAAACGATATCCCTTGACTAGTACAAAAGAAATGATATCCCATACGAGAATGAAAGAAAATAATATCACTTACGAGTACAAGATAAATAAGGAATGAATACGAAGGGTTATTCACCAAACATGCGGTAGTCCGCGTAGTCAGGTTATTCCCACAGATTAATAAGGAATGAATACAAAAGGGTTATTCACCAAACATGCGGTAGTCCGCGTGGTCAGGTTATTCCCACAAATTAATAAATGGAATAAAATGACGCCCGTTACGAGTATGAAGTAAAATAATATCACTTACAGATATGAAAGCAAATGATATTACATACGAGTATAAAAGAAATGATACCCCTTACCTTAGTAGGAGACTAGATCTGACTGGTATAAAGGAGATTATCTTGAGAAAATCTTGCACTATAGGCTACACTCAAAGTATCCTTATACTCAAAAGAAATACACACAATATTATAGAAGAAGAATTTTCTGATTCTGGTGTAAGTTTCATTGCTCAACTGAGCAACCTATTTATAGAAGAATGGCAGTGCACTGTTTAATCATGGATGAACAATTGAAGTTCACGGGCGAATTCATCTGATTTTTACTATGCAATAAAATATTCTAATAAAACAAATAACTTTATATATAATATAATATATTCTAATAATAATCTAATAAAACAAATAACTTTATATATAATATAAAAGTTTTCTGTTTTATATAGAAAATGTCTTCTGAAAATTTCTGTCGACAGTTGACGAATTGGCAAGTGATGGGTCCCATGGAATAATCAGCCAAACTTACAACAAACGCTTCATAACAAACCTCAAAAATTGAACAAATAACTACCACATATCACTTATCTTTAATCAACACATTTTTAATCTTTCAATAATTATTCACCATTAATATTATAGACTCACAATATTAACAACCAGATCATTCTCAGGAAAGATGGGGCTTTTCATAAAAATGGCGCGCAATTAAATAACCCCTTCCCTTGACAGAACTTCTAGACATTGTCACTAATGTTAACTGGTCTAATAATATCATATCAAATAATATGAGTTACAGTGTCGTAACAAATAATATAAAATATTATGCAAATGTTACTGTAACAATTATTGAATCAAATACTGTGCAATTGCTACTATATTAATAATATGAAATACTGTGCAATACCGTGTGCTACTGTGGAATACCACGTACTACTGTGGAATAATGCGTTCTACTGTTCTTTTATTACCGGGTATTTCAACAGTTGCAGGTGATAGTACCGTTGACAATTTGTATAAAAATATTAATACTGTGGTTTTTCGTATCCGATAATTAGTCGTTATGGGACCCACCAATATTTTGTTATTTCGGCGCCGTCGTACTTTACAGAATATAATATTCCCCGACAGAAAGAATATTCTCCGATAAAAAAAATATTCCCTGACATACTGTTTACCTAATAATTTTCATATATCACCCTTAACTATAACATTTATCAATTAAACACTTTACTGTTTAAAATAATAATCATAAAGAAAAATAAACTTTTATTTCATAAAAGTCGAGGTCTTACATTATTAATATGAAAGAGATGTCCATTGTTTATAAGACTATGTATCTAAGTGAGGGTATTTGGCGCACTGAAAGTTCTGACTAAGAAATGAAGGTTAAGTCATCTAATTGCGCACCAATATCGATTTATCTTTATTGGGAAGCCCCCTTCAAATCTGGAAACTATCTCTAGTGTTGGTACTATGAATCTTGGATCCATATAAAGCTTATAAATGTTAGAATATCTAATTCGTAAGGATTAAAAAGGTACGAGTAAGTACTAAGTTCCTTATAGTATATGCCAGGACTTGGTATAAATTAATGAAAGATCTTTGGGAATTAAGATGAGAACTTTATTTATAAAACTGTTGGGCTAAATGAGGATATTGATAATATGGGTTGTTCATGTTATTGTTGATATTCTGAAGTTTAGTTCAATAAGGTTTATAAATAAGGAAATCATCATTAAACTTGACGATTTAGCATTTTAATGAGCATCAAATCAGCTACAGTGAGTATAGTAATTTGGAGGTGTCACATTAGCCAATGCCATATACTCAGATTCAGTAGTAGATAGAGCCACTAAAGGTTGTACCATGGATCTCCAACAAATCGGTCCACCCGCCAGTGTAAATACATACCTTGTCATAGACCTCAAGTCATCCAGCCTTCCAGCATAATCCGCATCTACATACCCCACAACTGATATATGATCATGTTGTCTTGCAAACATAATCCCATGATTTGTAGTACCTCTCAAGTATCTGAATATCCACTTGACCGCTTTCCAGTGCTCTTTGCCTGGATTTTCCATGTATTTGCTCACTGTGCTAACTGCATGTGCCAAATTAGGTCTTGTACATACCATCGCATACACCAAGCAACCAACTGCACTTGCATAAGGCACGTTTGACATATCCTGAATCTCTTCAGCTGACTCCAGACACTGTGTTGTAGACAACCTAAAATGAGTCGCCAATGGAGTGCTGACCTGTTTAGCATTAGTTATACTAAACCTCTCCAACACTTTCTCCACGTAATCCTTTTGGGACAACCACAGCTTACCAGCTGACCTGTCCCTGCGAATTTCCATCCCAAGTATTTTCCTAGCAGCACCCAAATCCTTCATGTCAAACTCCTTTCCCAACAAGGCCTTCAACTTGTTGACTTCAACCATACTTTTCGCAGCAATAAGCATATCATCTATATAAAGTGACAGAAAAATATATAAACCATCATCAAGACTCTTAACATAAACACACCAATCATACTCACAGAGTGTGAATCCAATCCAAATCATGAACGAATCAAACCTCTTATACCATTGTCTCGGAGACTGCTTCAACCCATATAGCGACTTTTTCAACCTACATACCAGGTGCTCAGTCTCTGGTTGCTTGAACCCCTTAGGATGTTCAATGAATATAACTTCCTCTAAATTACCATGGAGAAAAGCTGTTTTCACGTCCAGCTACTCTAACTCCAGATCATAGCTAGCCACTAATGCCAAGATAATCTGATTGAAGCATGTCTCACCACTGGAGAAAACACCTCATCATAATCGATCCCCTTCCTCTGTGAGTATCCCTTTGCAACTAATCGAGCCTTGAACCTCTCCCTTTCTTTTTTTGACACAACCTATATCTTCTTGTATACCCATTTGCAACCCACTGTCTTCTTTCCCTCAGGCAATTCTACCAATTCCTAAGTCTGATTCTTCTTCAATGATTCCATCTCCTCCACCATGGCTTCCATCCATCTGTCCCTTTCAGGACTAATGATAGCATCCTGAAAAGTAGACGGATCCCCACTAGTCGTTGATAATGTATATGCAACCATATCCTCAAACCCATATCTCTCCGGTGGTTTGATAGTGCATCTGGGTCTCCCTGTGGCTATGTTTTCCTACTGCTGTTGATTGTCAATCTGTCCTACTGGCGGTGAATTGTTAGTGTCACATCTTTCCAACTTAATCGATACACCCTGTTGCTGATTGTTGGTAACTTCCTCAGCCTCAGTTTTTTAAACCCCTTGATGTGCCTTGACTACAGAAGCTTCATCAAATACCATATCCCTACTAATCATAACTTTCTTTGCTTTCAGATCCCAAAGCTTATACCCCTTCACACCTTTCTCATACCCAAGAAAGATACACTATTTGGACTTTGCATCAAGCTTTGACCTCTCATCACCGGGAACATGAACATAGGCTGGACAACCAAAAATCTTCATCCCTAAATAATCTATCTTTTTCTCTGTCCACACCTCCTGTGCTACCTTACTATCCAAAGCAGTACTCGGCGACCTGTTTATAATAAAAACTGCCATACTCATTGCTTCTGTCCAAAAATCCTTCGGAAGCCCTGCATTCAACCTGATACACCGTGCCCTCTTTGCTATAGTTTGAAAGTAGTATGCATACAAGTCAATCATATTTGATATGATGTAGCATATACTTTGTAATCTTATTCATTTATTAATAAAGAATTGATTTTCTCAAAAGGCATTTTATATTATCTACATGGTGCTGTTATATTAAATGTGATAAACCCATAGTTTTGATCAATGCTTTTAGGATCATGATGGTGATCATGCTAATGAGATCTAAATTCTAGATAGCTCACAAACTAAAATTGTTCCTAATCGTTGGATTACTAAATTGGGGATTAGTGAATCCGGATAGATTAGTACATACGTTGCTTGCTCTTAGGAAGAGGATGATTGATCTCATAATCATTTGTGTGGAGACACTAAAGCAAGTATGTAGGTGCTTATTGGAGAATAAGTTCACTGAACGTGGTTCGCTAAGGAATACCTAATGGAGTTTTACTCGTCTGTTAATAGGAATTCCTCTAGTGATAGTAGTACAAGTGATCCTTGGACTTGAGATCATCATAGTATCTTGTGTATGATGAGTTATACTTTGACATGTCCCTTAAGACCTTGTGGGTATATCAAAGGGTATGATTGGGTATAATTAGTTATACATAGAGATAGGTGAATGATCAACAAAGAATCTACCTCGTCTAGTAAAAGATGTGAATGTCCTATGTGATTCGATAAATGATAACTCAGTAGTCCTTGGCCAAGGCAGAATGAAATTAGAAAGGAGTTTCTAATTTGCATTAATTAGAGTTGTGCATTTGAGAATCGAAATACATATAATTAAATAAAATAAGACTTGACAGTAAATCCATGTCTTATATTTAATTGGGACATTGTATGGTAGAAGGATTGAATTGTATGGTAACTATTTACTCAAAGGTTCTTTTGTGATTAATGTTGAAATCTATATTATCTAGAAAGTCGTTGATCGCTAAGGGAGCTTACCCTTATTGTAGAATAAATATTATTTATTTAAATGAATTAAATAGTTTAATTTATTTATTTAAATAAGATTAGAATTGTTCTAATTGATTTATTCACAACCGGTTTAATATGGAGAACCTAAAGGGTCACACCGTAAAAGGAAAATATTTATTTAAGAAGTAAATGGCATAATTGTAATAATAAGTTAAGTGTATTTAATTTAATCTATGGAGATAGAATAAATTAAATAGCTTAATATTTATTATTTAATATTTTGGAAATATTAAATATAAATTAATAAGAGGAGTCTTATTATTATTATTATTACTATTACTATTATTTAATTCCTAATAGGGATTGATAATTAATTAATAGAAGTACTCTCCATGAATTCCTAATTGGATTAGGAGCATTATTAATTAAAGGAGTTTAATTATAATACAAACCCTAATCCTAAATAGTTTAGGGAAGGGTTATTCCAACATCTATAAATAAGAGGAGTCTTATCATAGATTAGGGTTACACACTCTTGCATTAGATTGTGGAGAGTACTTACAATTTCTATAGAGATAGAAACTAGGATTTTGCCAAATACCCAACTTCTTGAATACTTGTTCTTCCTTGGTGGATCACCTCTAGAGGCCAAACACTTGGGTGGTTAACGTTGATCAAAGGAAGGAATCACACCGTAGCATTCGAGGAGAACACGAAGGACTAAGAGTTGAACTTGTACCCGAGGAAGCTTTGTTCTACGAGGGTATAATTCTTATTCTCTTTATCTTTCGTTTATATCGTTAATTGAGCACATAGATTGATCTTGGTGATGGTTTGTATAAAATTTTAAAATCCGATTTTATCGCGCTTCCGCACTATTTATGTAATTTGATTGCATGTTCGTGCTATATACAAATCTAACAGTGGTATCAGAGCCTAATCTTGTGCTAATTATCGATTTTGATGATTCCATGTATGCTTGATATGTGATTGGATTGAAATTTTTGGGCAGAATAAAATTTTTTTTGAATCAGCGACACGGCGCAGCTGCGCCGAAACCCAGAATCGTTTTTTCTTGGGGAGCAGCACAGCTGCGCCGTTGCCCAGTTCATTCTAGGCGCAGCTGCGCCGGTAAGCAGAATATGAAAAATATTTTTTTCTTCAATTAAAATAAATGGTTTATTTAATTGATATAAGTTTAAAATAAAAAGTTTATTTTATCTGGAATAGGATTTCAGATTGCTAAAAAAATTAAAGGAGTTTAATTTGGATTTGGTTTTTGATTAAAGTAAAAGAGTTTATTTTGTTTCAAAACTAAATATTAGCAAAAACTTTTGCCCATTAATTGATATCGATGCATATATGGAATGGTTTTATTATTCATGGGATGAATGTTATTTATTGATACATATAGAGATATGTATGATAATAAATATGGATTGATTATGGACTGTTGACCAATGTGTGATTGAATTTATTTTAGTGGATGCTTGAATGTATGGGTTTTTTATAAATGGGGTCTGCGTACCTCGTCTTCTCTAATTTTTCTTAATGTAAATTCTATCTCCCTCCTATGTACTTCCCCTTGACTGCTGATCAAGGTTTCTATTTATTGTAAATAGTTTATTGTAATAGGACTAGTTAGAATTAATTTTTGAAGAATTGGAGACAAAGGAGCAAGGAGCGCTTGAAGACCCGTTTGTATTGGAGCCCGAGTTTAAATGTAATAATTATATTTAAATTTTATTCTTGCACCCTAGGTTTGACCTTCTGGTTCACTTGGTGGCTCTAGTGAACCAAACTAGAATAAAAGTCCATAATCAATCCGAGTAGAATATAGTATTCTATATGTGCATGCTTATTATATATATATATTATATATTATCCAACATGCTTCGCATGTAAAATAATATGACGCGTATTTTATATATATATGTGCATGCGCGCTAAACAAGATGAGACTAATAATAATAAACCCCTCAAAGTAATTATATTAAGTCCTAAGCGTTCAAAGATATTTGGAATATCGAACGTCGCCTTCTAGCATGGTAAAACAATAGAGTATTAAATATTTAATATGAGTTTGTTGTGTCACCACAAGGCAAGTATTAAATATTTAAGATGTTGCTTTATCACATTTGATGCTTATAAATAGACTAAACGATGCTGTTTTGTTGTGTCACCACAAGGACATCGTTTTTCTTTCGAATATATGGAAGTGCTAGGTTGGACTTAACTTGGATAATTTTGATTCGGATGTGTCACCACTTGATCAAAATAATCTAAGAGGCAAAATACAAGGAGTTACATAGTGATGTAATTGACAATAGTTGTCTACCTATTTATTTATATATCGCTTGTTGTGTCACCACAAGGCTATATACATTTGAAATGGGATCCTTAATCTCACTAGCAAATCTTTAATTAGAATTGCCGAACTATATAATGAGGGTAATATAGTTTGATGAAAATAGTGGGAGATACCAATTTAAAATAAAGACCTAATTTATTTTGGTAATTAATTAAATGAATGTATGCTAAAATATTGTCTATTTCACATGCAGAATTTAAAAATGTCAAACTCACTATCACTGCGTAGCATACTTGATGCTAACAAACTGACCGGACCGAATTACACGGACTGGTTAAGGAATCTGAGAATTGTTCTCACTGCTGAAAAGATTTCTTATGTCCTAAATTCGTCAGTCCCTGCAAGTGTTGCAGAAACAGCCTCTGAGGAAGAGATTGCTACTTTTAGAAAGTGGCAAGATGATGCAATCTTGGCTCAATGCATCATGCTCGCATCCATGAGTAACGAGCTTCAGCGTCAGCATGAAACTATAGATGCTCCTACTATATTGCTGCACCTCAAAGAGTTGTATGGTGAGCAAAGTAGGACTGCTAGATATCAGATATCTAAGAAGCTCTTCTGATCTCGTATGACTGAGGGCACTGCTGTTGAGACTCATGTCCTTAAGATGATCAATCTGATTGAACAACTTAGACAACTTGGGTTCGTGATGGATGGGGAGTTAAGCCAAGATTTGATCTTGCAGTCACTCCCGGACACCTTCTCACAATTTGTTGTGAATTTTCACATGAATAAGTTGGACGTCAGCTTGCCTGAGTTACTTAACATGTTGAAAACTACTGAAGGTCACTTCTCATCCAACAAGAATCAAGTCTTACTAGTGGATGATTCTTCCAAGAAAAGGAAGAGGCCCAAGGTATCTTCTGAAAAGAAGAAAAACAAGAAGGCTAAGGGAAAGGCGAAGGGAAAGGATAAAAAGAAACCTGATCCAGATAGCAAAGGAATTTGCTACCATTGCAATAAGCCGGGACATTGGAAGAGGAACTGCAAGGAGTATCTTGCGGGCCAAAAGAAGCTTGGAGAAGCTTCGACTTCCGATCTAGGTTTGTTCATAATTGAAATTAATTTTTCTGAAAGTCAAAATTCTACTTGGGTATTGGATACCGGCTGTAGTTCTCACATATGTAATAATATGCAGGGACTAAGCAGAAGTAGGAAGCTGAACAAGGATGAAGTCGTCTTACGAGTGGGAAATGGAGCAAAGGTTGCTGCATTGGCTGTAGGGACTTATTGTTTAGCACTGCCTTCGGGCAAGTTCATTAGTTTAAATAATTGTTATTATGTTCCAACACTCATTAGAAACATTATTTCAATTTCTGTATTGGATATGGATGGTTTTGATATTATAATAAAGAACAACAGTTGTTCTATTTATAATAAAAATGTTTTATATGGTGTTAGCAATTTACTGAATGGACTTTACATACTTGACTTGCATGAAAAAATACTTCAAATTGAACAAACTAAGAAAAGAAAAAGAGATGATGTTAATTATATCTTTATGTGGCACTGTAGACTCGGTCATATCAATGAAATAAGATTATCCAAGTTGCATAAAGATGGGCTTTTAGAGCTATCTGATTACGAATCATATCCAACTTGTGAATCTTGTCTCATGGGTAAGATGACTAAATCTCCTTTTAGTGGAAAAGGAGAAAGAGTTACAGAGTTGTTAGCGTTGGTACACACAGACGTTTGTGGACCTATGACAACGAATGCACGAGGAGGGTATTCTTATTTTATTACTTTTACTGATGATCATTCTAGATTTGGATATGTGTATTTAATGAAATACAAATCTGAATCGTTTGAAAGGTTCAAAGAATTCAGAAGTGAAGTAGAGAAGCAAACTGGTAAGAGTATTAAGATTCTTCGATCGGATCGAGGAGGGGAATACTTGACCAATGAGTTTCTCAATTGTCTCAAAGAAAATGGTATAATCTCACAATGGACTCCACCAGGGACGCCACAGTTGAATGGTGTATCTGAAAGGAGAAATCGAACATTGTTGGACATGGTTCGTTCCATGATGAGTTTTACCGACCTTCCAGTATCCTTCTGGGGTTATGCCCTAGAATCGACTGCATACCTACTTAACAAGGTACCTACCAAATCCGTCCCAAAGACTCCATATGAGATATGGACAGGGAGGAAACCAAATCTTAAGCATGTTAAGACTTGGGGTTGTCCAGCTTATGTCAAAAGGTTATGATAAGCTGAAGACTAGATCCGACAAATGTAGATTTGTGGGATACCCTAAAGAAACATCAGGGTATTATTTCTATCATCCTACTGATCAGAAGGTGTTTGTTGCGAAACACACTGCCTTCTTGGAAAAGGAGTTTATCCTTGAAGGGGTCAGTGGGAGTAAGATATATCTTAAAGAAGTTCAAGAACCACAAAATACTAAGGATCAAAGTCAGGTACCTAACCAAGTAGAAGAACCTACTGTACCACAACCTATTCGTAAATCTGGAAGAGTACCGAAGATACCTGAAAGGTACGGATTCATCATAGAGGATGATAATGAGGTACGCATCATAGATGATGATGATCCATTGACTTACGAAGAGGCTATGAGTAGTGAAGACTTAGAGAAATGGCTAGAAGCCATGAAATCCGAGATGGACTCCATGTATGAAAACCAAGTATGGACTTTGGTTTCACCACCTGAGGGCATTAAGCCTATTGGGTGTAAATGGGTCTTTAAGAGAAAGACTGGAGCAGATGGCAAGGTAGAGACCTATAAGGCCCGACTGGTTGCAAAAGGTTTCAAACAAAGACAAGGAGTTGACTATGATGAAACCTTCTCACCAGTAGCTATGCTCAAGTCCATTCGGATTTTGCTTGCGATTGCAGCTTATTATGACTACGAGATCTGGCAAATGGACGTGAAAACGGCCTTCCTCAATGGAGAGCTTGAGGAGAATGTATATATGATACAGCCAGAGGGTTTTGTTTCAACGGTTGAAACAAACCAAGTCTGTAAGCTACAACGATCCATTTATGGATTGAAGCAAGCTTCTCGAAGGTGGAACATCCGTTTTGATGAGATAATCAAAAGGTTTGATTCTATCAAGAACGAGGATGAACCATGTGTGTACAAGAAGGTTAGTGGGAGCGCTATATCATTCCTTGTGTTATATGTTGATGATATATTACTGATAGGGAATGATGTTCCTATGCTACAGTCGATCAAAATTTGGTTATCTAAACACTTCTCCATGAAGGACTTGGGTGAGGCATCCTATATTTTGGGGATAAAGATCTATAGAGATAGATCTAAAAGGATGCTGGCTTGACCTAAGGAAAGTACATTGACTCAATGCTAAAGAAGTTTAGCATGGAAGATTCCAAGAGAGGTCTCATGCCGATGAGCCATGGAATACATCTGTCCAAGAAACATGCCCCAAAGACACCTGAGGAGAGAGACCGTATGAGTAAGATTCCTTATGCTTCCGCAATAGGATCTATCATGTATGGTATGATATGTACTAGACCAGATGTCGCTCATGCACTTAGTGTAACCAGCAGATATCAGTCGAATCCAGGAGAAGAGCACTGGAAGGCAGTGAAAAACATCCTAAAGTACTTGAGAAGAACTAAGGATGTATTTCTTGTCTACGGTGGGTCTGAATTGAAACTAGAGGGCTATACAGACTCAAGTTTTCAAATGGACCAAGATGACAGTAAATCCGTTTCAGGGTACGTGTTTACCTTAAACGGTGGCGCAGTGAGTTGGAAGAGTTCCAAGCAGCAAATAATTACTGATTCGGTGACAGAGGCAGAGTACATAGCTGCAAGTGAAGCTGCAAAGGAAGCTGTTTGGATGAAGAAGTTCATTACTGAACTTGGAGTGGTTCCTAGCATTAGAGGAGCAGTACCTTTATTCTGTGACAACAACGGAGCTGTTGCGCAGGCTAAGGAACCCAGGTCTCATCAGAAATCCAAACACGTGTTTCGACGGTTTCATTTGATTAGAGAGATCATTGAAAGAGGAGATATCACCCTGGAGCGTGTGGACTCTCAAGACAACATTGCAGATCCATTTACTAAAGCTTTAACTCAACAGCAGTTTGATCGTCACTTAGAGAAGATGGGTATAAGATACCATGTCGATTGGCTTTAGTGCAAGTGGGAGATTGAAAGTAGTATGCACACAAGCCAATCATATTTGATATGATGCAGCATATACTTTGTAATCTTATTCATTTATTAATAAAGAATTAATTTTCTCAAAAGGCATTTTATATTATCTACATGGTGCTATTATATTAAATGTGATAAACCCATAGTTTTGAGCAATGCTTTTAGGATCATGATGGTGATCATGCTAATGAGATCTAAATTCTAGATAGCTCACAAACTAAAATTGTTCCTAATCGTTGGATTACTAAATTGGGGATTAGTGAATCCGGATAGATTAGTACATATGTTGCTTACTCTTAGGAAGAGGATGATTGATCTCATAATCATTTGTGTGGAGACACTAAAGCAAGTATGTAGGTGATTATTGGAGAATAAGTTCACTGAACGTGGCTCGCTAAGGAATACCTAATGGAGTTTTACTCGCCTGTCAATAGGAATTCCTCTAGTGATAGTAGTACAAGTGATCCTTGGACTTGAAATCATCATAGTATCTTGTGTATGATGAGTTATACTTTTACATGTCCCTTAAGACCTTTAGGGTATATCAAAGGGTATGATTAGGTATAATAAGTTGTGCATGGAGATAGGTGAATGATCAACAAAGAATCTACCACGTCTAGTAAAAGATGAGAAATGTCCTATGTGATTCGATAAATGACAACTCAGTAGTCCTTGGCCAAGGCAGAATGAAATTAGAAAGGAGTTTCTAATTTGCATTAATTAGAGTTGTGCATTTGAGAATCGAAATACATATAATTAAATAAAATAATACTTGACAGTAAATCCATGTCTTATATTTAATTGGGACATTGTATGGTAGAAGGATTGAATTGTATGGTAACTATTTACTCAAAGGTTCTTTTGTGATTAATGTTGAAATCTATATTATCTAGAAAGTCGTTGATCGCTAAGGGAGCTTACCCTTATTGTAGAATAAATATTATTTATTTAAATGAATTAAATAGTTTAATTTATTTATTTAAATAAGATTAGAATTGTTCTAATTGATTTATTCACAACCGGTTTAATATAGAGAACGTAGAGGGTCACACCGTAAAAGGAAAATATTTATTTAAGAAGTAAATGGCATAATTGTAATAATAAGTTAAGTGTATTTAATTTAATCTATGGAGATAGAATAAATTTAATAGCTTAATATTTATTATTTAATATTTTGGAAATATTAAATATAAATTAATAAGAGGAGTCTTATTATTATTATTATTACTATTACTATTATTTAATTCCTAATAGGGATTGAGAATTAATTAATAGAAGTACTCTCCATGAATTCCTAATTGGATTAGGAGCATTATTAATTAAAGGAGTTTAATTATAATACAAACCCTAATCCTAAATAGTTTAGGGAAGGGTTATTCCTACATCTATAAATAAGAGGAGTCTTATCATAGATTAGGGTTACACACTCTTGCATTAGATTGTGGAGAGTACTTACAATTTCTATAGAGATAGAAACTAGGGTTTTGCCAAATACCCAACTTCTTGAATACTTGTTTTTCCTTGGTAGATCACCTCTAGAGGCCAAACACTTGGGTGGCTAACGTTGATCAAAGGAAGGAATCACACCGTAGCATTCGAGGAGAACACGAAGGACTAGGAGTTGAACTTATACCCGAGGAAGCTTTGTTCTACGAGGGTATAATTCTTATTCTCTTTATATTTCGTTTATATCGTTAATTGAGCACATAGATTGATCTTGGTGATGGTTTGTATAAAATTTTAAAATCCGATTTTATCGCGCTTCCGCACTATTTATGTAATTTGATTGCATGTTCGCGCTATATACAAATCTAACATAGTTCTGTTCATTCTCTCTGCCACCCCATTCTACTGTGGTGTCTTCCTAATAGTCCAATGACGCTGAATCCCATGCTCCTCACAAAACTTCAGAAAGGGTCCATACTTGTACTCTGTCCCATTATCCATTCTGAGGCATTTAAGTCGTTTCCCTGTTTGATTTTCCACTTCAACTTTCCACACTCTGAATTTCTCAAAAACCTCAGACTTGTGCCGCATGAAGTACACCTAAACTTTCCTCGAAAAATCATCGATGAAGGTCACAAAATACAAAGATCCTGCTTTTGAAGCTACACTCACTGGTCCCCAAACATCAGAATGCACATAGTCAAGTATTCCCTTAGTTTTGTTCATTGCATGCCTAAACTGCACCTTACATTGCTTTCCCAAAACACAGAACTTGCAGAAATCAAGTTTGCACGATTTCACCCCTTTCAACAGATTTTTTTTATGTAATTCTAGCATTCCACGTTCTCCCATATGTCCTAATCGCATATGCCACAACAAAGTATCATCAGAATCTTTAGCTGTAGTGACAACAGCTCCACCTACAACTGTACTCCCTATCAAACGATAGATATTCCCACCAACCTTAAAAGCTTTCATAATCACCAGAGCACCCTTCGTTACCCTCATGACTCCACCACCTGTTTTATACTCACAGCCATTAGAGTCTAAGGTTCCCAATGAAATCAAATTTTTTCTTAAACCTGGAACATGTCTAACATCACCAAGAGTTCTCACAATACCATCAAACATTGTAATCTTCATTGTGCCTATTCCAATGACATTACATGAAGCATCATTACCCATTAGAACTGTACCACAATTCACTGACTTGTAAGTGTCAAACCACTCCCTATTAGGTGTCATATGTAATGAACATGCTGAATCCAGAATCCATGAATCTGTCGCGTGCTCTACGTTTGCTGAAACTGACAACATATCACCATCACAGTCATCCGATGCCTCTTCCACAACATTTGTAGATTTCGATGATCCATTTTTCTTCCATGATCCATTTCCCTCATTCTTCTTCCTGTATGGACAGTCTTTCTTGAAGTGTCATGTCTTGTGACACTTATAACACTTTAACTCCTTTCGCTCGGGAGTCCTCCCCTTGACTTCGACTTCCCACGCGCTCTTGTTTTTTCCTGTTCCGATTTTCTGTCACGTTCCTCTCCCCCTTTTGCCACAAGCCCTTCACCCGAAATACCCTCAGTCTGTTGCCTGCGTTGGTTGTACATAAGCAGGACTAATATGACTTCCTCCAATTTTAGAGTTTCTTTTCCTCTATAGTAGGGTTGTAACGAGAGTCTCCATGGAACTTGGTAAAGAACACAACAACATCAGCACCTGGTCTTCCTCTTTGAATTTCACTTCAATCCTTAGCAGATTACTAATAATATGATTGAACGTATGAATATGTTGAATAAGGTTAGAACCCTCGATCATCTTCAACCTATACAGTTTTTGCTCCAAAAATAATTTATTCGTCAACGACTTTGACATATACCTGGATTCCAGCTTAGTCCAGACACCAGACGACGATTCATCACCAATCACGTGATACATAACTTTGTCTACAAAACACAAACGAATTGTACTTAGCGCCTTCATCTCGAGTTCTTCCCAGTCATCACTCGACATGGTCTCTAGTTTCTCTTTCAACGCCTTCACCAATCCCTGCTGCACCAATAAATCCTTTACCCTCTGTTGTCGTAGTCTGAAATTCCCAGTTCCGTCAAACTCCATCACATCGTACTTTGTAACAGACAAACTCGAAGATATCGTTCTTCGCGTGTTCAATCAAACCCGAGCTCTGATACTAATTTGTTGTAATAGGATCACACACACACACGATATACAAGTATAAAGAATCAACACAAAGAAATACGTGGTTCCCCAAACTGAGTACGTCCACGGGAGCGGCGAGCGGAGACTGTTTTATTGATTATGTTTTTGATATTACATAGGGTTATACAATAAAGAGTATTTATAACTACTACCTCTATTCTAATCCTAATCCACATTACAGCCTGAATACCCATAATGCCCTTATAACACCGTACCCCCCAAAACCTTTGGGCCTTCGGCCCAACCCGAACAACTGAATCTTCACTTCCCTCACTTCGTTCTGCTCCGCTTCGTTCGACACTGGTCTTTTTAAGCTTCCCAATTATGAGCCACAAGTTCCAACACAAACACTAACCAACGATATGTATTCAAATTACATGAATTTTTAAATCAAATGAAAGACAAATGATAAAATCCTTACCTTGAATGCACAAAAAGTTAAATCAAACTAAAATTCTCACGAATTCAACCTAGACACTCACGTTTTGTGTATGGGTGTATAAACTTTTTTTGTGTGGTAAACAATCACTCCTTTATATTAATTCATTATCTTTTATCTAAATTATTATTTGGCAAAACCTATAAATGCTCAAAGATTTTATACAATATATATATATATATATATATATATATATATATATATATATATATATATATATATATATACGAGGATGATCTACATCCACCGCTGACTGTGGAGATTTTGTTAGCCAACTGATCACCCACCATTTATTTCAAATAGGAATGATCCAGATTAAAAATGTTGAATAAGTATCCGTAAGAAAGACTTGCGGATAGCTTTTACGTCAAAAAATTCCAGAAAGGGTCATGGCACTTATTCTTTCCTAACATAACTTTTTCTCTTTCTTCAATCAAATTATAAATTGTTTTACCATATGAAAAAGGGAGCTCTGGTACACTATATGTTATTATTCACCTTCTTCGTCTTAATAATTATTTTAAAATTATTTAAGAAATATCGTGTCATCTGATATTAGTTATGTAACTCAATTATCGAGAGGTCAAAGTACCGTGTCATTATGTTTATTTTGATTATTTTTTTAGCTTCAAATGGCTTGCTTTTTATTTTTATTTTTTGGTGAAATATGTTAGATTTACACCTAGTTTCATCATCTCAAGCATGCAGATTTCCTCATCCCATCTGGAAGTGAGAACTATGGTACACATCCCCGCCTATATTTTTTGTTATATTTTGCATATTTTTGAATTTTGAGTTAATTTTCATATGATATTGTTCTTCCAATATTGCACTTATTTGCATCTTTGTGTTGAAATATTTTAGGGGCAGTTTCATTAATTTAGGTTTACTGGTGAGATTTAATTTTTTTTATTCCTTGTTTTATGGTTTAGAAGAGTCTTGTTCTTTTGTTTTAGAACTTCGTTTCATCCCCATATGAAAAAGGTGTTAGGAAAAAATCTATATTCCAATATTGGTTGATGCAGAAAATGTAAAAAAAGGATTACAGTAGGTTAAGGCTAGTACTTGGTACTATGTCCTTAAGACAATTATGCCTCCTTTGGTGCTTAAAGTTTGTAGCTCTTGTCTCCCAAAATACAATGATCACATGTACTATAGCAGCACTATAATAGCACACTCAACGTATAAGACAGTGCTTTGAACTCTCTCTAATAGACTCTTAGATGATTAATGATGACCCTTCATGACTAGACATGACCGAAAAAGAAATATTTTATTTCCCAAAAAGATATATACAACGACTTGCATGCCCGGTCGGTCAGTTCGGGGCGAGGTGGGGCGGCGTCGCGCACGTGTGGTGAACCCAAACCAAGTCTTGGTTAGGTCCTCTCTCCTTCATAAAAGTGGGGTACCCTTTGGCGCCCAAACCCAAGTCCAAGCTAATTGTATATATACACATTTGATGTTTATTTCTCAATCCATGTGGGACACTTATTACCCACAAGCATTTATTATCATATTCAAGTGGTGATCTTTAGGAGTAAATTTCTCATTCATTACCTCATGGATTTGAGCTTTCTAATACCTGATTTTAATCTACTCATTGTTGCCTAAATTTATCAGGAAATACACGTAAGTATACGCGATCGACTGGCAATATCGTGGCAAGAAGAGTATCGTTCTCATGAAAAATTAATTCTAATATTTTTCAAGTACCAATTTTATATCAACTCAATGTTATTTAAACAAATGAATTAAACTAAAATTAACAATTAAAGTAAACACTAAAAATAAATAACTAAATAATAAAATATAACTAAATAAATAAATCTAAGAATTCAATTTCACCCAATGCTTCATTCAAATTTCATAACTCTCCATTTAATTATACGGTCATGATGAATTGTTAACCCCAAATTCTTAATTTCTTTTATCAGCCTCTACCAATTAGCAAATAAAAATATCCATTCTAACGAACTTATTATATTCCTATGCAAATTAAATTGGAATAGATTCATTACGATCAAATTCCCCAATTGGTTACACATGGCATATAAGTGTATTCCCACCCTATACACAACTTATGTATTCAATCCTAAGAAGAAATAAACATAATCACATGTCATTACATTCAAATCTAAATCTATAATCCATCTCTCAATTTTACATAGATTATCCCAATTAATTATTGATCAGGTAATTACACATGAACGCATAAAATATAATGAAAAAAATTCATATAGTGTCAATCAAATAGGAAAAAAAAATCAATTTAAACTACACATGGGATCTATTAAATTCTTAAATTAAAAACTTGTTCATAGCAGATAAAGTTATAATCCATAAAATATTCAACATCAATAAAAGACAAAAATAAATAAAAGTTTAGAGAAGAAAAACTATCTCCCGCCAATCTTCTATCTCCAAGCTTCTTTAATCTCTGACCTCCATCGTTGATGTTATCTTGCTTGCTCTTGAACTTGGTAATTTTTGGTAGAGAATTAGCCTCCCATGGTGTTCATTGGCTTTTTCTACACAACTTTTACAATCCCCAAATAAGAATATTTATAGGAGTTTTATTTTTTCTAACCCTAATAGAATTAAAATCCTAATTAAAATTACATCAACAATATCCTAATTTTAATAAACTACTATAACAAAATTCCTAATTTTCTTCCCTTTTCCAAAACTGCTATTGGCTCATTAATTTCCTTCCCTTTAATTCATCTCGAGACCCACTAGGAAAATAACAATCTGCAGCATTAGTGGAAAGGTTAACAAGTCATATGGTGGGACCTGCAGAAAAAGAGAAGCCAAAACCCATATTGTTGCCATGCTCCGCTCAACCGCGCCATGGGCCAACTTGCACTTACTGCGCAATGCGCGTTTCAGCCTTCAACACCAACGCGCGCAATACGTGCCCCTACGAATCCTATTTAAGCCTTGCGCGCTGCGCCTTGCACGCTGTTCCAGCCCCAAAAATTACTATTTTGCCACTAACATTCCTTTTTTCCTACAAATAAAATAAAAATAATAAAATAAATAAAAACACTATAAAATAACAGAACATACTTAAAAACTCACAAAATATTAAGCCTAAAAGTACCCAAGTAATAGGTATAAATCTCACTCATCACTCATGGAGTAGAACACATTTATATGTGGACTCATCTCAAATGATTAATGGGACCCACTTAAATTCTAGTTTAAAAACTCATGTTTAAAAGCTTCATTTATGCTCAAATTCTAACAATCCCCCACATGAATAAAATTGACTGTCAGCCTATGCAAATGTTATGCAGACTCTGAGAGAAACAGAATTGAAAAATCATCTGTATAGAGAGAGGTGGCTTTTGGCTTTAAACCTTCCCTTATAGAAGACTATCAGGTTTACTGGCTGTTCAGTGAATGTGATGTCTTGAATTGCCTAACCGTTTGTGTAAACCGAGACAATAGAAATTCACACAAAATCTTTTCAGACATTGTTTGGTTCTTATGACTTTGTTTATTTCGACCCCGAACATTCTTGAATTTTTGAGTGCTCTAGAGAAGTATAGCCTTGTCATTCTCATAGAATTGGCCTAATTTACACTCACATAGGCAATTCTTAATAAGAGTATCCTGTCATACCCCACTTGTTTATTAAGATATAAGAATCATTAAAAGCATAGCTTATCCTAAAATCACTGCAGGTATCACTCGTAGCATAGGAATGAGTAGAAGAAATTAATTTCTTCATAGTGATTTGAGTGAATCATTCACAATTTAGTTGTACCTTTGAACTTAGATCTTGGGATCTCTAGTCAAGTAGGTT
Source organism: Aralia elata (assembly GCA_034770075.1). Lineage (NCBI taxonomy): Eukaryota > Viridiplantae > Streptophyta > Magnoliopsida > Apiales > Araliaceae > Aralia > Aralia elata. The sequence goes on from CM068387.1 coordinate 25,930,797, forward strand.
GGGTATTCACTATGACGATCCTTATTTATAGGCTTTAAACTCATTTCCCTCGATGTTATTTTTACTTGCTCTCTAATCAAACTTTTAGTTAACGGATCCGCTATATTGTCCTTCGATTTTACGTACTCAATAGTTATAATGCCATTAAAGAGCAATTATTTTATTGTATTGTGTCTATGACGAATATGTCTAGACTTACCATTATATATGTGACTATGTGCCCTCCCAATTGCTGATTAACTATCACAATGGATACAAATGGCAGGCATAAGTTTAGGCCACAATGGAATATCTTCTAAAAATTGACGAAGCCACTCAACTTCTTCTCCAGCCTTATCCAATATAATAAACTCAGATTCCATTGTTGATCGAGCAATGCATGTTTGTTTAGAAGATTTCTATGATACTGCTCCTCCACCTAGTGTAAAGACAAAGCCACTTATGGATTTAAAGTCTTTTGTATCTGATATCCAGTTCATATCATAATATCCTTCAAGTACTGCTGGATATCTTGAGTAGTGCAATCTAAAATTTTGAGTGTATTTTAAATACCTTAAAACTCTTATAATCTCCAGCCTTATCCAATGCAATAAACTCAGATTCCATTGTTGATCGAGCAATGCATGTTTGTTTAGAAGATTTCCATGATACTCCTCCTCCACATAGTGTAAAGACAAAGCCACTTGTGGATTTAGAGTCTTTTGTATCTGATATCCAGTTCGCATCATAATATCCTTCAAGTATTGCTGGATATCTTGAGTAGTGCAATCCAAAATTTTGAGTGTATTTTAAATACCTTAAAACTCTTATAATCGCTTTCCAGTGATCTTGTCCTGAATTGCTTGTAAATCTACTCAATTTATTAACAACATATGTTATGTCTAGACGTGTACAATTCATTACATACATAAGGCTCCCAATTATTTGTGCATACTCAAGTTATGATATACTCTCTCCATTATTTTAAGACAAATGTAGATTTATATCTACCGGTGTTCCCACAAAATTGCAATCATATTACTTGAATTTCCTGAGTATTTTCTCAATATAGTGTGACTGTGATAATACTAATCCATTCGATGTTTTAAATTTTTTAATTCATAATATTACATTGGCAACACCTATGTCTTTTATGTCAAACACATTATAAAACATTTTCTTTGTAGTTTTAATGATTTCATTATTACTACCCATAATGAGCATATCATCTACATAAAGGCAAATAATGACAAACCCTTTCTCAGTGTCCTTAACATATACACATTTGCCATACTCATTTATTTGAAACCATTTGACATCATGGCACAGTCAATTTTTTCATGCCATTGTTTAGGTGCTTGTTTGAATCCATAAAAAGACTTCACAAGTCGATAGACTTTCTTTTCTTGTCCTAAAACAATGAACCCCTCTGGTTGTTCTATGTATATTTCTTCTTCTAAATCACTATTCAAGAAAGTTGTTTTCACATCCATTTGATGTATCTCCAAATTGTATATAGCTGCAATGGCTATTAACATCCTAATTGAAGATATTCTTGTTACAAGTGAATATATATCAAAATAATCCAAACCTTCCTTTTGCTTGTATCCTTTGATTACAAGTCTTATTTTATATTTATCTATAAATTCATCTACTTTCATTTTCTTCTTGAATATCCACTTGTATCTAAGAGGTTTAGAGCCTGGTGGGAGATCTACTAATTTCCAAGTATGATTGTGCTATATGGATTCTACTTCACTATTTATAGCTTCTTTCCAATATGGAGCTTCGAGACTTGATACCGTTTCTTTGTAAGTTTGAGGCTCATTTTCTAACAAAAAAGTTAGAAAATCCAGACCAAAAGATTTTGATATTCTAACACGTTTACTACGTCTAGGTTCATCAATATCTTCTAAACCATGATCACTGCCACTAACAGTGTCATAAGTTCTTTTGTTTGAACTTATTTCCTGTTCATTAGAACTTAGCTCTTGTGCCTTTTTATTAGGAAATAAGGTTTCAAAAAATTCAGTATTTTTTGACTCAATAATAATATTTTCACATATTTTCTCTATTTTTGATTTATTAATTAAAAATCTATATGAGAATAGCTAATGAATATACAATCTATTGTTTTTGGTCATATTTTTACCTTTTTGGGTATAGGAACCATTACTTTTGTTAAGCACCCCCACACTTTTAAGTATTTATAAAACGGTTTCTGTTCTTTCCATAATTCATAAGGTGATGCATTAGACTTCTTTTGAGGTATTCAGTTGAGAATATAATTTGCTGAAAGAATTACTTCTCCCCACAAATTCTGAGGTAGCTCATAACTTAATAACAATGCATTCATCATTTATTTCAAAGTTCTATTCTTTCTTTCAGCAACACCATTTTGTTGTGGTGAATATGGTGCAGTTGTTTGGTGTATTATACCATGTTGCGAACAAAGTACACCAAAAGGTGATTCATATTCCCCACCTCTATCACTTTTAATTATCTTGATCTTTTTATGAAGTTGATTCTCAACCTCATTCTTGTAATGTATAAACATTTCCAAGGTCTCATCTTTACTTCTCAATAAGTAAATATAACAGTATCTTGTACAATCATCTATAAAAATAAGAAAATATTTCTTACCCCCTCTTATTTGTATATATTTTAAATCACAAATATTTGTATGTATTAATTCAAGAGATTTCGTACTTCTTTTAATTGATTTAGAAGAAGATTTTCAAAGCTTTGCTTCAATGCAAAATTCATATTTATGATTAGAGTTAATCTCACATTTTGGTAAACTTTCCATATTGATTAATCTACGTATAGTATCATAATTAACATGTCCTAATCTACCATGCCATAAATTAGATGACTCAATCATATAAGTAGAAGATGTATTTTCATTAATTTTGGAAGGTACAATAGTTAATACATTCATTTTAAATAGCCCATCGCTCATATATCCCTTTCTCACATACATCCCAATTTTGGTTAGGACAAACTTGTCTGATACAAAGACCAATTGAAATCCCTTTTTACTAAGAAGAGATCCAGACACTAAATTTTTTCGAATATCAGACACATGTAACACGTTGTTGAGGGTGAGTTCCTTGTCAGATGTCATCTTCAAAATCACATTTCCTTGCCCAACAATCTTGGATGTGGAAGAATTCCCCATGTTTAATTGTTCTCCATTCTCAATGCCTTGATAAGTGGAGAACATCTTCCTATCAGAACACACATGGCGGGTTGCTCCAGTATCTACCTGCCATTCCTTGGGATTTCCAACCAAGTTTACTTCAAAAACCACCGGCGATAGGTTCATCTCGGAAACGTCTTCAAGAAGACTATCCACTTCTGTTACATTAGCTTGAGTGGATTTCTTGTTTTGGTCTTTGCGTTTGCGACAATCCTTTGCCCTATGTCCTGGCTCACAAATGTTGACTTTAGATTCCATAAAGTTTTTTCCTGCTTTCTTTTCAGAAGCACGGTTGTCCTCTTCTATCCTTAATCTCACGATCAACTCTGTTAGGAATCTACATGTAGATTATGATAATTTATTGAGGGGGAGAATGTTAAAGAATCTACATGAGATTACCAATGTATGAGATTTGATGATGAGATAATTAACGTATATTTGTAAACATAAGTTTTATGAAGTCGTTAATAAAATGATAAATGTACAAGGACTTAGATTAGAGAAAGATTAAACATGATAGGTTGATCTCACTGAGTAAATCCAAATGAATGTAACATATATATATGAACTGATCAACTGAAGTATACCTGTGAAAGAGATGCTTTGTAAAGTCCTTAAATAAGAAATATTATACAAGGACTTAGAACTAAAAAGATCAAAACTGTTGGGTTGATCTTAACTATCATTACTTGATGAACAAATGATTAAAGTATATTTGTAATGATAAGTTTTGTAAAGTCCTTAAGAAACACATGTACAAGGACTTAGAATAGAAAGATCAAAACTGTTAGGTTGATCTTAATAAAGCTTTTTATGTGTAAGTCAATAGGACCAATCGATCATAGAGTCACTCTACCAGATCGTAGTGTGATCACAAACATCAGAGTCAGCTCATTCACTGAAGCACATAAGGCAAAGATCGTAGAGCTCGCCTATAAGTCATGGAGACGAGTTTAAGGCTTAACAAGAAGAAGCTGATCACGAAAGGATATACTCTAAAGAATGTTTGAGTATAGTCTGATGGGACGTTTGCAGAGCCGAAAGCTATATGTCTACCTACCCTCAAAGCAGTTGTCAGAGAATATCATGGAGCAGAATGGTAAATGCACTAACAGATACTTTGCAACGGAAAGTCTTTTCAAAGACTATAAATAGCCTTGAGTTTGTAAATACAAGGGCTAAGCACCTATGTGGAGAAAAATAAGAGAATCATCCTAGCCATATCAAAAAGGTAAAAAGGCTGTCGCACCTAAGTAAGAAGCCATAACACAAAATGAAAATATCCAAAGTGCTGGCCTGAGCGAAAAAGCAAGTGCAACAGAATGCCCAAGAGAGAGCTGTAATGCCAAGAAGAGTGCAAAGAGCCGAAGAGCCAAAGAGCAAAGAGCCAAGAGCTAGAGTGCAAAGATGATAAGAACTTGGCAGAGCTAAGAGTAGAAGTTCCAAGAACCCAAGTGATTGATAGTAATGGAAATAAAGTGGAAGTTCAGAAGGCAAATCTTAAGAACCACTCTATGATTCACCAAGAACAATTAGAGCTGAAAAGATGAAAACGTAGAGCAGCTTCACTCTATGATTCAACAAGTGTTTAAAGCTGCTAAGTACCAGAAGAAGAAAGAGTCTTAATGCCATCTTAGCAGCACATCCAATAAATCAACAAACCAAATTGGGGTCAGAGGATCCTGGTCTTAGTGACCAAATTGGGGGTCAGAGGATCCTGGTCTTAGTGATCGAATTGTCAAGTTGAAGAAACTTGAAGAGGTCTAAATGCCCTGGATTAAGTGTCCAAATACAGTTGTAAATGGTCGTAGTGACCTTATCTTTAGTGGATATCCTGCTCATTGGAGTGGAAGAGTGGATTAGGAGTTGTTCAGTCTCCGAACCAATTAAAACATCATGTGTCATTTACTTTATGTTATTTACATTATGCACATTAAATTGCTATATCTGCTATGTGTTTGTGCATCCATAAGACTTAATTTAGATATGAGATTTTTATAATCTTTAAGGGGGATTTAACAAAAGAATATTTCGATGTGCTTAATCAATATGATTAACTGATTACTTGGTAATACATCTTTAAGTTGAAAATAAAAAGTTTTTAAAGATATATTCAACCCCCCTTCTAGATCTCCATTGTGCCTCTGGGAAACAATAAGTGGCTTCTGAGCAGGTTCTCATGAATATCTAAAGCTTACACTTTGAGTTGATCTAAGGCACTAAACTAAAAGCAGGTCTAAACTTGGTAGTGGGAGTATGACACCACTTTTAAATGAAGATAAGCTTACATGTTGAAAATTGTATGTGTAGGCATATATATGAATGTTGATGATGATCTGCTTGATGCTATCCAGAGTAATCCATGTGTGCGAATGAAGTTATCATTTTTACCAGATGAGTTTAGCAAGGTTTTTTACCAGATGAGTTTAGCAAGGTTGAGATCAATCAGCAGATCGAGAAATCCAATCATAGGAAATAGCAGGTGCAACCAAAGCTAATGATATGCTCGATATGCTATGTTCAGTAAGTCTATTTGATAAAACAAAAAGATCATTCTGGGGATGCTACAAAGGATGATGTTGTCGGTGATTCTCAAGATTGCAAATCTCTACCCAACAATAGAATGCAATGATTCAAGCAGAACCACTGATTGTCAAGAGATTGACATCAGTGAGGTATTTGACATTATACCCTCTAACATTAGTTATGATGATTATAGAATAGCATCGTATAATGTCATGTATGTGCTGCATCATTATTTAAATTGCCTCAGTGTTCTATCAAATGATCATTTACTTCTTTAAAAGGAGAAAGAGAGAGTGCAAGCAGAGCTGTGAATTACTCTGAGAAACATTGTCTCTCTATCCAAGTTTGAGGCTGAAAATAAATCTTTGAGAAAGACATCTGAAGTGTATGCACTGAGAGAGTCTACTTTTACCTCTAAGTTAGAGGATGAAGAAACGACAATCTTAATGTGGAATTATTCTTCATCATGTGAACTAACTGATCACTAGTCAGATATTCATTTTCTGATAAAATCAGTTCTTAAGATTGGAGATTTATCTTCTACTTTAGATGCGTAAAACTCAATGGAAATTAACAATAATAATTATCTCTTTTCTCATTAGAGGTGTTGTCATTGTAAAATTCAAAGAGGTTGTTAAAGCTGAGTATTTCAAAATGATTCAACTTTTGCTAACTAGATCGTTGTATCAAAGAACTATCAGTCACACAATGTTCTATGTTTTTGATAAAACGTAGAGTGTAATAAATACTAATGTTGTACCTCGAAGAGTCATAGAGTCTGATCACTCCATGAACCAACTAGGTGCAAATCGTAGAGCTGATCATTACTCTATGGAAGTTCAAAATCTTAGAACATAGTGAAAACAAAAGTAGTTTCAACCAAATGAAAAGGCTTAATCATCCACACAAGTTCTATGTGAAAAGATGTCCATACACACACACACACACACTCATTTAGCATATTAACTGTTATTATCATCATATAAAAGGAAACTATGAGCTTTATATTATTTTCATAATGTCAATACATATTGTAGACCCAAAGTCTGAAAGACTCGGGTATTCAAGAAAACTAACCTAGCAGGACCCAAACAACAATGAGTACCAAGATAAAAAATTATTAAACCTGCAGGTATCAAGACTATCTGATCTCTGTTAAAGATTGTACAAGTAAATGCTTGGAGTTCATAGTTGACATCAAGGAGTTCATAACAATTGCAAAGCCAAGATTTTGCAAAGTATCTTTGAAGACATTTTCTCTGAAACATCAGAGACTAGTGATCTGTAAGACCCTGACTTTTATGAAATTATTAACATAATATATTCAAACACATCATTTTATATTTAAATTTTTTTTTCAATAAAAGAGGAGAAAATAAATTTTGGAGGAATATGAGGTAACTTGGATGGCTAAAATCTGATAAGAGAGGAGAGAAAGAGTTGATGGGATAAAAAAATGGTGGGCGAGGAAGAAAAAGAAAGGAAGAAGAAAAGGTGGGAGAGGAAAGATGGGGGACAAAGAAAAAGAAAAAAGGGGAAGAAAATAAAATATTCCACCCACTTCCAATTCTAACTTGGCTATTTAGGGAGAGAAAGAGAAAAGAGAGGGGGAGGAAAGGAAAAGAAGAAAGAGAAAGAAAAGACAGAGAGAATAGAGAGAGAGACATAGAGAGAAAATTTACGGAAGAAGAAGACAGGAAGAAACTAACTAAATGTATGTTTCAAAACTTTGATTCTATATTTTAATTTTCATATATGGTTGTCAAGTTTTATGAAATTTATACAAGTAATGTTTATTTGTGATGAATTAAACTTATATAATCAAGAAATCAAACCAAAGGAACGAAGAAAAGAAAATCTAATTTTTTTAGAAAAGTTAGTTTGTTACCTTATTTTTGTAACATCTATATCTCCTTGTGTATAATGAGTTAGAAGATGATATATATATCAAAAGAAAGCTATGAAAGTAACTAAACACAGAAATAAGAATCACCTAAAAATTCCTTGTGGATTGTTCGTGGTGACTGTTTGAATAAGACTGGTCCGAAGGACTTATAGTCTGTCAGAATCTAGAAAATCAGTTTTTTTAAGGTCTATTGTGTGGGTTATATTTTTTAATCCAACCGTTGGATCTTGATAATTTTTGGATATATTATACATATATAAGCTAAGAATATGTTCACCAATTTTGAACCGTAAAAGTTTTACGTGTGATTTGTTATTAATTGTAAGAAGTGGCTGATTTGGAATTTTTCAAACAGATTTTCAGCAATGAGTTTTAATATTTAAAAATGTATAATTTAATAATTTTATATCCAATTTGGATGATTCTTAAGGCTAAAGTGGAGTATTTGATGTCTAGTTTCTGATAAAATTAATTAATTTGACTAATAAGTTTTAGATAACGGTGATATGTGTAAATTATAAAAGTATATCGGAGAATTCGTTGTGTCAGCGAATATTCGTTTTCTCGGAAAATATTCGTTGTGTTGGTGAATATTCGTTTTGGTAAAAGTACAACGACACCGAAATAATAAATCATTGGTAGAAACCTTTTTATCATTTATTAACTTGTGGTTATAACATGACAATGCGGACTACCGCATGCTTGGTGAATACCCTTCGTATTCATTCCTTATTAGTATTTTATGGAAATGATCTGTCTGCGCGGACTACCGCATAACGGGTCAAAATTCATTTGTAGTTTTGTACATATATATTTTTATGTGTATAGTAATACTGGTGTATATACATTAGTGATTTTATACTTTCTGACTAAAAGGATATGTTAATAATATAAATATTTATATATTTATGTTGTTGTATTTTATCATTGCTTGAGATGGTGGCTTAGTGGTGGGAAGCCAGACATAAGTCCCCATAAACGTGAGTTCGAGTCCTGGAAAACTCCTCTATGCTCAAGTGGTCTCACGCCCTGAATTTATTCAGCGGTTAACTGAGTTGTGCCGATGAAAACACCATTGAGGCCTCCAAAATTTATTTTTGCTCTCATGCAATTATAACATGCACAATATTTTGTCAATAATTGTCACGACACAGTAACTCATATTATTTGATATGATATAATTAAACCAGTTGGTAGTATTGTGAGTATATAATAAAAATTGTGAATAATTGTTGAAAGATTGAAAAGGTGTAAATAATTGATGAATAAAATGTGTTGATTAAAAATAAGTGTGATAAGTAAATGTTCGTTCAATTATTTTCTTTTTACAAAAGTAAGTTTGGCAGGACTTGCCGATACTTTACTTTTTCTAAAGTAGTCTGGATCACATTTTGTTAAAACCGTGTACAAGTTAGTTTAATTTCCTTTGCGGGACCATAAATTCCACTACCAATATTTTTATATAGCTCATTTGGTTAATTTGTCAAAACATGTGTGCTAGTTGTCTCTTAAATTTTTAGTATAAATAGATTGCTCAGTTATTAATGAAAAACACACCATCATTATAGGAGCTGTCATTCAACACTCCAAAACTAATACCTTACTAACACTCTACTAGCACAAAACTTAGTATAATGGCATGTAAATGTCGATCCCACAGAGAAGTGAATTAATCTTTTATCTACTCTAATATTTTTATTAATGGGGGGTTTTGAGTTTAATTAACTAATTTAGCAAAAGTAATTAAGAATGATCAATGAATAAAAGACTTCAGTTCATAAGTTTAGTTTCACCTTTTCACAATTATGGAATAATCAAGTTTAACAATATTTGCCCTTCAATGAGATTAATAACCCTAGATAACCACAATCGTCGATTACCCGAAATTCTCCTTAAGTTTTCAATCTAATGTGACAATCGCCTCAATAGACCCTAACTATCATACAACCTAGAACTATCAGTCTAGATTTAATATAATAGAAGCATGAAGAAACAGAGAATTAGGTTATTCCAAGCAACAATTGCACAATCAGGAATTATTTAACTTGTCTTCTAATAATCTTAATAATACCCAAAAACTTGTCCACAATCAAGTATTATTAATCACTACTTATGATCAGATACAATATTGTTTGCTTAATATTATATCTTAATCTAGCAGATGATATCAATTAGATTAATCTAACCGGCCACATCAAATCAATCAGATAGAATAGCATACAATCAATTAAAACAGATTATCAAGAATAAATCTCATGTGAGAAGGAATAAATAATATAAACTTAATCAAACCATTAATTATAAAGAAGGTTCAACATCCCTTAGAACTGAAAGTAAAGAGCTTAGCTTGACATGCCTTTAATCTCTAAAACTCGGGTTTGTAATTGAATGACAGATGAAGAAGAGGTAGGTCTAAACCTTGACCAATACATTCAATTTATACTTCTAGGTCAAAGCCCTAAGCCTCTAAGAAATAATATGTTACGTTACAGTAAAATTCCTCCAAAAATACGACGCTGGGAAAAATTCTGTCAAAGCCACGAGCCTTACGCTCCCGCGGAAGGTCTCGCACGCCGCAACCCATGATTTGAGCGCCGCGACCCTTTTTCTAGGGCGCTGCGACCCATGATTTGGGCGCCGCAGCCCACAAAGTCTGTCACTTTTTTCCTTTTTCTCCTTGCGCGCCCATTTTAATCCTTTTTTTCTCTTTTTCTCTTTTTTAGCTCCAATTCCTCCTGAAAATAATAAATACCTTAATAAACTCATATACACATAAAACATGTAATAAAACTAAATATAAAAGAATCAAAATTATAGAATATTATGCACTTATCAAATTTCCCCACACTTAGTCTTTACACGTTCTCGTGAAACCAAAACAAAGGCATAATGAAATCATCAAAATTTTATTCAACCTAACTTTCTAAGATTTTACTTCAATTACCAACCATAACTATCAATATCAATCAATAGAAATTCGTTCAACACTTCATCAATCAATTCACAACAACAACCTTGCCATTCGCCACTAAACCCTTAAGATCAAATTGTATCCACATAAGTATCTTCTCTACGATCAACATAAATACCTAACTAAGGTCTCATGGAATAACAACTGTGCACAACTGACTTAAAATCTAAAATATAACTTTTCTGCTAACAAAATGACACAGTTATAGAACCCGCAATTTTCAAATAATCTGATTGGTGAGTACATTTTATACTCCCTCTCATACTATACACATTCTTCTCTTTTGCAAGTGAGTGCGTTTTACGCTCCATCTCACTTATTACATATGTTTATGGGAGAATGCGTTTTACGCTCCGTCTCAACCCACCACATGATTTTGCATTTTTTTTTCATCATTTTTTTTTCAACCCCCTTTTTTTTTTCTTTTCAATTTTTTTCTAATACGGTTCTGTAAAAACAAATTAAGTAGTTAGTAAAGTTCTGAATTATGAAATCAGTACACATAGTTACACCCCACAGATAACTCAGCCAATAATACATGTATCTCATATTAAAGTACTCACGTAACATAAATTCAATCAAAATTAGTCAACTGTGGATCCCGACTTAGTAATCATCACTCATCAATCAATTAGGCATCAATTAAATTCTATCGAATCAACATTGACTTCCATTCTACACCCACAACCTTAGAAAGCTTATCCAAATGAAAACGAAATTTTAGTTTTGTTTTTTTTTTTTTTCAATTCTTCCACAAACATGTCAAACATAAGCTAATCAATCTACTTAATCTACCCTAAACCTCTCCCCCACACTCAAACCTTACATTGTCCCCAATGTAAGAAAATTATGCAACGAACTAATTAAATTGCAACTATAAAATAAAAGGGATATAAAATCAAATCTGAATTCTTGGGTTGCCTCCCAAGCAGCGCATTTGTTTAATGTCGTTAGCACGACTGCAATCTTCTCAATCTACATAATCCGGATCCACCAGATCCACCATTTGTTTGCTCCATCAGATAGCCTTCGAAGAATGGCTTCAGCCTATGCCCATTGACCTTGAATAACCTGTCTTTGGATTTTGTATATCTATAGCACCATGAGAAAACACATTAATAATAACAAATGGACCTTTCCAACGAGAGCACAACTTACCTGGAAATAATTTCAGTCTCGAATTGAATAGAAGAACTTGTTGTCCAACAGTGAAATTTTTCCTCAAAATTTGCTTGTCGTGGAAAGCCTTTGTCTTATTCTTGTAGAGTCTAGAGCTCTCATATGCTTCATTCCTCATTTCTTCTAGTTCTTGTAGCTGGAACTTTCTATGCATCCCCGCTTCATCTATACTCATGTTGTATTGCTTGATCGCTCAGAAAGCTTTGTGTTCAAACTCCACGGGTAGATGACACGGCTTCCCAAATACTAGCCTATATGGAGACATACCAATGGGGGTTTTGTACGCGGTTCTATATGCCCACAATGCATCTTCCAACCTCAGGCTCTAGTCTTTTCTGTTTGGCTGGACAACCTTCTCCAATATGGACTTCACTTCACGGTTGGATACTTCAGCCTACCCATTACTTTGCGGATGATAAGATGTAGAAGTCTTATGCATAACATTGTATTTTTTGAATAGTGCGGCTAGCGTTTTGTTGCAAAAGTGAGTTCCTCTATCGCTGATGATGGCTCTAGGAGTTCCAAATCTGACAAATATGTTAGTTTTGACAAAATCGGCAATAACTTTAGAGTCATCATTCCTAGTGGCTTTAGCTTCCACACATTTAGAAACATAGTCAACAATCAAGAGAATGTAAATATTACTATGAGAAACAGGAAAAGGTCCCATAAAATCAATACCCCAAACATCAAAGATCTCAACAATTAGAATGTGAGTTTGTGGCATTTGATTCTTATGTGATAAGTTACCTGTTCTTTGACACTTCTCGCATGATTTACAAAATAGATAGGAGTCTTTAAAAATTGTTGGCCAATAAAAACCACTTTCTAAAACCTTACGAGCAGTCCGTTTTGGTCCAAAGTGACCCCCACAAGCATAGGAATGACAAAAGGTTAGAATAGACAATGTTTCAGTATTAGACACACATCTACGGATTACCTGATCAACACAAAATTTACATAGATATAGATCATCCCAAACATAATGTCTAGCATCACTCCTAAGCTTATCTTTCTGGTTTTTAGAGAATTCACTAAGGACATATGCACTTGCTAAATAATTTACAAGGTTAGCGTACCAGGGCAATTCCTCATAAATAGAAAATAGATGCTCATCTGGGAAGGAATCGTATAGTGGTAGTGCATCCTCATCTCTCATCAACCTACTCAAGTGATCTGCCACCAAGTTATCCACTCCCTTCTTATCCTTGATTTCCAAGTCGAATTCCTGCAGCAACAGAATCCATCTGATAATCCTGGGTTTAGAGTCCTTCTTGGTCAACAAATACCTGAGAGCTGCATGGTAGGAATAAATTACAACTTTAGTACCAAGCAAATAAGATCAAAATTTATCTAAAGTAAATACAATAGATTAAAGTTCTTTTTCCGTTGTAGAGTAGTTAATCTGAGCAGGGTTTAGAGTTCTGGAAGCATAGTATATGGCGTGCACAACTTTATCAATCCTTTGGCCTAAAATAGCTCCTACTACGTAATTACGTGCATCACACATAATTTCAAAAGGAAGATTGCAATTTGGTGGTTGAATCACAGGTGCAGAGGTCAATAAGTTTTTCATTTTGTCAAATGCCTCCTTACACTCATCAGTAAACTGGAATTCCTCATCCTTTTGCAGCAGCTTACACAAAGGAAGAGCTATCTTTGAGAAATCCTCGATAAACCTTCGATAAAATCCTGCATGTCCTAAAAAAGAACGAATCTCTCATACACTTACGGGGTAAGGCAAAGCAGAAATAATGTCTATTTTAGCTTTATCGACTTCTAGACCATTTGCTGAAACCACATGACCAAGTACTATACCTTGTTCTACCATAAAATGACATTTTTCCCAATTTAGAATAAGATTAGTTTCCAAGCATCTATCCAAAACACGAGTCAAATTATTTAAACAAATGTCCAAAGAATCACCATATATTGTGAAGTCATCCATAAAGACCTCAATGTAATTTTCTAAAAGATCTGAAAATATACTCACCATGCATCTTTGAAAAGTACCCGGTGCATTGCAAAGTCCAAAAGACATCCTACGATACGCGAAGGTACCGAATGGACATGTAAATGTGGTCTTTTCCTGGTCTTCGGATGCAATCACAATTTGGTTATAACCTGAAAAACCATCTAAAAAACAATAATAAGTATGCCCAGTCAATCGTTCTAACATTTGATCAATGAAAGGAAGAGGAAAATGATCTTTTCTTGTTACAACATTCAATTTTCTATAATCAATACACACTCTCCATCCTGTTTGTGTACGTGTGGGCACTAACTCATTGTTGTCATTCTCGACAACTGTAATTCCAGATTTCTTAGGTACTACCTGTACTGGACTCACCAACTGACTGTCTGAAATAGGGTAGATAATACCTGCGTCAAGCAATTTGAGCACCTCTTTTTTCACTACCTCCATCATGGGTGGATTCAGCCTTCTTTGTGCTTCCCTTGTAGGTTTCGCTCCGTTTTCTAACAAAATCCTATGCATGCACATTGCTGGACTAATACCTTTAATACCTGCTACTGTCCAACCAAAGACTGTAACGTGGTCTCTTAGGACCCTTAATAGTTTATCTTCATGCACTTTGGTTAGATTACTAGCAATAATCACAGGTAAAGTTTCATTAATCCCTAAATACGCATATTTCAGGTAATGGTTTCAATTCTAAAATTGGAGTTTGTTCCATAGATGGTAATAGTTTTTGATGAGAAATAAGTAATTGAATTGATTTAACTGCATACTTATCTGTGAATTTTGGTAAAGGGTGCAATGCAACCACAACTTCCTTCAATTCCTGATTCTGGTCAAACTCTCCTTCTTTATCCAAGTCCAAACTGTTAGTATGGCCATCTCCAAGCTTTCCTTATGTATGTGTTCAAAAGATCCCTGCACTACAGAATCAGTGATGTCAATAGCAAAAACATGATTAACATCATTAGGGTACCTCATAGCATCATATATGTTAAATTGAATCTTTTCCCCATCGAATTCCATGGTTAAGGTCCCATTGTGCACATCGATAATTGTCCTTGCTGTTTTCAAGAATGGTCTCCCTAACAAGATATGTGAGGGATTTGAAGATCTATCATCCTCCATATCCACTATATAAAAATTTGCAGGAAAGATTAGTTCGTTCACCTGCACCAAGACATCCTCAATTACCCCTTGGGGGTAAGTGTTAGTACGATCTGTAAGTTGAATAATTACACCAGTTTGTTTTAAAGGTCCTAGATTCAAAGATGCAAATGCAACTAATGGCATGACATTTATTGAAGCTCTGAGATCTAGCATGGCTTTCTCAAATCTGGTATTGCCTATTCTACACGGAATCGTAAACATGCCTAGATCTTTACATTTAGGGGGCATTTTTCTTTGTAAAACTGCTGACACATTTTCACCTACATTGACTTTTTCATCATTTTTCAATTTCCTTTTGTTAGTGCATAATTCTTTTAAAAACTTGGCATACCTGGGCACTTGTTTTATTGCATCCAAAAGAGGGATATTCACCTCCACCTTCCTAAAAGTTTTCAGAGTTTCCTTCTCTTGCTCATCTTTCCTTGAAATCCTAGGATTCCTGGGAGGAAAAGGTAATGGCTTAGTACTAACCATAATAGATAGGTTAGAATTTACCTTCGGTGTTTCACTTTCTTCCTTAGCTTTCTCATTTTCAAATTCAACGACTGCCTTGGGTGCTTCCAACTCTTTTCCACTTCTTAATGTAATCGCACTAGCATTTTCCCTCGGATTAACAACAGTTTGCGAAGGTAGCTTCCCTGAACCCTGAGAATCCAAATGACCCACTGTAGTAGCAAGTTGGCTCATTTGATTTTCTAAATTATGAATGGAAGCTCTTCTCTCTTGTTGAAACTGCTGTGTTAGTCATAAAAGCCTTAAACATGTTTTCAAGAGATGTTCCTGAATTTGCAGGTGCGGCTTGTCTCGGTTGGTACAGTGGTTGAGCTGGCTGGAACCCTTGTTGCCTAACCAGATGCATGCCTTGCGCTGGTGGCCTATTTCCCCTATAACTGAAGTTGGGATGATCCCTCCATCCTGGATTTTAAGTGTTTGAATATGGATCATACTTCTGCTGAGGTTGTGCCTGATAGTTCCCCACTACATTAGCTTGTTGTGCTGTTTCATCCTCTTGCAATTTTGGACATGCATCTGTGTTGTGTCCTGCCATCAAGCATATTCCACAAGTCTTTGCAACTGGCATGTTACCAACAACCATTTATTTAACCATAACAGTCAATTTAGAAATCTTCTGCTCAATGTAGACACCCAATTTTTGCGTTCCCTGTACTAACCATGACAGGAGGGCAAAATCGTCAATTGAACCGGCTTGCGGGAGCAAAGGAATGGGCACAAGTGCAAACGTCCAACACCACCGCAATGATCGGCGACCAAAGCTGACGTGACAATAAGGCCATCCGAAACGGGCATTCCCGAATAAGGTGGCACGTCTCCCGGAAATTCCTGGACTGCAGAATACGAGCCTGTCAGCGAAAACCGACGTTACGGCACGAAAATCGAGGCGTGGCACGAAAATCGAGAAAGTCAAACCGTCAAGCCGCGGATTGATCTGCGGCCAAATAGTGCGCCTTTTACGGCCAGCCAGCCTATTTCAGCTCATTTTCGTTGCAGCATACAGAGAGTTGAAGGTTGAGCAGTTTTGGAGGAAGAAAGAATTCAGCAGCAGCAAAAAGCACGGAAATAGAGAGGAAATATAGCAAGTTTTTACAACCAAATAGGAAGAAAAGAGAGAAAAAGAGAGGATTTATATTCTTTTGATTTTGATTGTATCAAATACACTTCTTATCCTATTCAAATACACAAGTTTATATCCATTGGAGATCATTTGCAAGGTGAAATTTCCCTTTGTTCTAGCAATTTATATCATATTGTTTGGTTAAATTAAATGTAGTTTTCATGAAATTTATGGTGGGATAATGGATTAGGGATTATTAGTGAAGGTTCCATCGGAACAAAGTTCTTCCTAATAACCCGAGGATATCCAATTGGTGAAATTTCTAGCTTGTTTATGGTGATTTATTGGGAGTAATTTATTTAGATTATCATTTTCGGCTATCATGGTGTATTAGACAAATCCGTGTTGGTTAGTTTTGTAGTATTCATTTTGTGGGCATGTAGCAATATCGGATGTGAGCCTAGGAACGCGACCCCGTGGTCCAAATCCGATGATGGACGTTTTGATGTATGTAATAGGTTTAAGGTACTCGTTTTTTGGCAACATGTAATCGTCGGGCCTTAAAACGACGCTAAGGCGGGAATCGGGTTTAAGGCCCCGTATTAGTGGAATATGTGATTGTTTGGCGTTCAGGGATATTTTGATGGCTTACATGCCCATGAATAGCCCTGACGCGTGTTTATGCTTGATTAGATTTTGTGACACGAAAAAAATGATTTCAAAGATTAAACGATGAAGGTTTTTTTATTAAAATCAAACAAGCTAGGTTATTAGAATCACGAGGCTAAAAATTGGAAGTGTTAATAAATGTCGATTCCTATTAAACGAGAAGGCCAAAGGAAATCATTTTCAAACATCACCAAAAATGGCCTTATGAATGAAATAAACGTTTTATTAAACTTTTGTGCATAGGGCGAAAGAGATCCTAGAAATTGCCCATCATTTATGAAAGCAACGTATAAATCTCGATTCCTATTTTGGCTAAGGTTTAATAAATTCATGTTTTACCAAAACAACACTTAATGAAAAATCTCATAGCTTTTGCCAACTAAAATCAAATCTTTCTCATAAAGAAATAAAGCTTTCTCGAATAGGCCAAAGGACATTCTAAAGCACTCTCAAAATAAAACACGTCTCTTTCATAAAACACCAAAAAGAATTCTTTTTATATAAAACTCACCACAACAACTCATTAGGCACACACATACGCACACATATACATTTTATGAATCAAAGGATAGGAAAGTATCAAAATTGCGGTAACCGTGTTTCACGGAAGTCGGGGGGTGCCTAACACCTTCCCCTCGCTTAAGCAAGCCCCCGAACTATATGAATCTCGATTCGCAGACCAATTAATTCGGAGTCACATATGAGCTAACGATTTATAAAAAACGAAAACTCGGATGAGTTGGTACATCCATTTCAAATATACCAACTGGCGACTCTGGTTAATTGGCTCATCATAAAAAATGATCTTTCAAAACCCCGTTGACACTCATGCCGACCTTTTCCAAACATCATCTAATAACAAAGGCTAAAATCGGAAAAGGACAAAAAATCGCGAGAGACGAGAAACCGGCGTCGACAGCTGGCGACTCTGGTGGGGACATTAGAGGGCTTAAGCCGCGTTCAAATCTTGATGCTATCCTATCCTTTTAAAATTCATAAAATATGTGTGTGTGCGATATTTTGATTTTTTACTTTTGTTGTGTGAATGCGTGTTTTGCCCAATAAATGAATGATTGAAGGGAATTGCTTTACTTTTAAGTAATCATTTGCATACGGTGAGGACGATGAATGTGAATGTATGTTGAGAGAGTACCTCCTCCTGAGGCGAACCTGTCGGTTGCTTATTACTGGACTCGAAGGGGCTGCTCCCCGGAGATGGCTCAGGAAACGCACCACCCAAATCCGCTCCAATCGAAAGGGCTCAGGCGAGTAGTTTGCGAAGATTTGGGGACCTTCATGCTGAAAAGCCCGTGAAAGTAATCCTAGGATAGGTCAGCCTCAGATTAACCCAACGCAGGAAAAGTCTCTTCATGCCCTTTTACGTTCACGCGTATAAAATGTCATGATCCCATTCATATATGCCTCCCCTGTGGACAAAAAGTACTGACCTCCATGTTTTGCAGGGAATAGTTGGGAAGGCATAATAAGTCATGTCTATCAATTATTATTGCAATAAGGGACTACTAACATACTGTTTTGCAGGAAAAGATTAAAAAACCCAAAACACAAAAGTTATAGCTTTAGCATGCATCCATATCCTTTCATTTGCCCAGGATCTAAACTTCGAACCGTTGTTTCTGTAGGATTGCTCCTCAAACCCGTTCGCAGTCTAAGAGGGCCCAAAACTCTACATCTGAAATGGCTGAGCTCCCACCTACTAATCCTGGCTCCATATCTAGGGAAGAATTTGATGACTTTAAAAGGCAGATGTTAGAAATGGCCATGATGCTAAAGGAACAATTGCTACCTCGACAGGATCCACCTAAGGAGGATCCACCCCAACCTAAGGGCGAGCCAGTCGTCCCAAAGGCCATTCCCGTACCTAACAAAACAGTGATTACTATCCCGGAAGAGGGAGATACGGATGACCTGCGAAAGAAAATGAAACAAATGGAGGAAACTATCCAATCTATGAAGGGGTCCCTAGGCAGGGTGAACTACTCAGATCTTTGTGTCTTCCCCGGAACCAGATATCCGGAGAAATTTAAAATTCCCGAATTTGAGAAATACAATGGAAAGGGGGATCCTTATACACATCTGAAAATCTACATTGGGGAGTTGGGATCTTATGCAGAAGACGAGGGTCTAAGAATGCAACTTTTCCAAAAGAGCCTGACAGGAGAAGCGAGAATCTGGTATGCCCGTCTTGACAATGCCCGGATTCACAATTGGGAGGAATTGGCCCACACCTTCTTAACCCAGTATAGCTTCCAAGCACAAATGGCCCCTGATAGATACCAAATGACAAAAGTTAAGAAGCAACCCAGGGAATCCTTCAGGGATTATGCACAACGATGGAGGGGTATGGCCGCATAGGTGAATCCCCCGATGAGCGAGTCAGAGATGGTGATGACTTTCGTAGATATTCAAGAGGCCCCGTATTATGAGCGGGTTATTTTAGGGATTGGTAGGCCTTTCGCCGAGATGATTAAACACGGAGAAATGGTGGATATGGGTCTGAAGTCTGGTAAGATTCGAGATTTCACGGCTTTGGAAACGGCTGCAGAACAAATACAGAGTGGAAATTATGGCAGCGCTTCCCGTAGGGTGCAAAAGAAGAAAGAGGAGGATGTTTCTCTCATCCTTTAGGGGTCATCTAGAAAGGCAGAAAACCATCTTCCAGTACAGGTGCAGAGAGTGGGGCCATCCCGACAGCCTAACTTTGCTGATCAGAGGGCAGAAGGGCGAAGGAGATTTGAGGCCTCACAAAATCGAGTATTCACTCCACTCGGGGAGCCTCTTGAACGGGTCTTAGCGGTCTCGATAGCCCAAAAGAAGATAGTTGGTTTGGCACCCCCGAGTGACCCAAAGGGAAGAAGGTTTGACCCAAGCAGGCGATGCGCATACCACTCAAGTTCCCCTGGTCATGATACGCAAGACTGTTGGACATTGAAGCACAGAATCCAGAACCTGATTGATAGTGGGGAAATTGTGGTGGAACAGCCAGACTCCCCAAATGTTAAGGCCAATCCCCTTCCAAGGCATGATGGGGGGGGGGTCAATGTGGCGGAGGCCAATGAAGCCGAGGGGCCGTCAAGGTTGAACTATGTGCAGAAAATTAAGGAAATGATCAACATGATAAATGATCACGGGAGTGCACGGGGAGTGCCCATTAGGTTAATGGGCGTAAGTACGAATACCACGGAGGGACCTGTCAGGTTAACGGCTCCGAGGCCCCTCATCCTTGCGGCAAGGCCGCAAATCCCTATCAGTAGTCTCAAGACGGTACCTTGGAATTATGGGGGGATGCCAGAGGAAGCGGCCAGTTGTGCTTCTGTGACGACAAAGGGGAACCCCTTATATCTTCCCAGGCGAGTCCTTGAGAGGCAAAAGAAGGAAAATGAAGAAATCTCCGAGGAAAAGGCCATTGAATTCTTGAAAAGGATGGATCACCTGGAAACAAGAGGGATCCAGATTTTGAATGAGGAGTCGACCCTAACATCAGTCATGGACTTGGTGTTATCATCCAATGATCACTGCAAAACCCTGGCAAAAGTCCTGGAGGAGGCATACGTGCCCAAGGAAATTAGTGAGGAAGGTTTCGGCCATCTGGTAGGCCATCTGTTGGAGAGTGATGTAATATCCTTTGTAGATGATGACATCCCCAAGGAGGGAAGGGGGCATCGAAAACCGCTACATATTGCGGTGATCTCCTCGGGTTATATCATGTATGGGGTGCTGATTGATGGAGGATCGGCGTTGAATATCTGTCCCCTCAGCACATTGCAGAAGATGAACATCAATCCCAAGCGCCTACGGGCCAGTCATGTAGTGGTACGAGCTTTCGATGGTTCCCGGAGGGATACAATTGGGGAGATAGAATTGCCGGTGGAAATCGGACCTTGTACTTTTGATATCTCTTTCCAAGTCCTAGACATTGCAGCCAGTTATAATCTGTTATTGGGGAGGCCGTGGATACACATGGCCGGGGCAGTTCCTTCCACGCTACACCAACAAATCTAATTAATCATCGATGGGAATCTGGTAACGATCTCGGCAGAATGTGATGACCCTTCTCCTCCCAGGAATGGCCTACCAGTGATTAATGTGGACGAGTCGGCGGCACCTACCAGTTTTCAGGCGTTGGAAATTAGCACCCCCCATTACAAATGCCTGGGATCCCCAGCCATGAAACCTAGGGTCTCCCCAGAACTTACCTTTGTTGCAAAGGAAATGATGAAAATGAAATTCCAACCTGGACAGGGGTTAGGAAAGGGTAGCCAAGTAATCACCGAGCCCATTCAGCTACCCCATCAGATAGGTAAAGCAGGGTTGGGATATCGTGAAGGCGTAACACGGAGACACCATCGGGGTGCAGATCTGATTTGACTAGCTGGCAGTCCGGTGACCAAGGTCAACAATGAACAAGGGACTAGCGAGCCTGTGATTGGGGCAGGGAATGAAGAGTTAACCCCCGCAAGTGATGAATCGGCCAAGAGGGAAAGTTTCCTACAGGAGGTCGCGAAAGAGTTTGAAACCAAGTGCTATATCCCCGAACAGTTAACAAGCAATGAGGAGGGGACGGATATTGTCACGCCACTGGGAGCCCAACAAAGTGTACCTGTCATCAATTGGGCAAGGCTAATTATTCCTGAAGAGGGTAAGAGGAAGGACTCAGGCGATGTGGCCGTAGTCATCGGGGAGGTGTCCGACGTAAGGCCCCCTGTTATCCAGTGCATTTCATCTGACCTGACCGTCGATAACTGGACCATGAAACCAGTAATATCCAAACAAGGGTAAAACCCGACATCAGGGTAGTGGACCCCAGAGGATGGGAGGATGAAGAAGTTTATTTTTGTTGTTGTTTTGTTTTTGCATAATTATGTCGTTTCTTCATGTTATCTGAAATGTGATCGTCGTGGAAAATAACTTATATATGATGAGTATTTTGTTTCATGTCAGGTGTACCAATTTGAGTAATCCTTGCCTAACAAACGGTCTTTCAAATTTGAATGATGATTATGATTTTGACATTGAGCTCGATTTCGATTTGATGGGCATTGAGCAAGACGAGACAGATTACGATGACGCGCCTGACGAGATCAAAGGATGGGTCGAGGATAAACCCAAACCCAACTTAGACCAAACCATCACTATAGATATCAGAATCCCTGACAAGCCAAAAGAACTCAAGATAGGGACCGACCTTACCCCCAGCCAAAAAGCCGAAATGACTGAGTTGCTAAACCAATATGAGGATGATTGCCTGGTCTCATGAGGATATGATCGGATTGTCCACCGACATTGTGGTACACCGGTTGCCCATCAAGGAGGGTTTCAGGCCTGTCAAGCAAAAATTAAGAAAGTTGAAACCGGAGTGGAGCTTAAAAGTGAAGGAAGAGATCATCAAGCAGTTCAGGGCGGGGATCATTATGGTGTCCACTTACCCAGAATGGCTGTCCAATGTGGTCCCAGTGGCTAAACCTGGAGGGAAGGTGAGGGTATGTGTAGACTATAGAGATCTAAATAAGGCCAGTCTCAAGGATAATTTTCCAGTGCCTTTCATACACATCCTGGTGGATAACACGGCCCAGTACGAAATGTATTCTTTTGTGGATTGCTTTACCGGGTATCATCAGATAATGGTGGCGGAGGAAGATCGGGAAAAGACCGCGTTCATCACCCCTTGGGGCACCTTCTGCTATAGGCGATTGGCTTTTGGTCTCACAAACGCGGGGGCTACTTATCAGAGAGCCATGATGGCCCTGTTCCACGACATGATGCATAAGGAAATAGAGGTCTACGTGGATGACATTATCGTGAAGTCAAGGGTAGAATCTGACCATATAACCCATCTTAAAAAGCTATTTGATCGACTCAGAAAGTATAACTTGAAGCTCAATCCAGCAAAGTGTGCTTTCGGAGTGCAGTCAGGTAAGCTCTTGGGATTCCTGGTTAGTGATCGAGGTATTGAGTTGGATCCAGCAAAGATTAAGGCCATTGTGGATATGCTGGCACCTCACACAGAGAAGGAGATAAGAGGATTCCTCGGAAGAATAAACTTCATCAGCCGTTTTATATCCCACTTGACGACTACATGCGAGCCAATTTTCAAATTGTTAAGGAAGGGTGCTTCCCAAGAATGGAATGGGCAATGTCAGAAGGCTTTTCAGACCATTAAAAAGCAACTGACTGAGGCACCAGTGCTGGTACCCCCGAGGGACGGGATCCCTCTGTTTATGTATATATCAGTCAATGCCATCGCGATGGGATGTATGCTGGGACAGAAAAATGAGGCAGGTAAAGAGCAGGCCATCTATTACCTCAGCAAGAGATTTAGCCAATGTGAACAGAATTACACTCCCATCGAGAAGACCTGTTGTGCTCTGGCCTGGGCTGCAGGGAGATTACAGCACTACCTCCATGGGCATACGACGTACCTGATATCAAGAATGGATCCCCTGAAATATATTTTTGAAAGGCCCATGCTAAACTGTCGGTTGTCAAGATGGCAGTTAATCTTACAGCAGTTCGACATGGTGTACGTAACTCAGAAAGCCATGAAAGGGAGGGAATTGCAGACCAGTTGGCAGAAACCCTGTCCGGAGGGATGGAGCCGTTAGAAACTCCTCTACCAGGCGAAGATATATTTTGGGTATCACACGCGAAATGTGATGACGAGGGACAGTTCTGGAAGCTGTATTTTGATGGTGCCATGAATGCCGGAGGGGCAGGAGCCGGAGTGGTCCTGGTCTCTATCACCAGAGAGCAATACCCTGTGGCCACTAAACTGAAATTCAGCAATTCGAACAACACCGCTGAATACGAGGGATGTATCTTGGGACTCCGCTTTGCCCGCGACATGGGAGTGAAGAGACTAGCGGTGTTCAGGGATTCAGAATTGGTAATCAGACAGGCAATCGGGGTGTACAACACTAAAGAACTTCGGTTACTTCCATACCATCGTTGTGTTACCCAGTTGATACAAGAGTTCGAAGATATAGCTTTCCGCCATATTCCCTAGGGACGGAATGACTTTGCCGATGCATTGGCAACTCTGGCTTCCTTAATCCACGTGATCAATAACAGGGACGTTCCACAGATTGAGATAGCAGTACAGAATGCCCCGGCATATGAGGAACATGTGGCAGTATTATCAGACGAGGTGGTGTTGCCAAAGCAGCCCTGGTATCACGACATAAGGGAATATCTGAGGGATAGATCCATTCCCGACCGGGCGAGCCGAACTGAGAGGATGAGAATTCAAAAGATGGCAATGAAATTTTACTTGAGTGGGGATTCACTCTACAAGAGGGATGCTGGGTTGGGACTGCTGCAATGCGTAGATGAGACGCAGGCCCAAAGGATTATGAGCGAAATACATGGTGGAATGTGTGGGCCACACATGAGTGGACCGATGCTGGCCAAAAAGATCTTGAGGACAGGGCATTATTGGTTAACGCTGAAAGCCGATTGCGATGATCATGTCAAACGGTGTTACCAATGCCAGGCGCACGGTAATGTGATCCATACGCCTCCCAATGAACTGCATTGTATGACCTCTCCGTGGCCGTTTTCCATGTGGGGAATGGATGTAATCGGACCAATAGAGCCCAAAGCAAGCAACGGGCACCGATTCATTTTCGTCATGATCGATTACTTCACCAAATGGGTAGAAGCAGCTTCTTTCCCCAAAGTAACCCAGGAGGTCATCGTCGGTTTCATCAGGAATAATGTTATCTATCGATACGGGCAACCTGAGGTGTTGGTCTCTGACAATGCCAAGAATTTAAACAACGCCCTCATGAAAGGATTGTGCGACCAGTTTAAGATCAAACACCTCAATTCTGTCATTTACCATCCTAAAATGAATGGGGCAGTGGAGGCTGCAAACAAGAACATCAAGAAAATCATGGCAAAAATGTCTGCTAATCATCGGGGATGGCCGGATTTGTTACCCCTCACCCTGCTGGCATACTGAACGTCAACGCGTACTTCTACAGGGGCAATCCCTTATGCTTTGGTGTATGGAATGGAGGCCGTTCTGCCAATTGAGGTTGAAATGGCGTCCCTCAGAATAATGATCGATGCTCAGATAAGCGAGGAGGATTGGATGCAAAATCGATACGACCAATTGGCCCTGATTGATGAAAGAAGGGTGGCTGCTGTTTGGCACGGTCAGTTATATCAACAAAGGATCTCTCGATCATACGACAAAAGGATAAGACCTCGGAAGTTCAAGGAAAATGATTTGGTGTTAAAAAGAGTCATGCCTTGTCAAGACGAAGCCAAGGGGAAGTTCGCCCCGAACTGGGAGGGACCATTTGTAATTAAGAAAGTGCTATCCGGAGGAGCCCTCATGTTGCAAGAAATGGATGGTGAAGTATTTCCACAACCCCTCAATTCCGACTCGGTGAAGCGGTTCTACGCTTGAATAATCAATTTCTCCTTTTTCTTTGAGAACGAACTACGTAGAACCTGATCTCCCAACTTGTGGGGGTACGTAGGCAGCCATCATGGCGCGGTCCGACCCCTAAAAAAAATAATAATCCTTTCCCTAAACAAAACCAATTTCCAACAGCCAGATAAAACCTTCCTACACCCTCAAAACCTTCTCGAAACCAACCGCCTAACCAGCTTCAGCCCAAATGACATAACCCTGATCCAACCAAACAATTGTCCAAAATCTAGGACCCAATCTGATGAAATCGACAGGGGTACGGCAGGATCTGTCAGATCTCCATCAAGACTTGACAAGAGAAAAAGGAGAAATGTCAAAATCGTGGTCAACTGGATAAAATGAGGATCCAATGAAAGGCAACGATGAGACAAAAAGGGAAAATGACTAAATTTAAATGCATGTCTTTATATATAAGTCATTTTATTACAAGATCTCTCTTTCGATAACTGATGAAATTAACATAGTCTATGCAGGAAATAAAATAATCTACAAATCTGAAACTAGCTGAAGCAGGATGGATAAAGTGGTGGATAGATCTGAAGCATCAGCATCCCCTGCAATCTGCTGTCCCATCATATCAATGCGATCCAATAAAGCAGTGGCTCAGCTGATAGTCCCAGAATGAGCATCTATAACTGCCCTGGTCTGAAATACAATGGCATCTCTGTCAGCAATAGCAGCGTCTCTAGCCAGAATGGCATCATCTCTCTCGGCAAGAGCGGCATCCCTCTCGGCCTCAGTAGTAATCAAGGCCAGGCGGAGTCGGGTATCCTCAATAACCCGACTTGGGGCAGAATCGGCTGAGATGTAGTGGTCTGTGGTATCATCTGGAAAAATCACTCTAGAGTCATCAAGAGCCCCAGTCCGACTCAAACCAACCGGATCCAAGTCTCCGCGCAACCACTGCACGTAAGCAAATGTCTGGAGGTGGCAACCCTCACTATATTCGGCAAAGATCCTGCGAGACCAAAGATCGTATACCCGTAGTAGGTCCCTCTCTGTCTGGGATGATATAAGGAATCGATAGGCGGCTGCACCTGTGAAAGGGTGAAAATCCTGTGTCTGATCAAACTGCCCTGTAACCGCCAAGGGATGATAAGTTGTCACGCCCCTCAAGCCAGCAATGGGAATGAAGTCCAGGTCAGGCACGTGAGTCAAGAAGCTCGTAAAGGAGCAATAACCCGAATAGACCAGTAGATGAAAGGGGTCCTCAATGACCGACAAAAATGATGTCCAGGAGACCACATCAGTACAGCTCACGGGTCAAAACAAAAACTGCGTGGCTATGTCATGGCTGAAGCAAAACCCTTGGCGACGGAAATGGCCGATGGGACTGAGATGACTCATGAACCACACGTATAACAAAGTCGAGCTCCCCCTGAATACTCTCCCTCGGAAAGACTGGCAATATGAGGCGGACATGTAGGTATCCGCCAATATCATGGGAAGAATGGTGTGGTCCTCCTGAAGGGCTCGAACGGCCGCGACAACCCGCATGTCCAACTGATCAGGTCCTGCGGGCAAGTACAAAACTGAGACGACACAGGCCATCAGAACGTCTACTCTCAAGGCACCCCAGCGCTCCTCGGACACGGAAAAATCGCCGAAGAAAAGACGAAAACTGTCAGGTAAGCCGAATCAGTCAATCAAGAACTGAAGGGGAACCAGATGGTCTGATGTGATCACCGGTAACAAGACAGCCCTCCGCAAACCAGTGAAAGTCAAGAATTGACGGCGCATGGAACCAACTGTAACCCTAGCACAGGGGCCATCCAAAGGCAGGCCGGTAAAGCGAGCATACTCCTCGAGAGTGGGGGTCAGCTCTACTATCCCTAATCTGAACACGTGACGGGCAGGGGCCCAATAGCTCAGAATACCCTCCACAAAAGCCGCTGGCACCTGAAAGGATAATAAGGACCAAGAATGCCCCAAAAGGCGATCTGTGATAACCCTGTCGGCCGGCGACAAACTGTCCAACCAGCGGAGGAGACTGCCGACCAACCCTGTGGGAGGAATGGATTCCAAACGTACCACGACATCTGAGGACGACATCTGTGAAAAAATAGTATCAAAAAGACTGTACAGGGGTCATTTTCTATCCATAAAATAGAAGCATGCATCATACAGTAAATAATAGAGCAAATGAATTTTATAGATATAAAAGATAAAAAACTGTGCATAAATAAATAAATGAGTTCCGTACATAGTGTATAAAATGAAAAAAAATAAATCTAAACAGGTGCAGGTACAAAAGCCCTATCCTATCCTGATCTAAATAAAATCAATCTCATCTATGAAAGCGGGATCCTCAAACTGATCCCCCGGAGTCGTCGAAGTCGAAGGCCCAAAGTTCATGTCAGGAATGTAGGGCTGCGCTGTGGCATCAGATGAGCTCGGGCCTGCATCATAACCTGCACCGTTAGGATCGTAGGCATAAGCATCCTCTGGAGTCCGGCCCAACACCCGAAGATATAGAGACAGCTGGTCTACCTGGCGGGTCAGAGTGGCGATCTGCTCAGCATGGGTAGGGCTCCGAACGCAGGCTGCCCAGTCAGTCATCATCACCGAGCCGGGGGCCATATCCCCGAGGAAGAATGTGGCCCGGGTCTGAGGACCGATAGTGCGGGGCACCCACCAAGTACGGAAAGCATCACTCGTACTGTGACCCGTAGAAAGCATCCGGCCGTCCTCCCCTGCGAGCATGATCTCCGAAGGCTGAGAATCCAGCAGCCAGGAGGTAGTGAAGGGAAGGGAATGCGGGATGCGGATCTCTCCAGTAACGCATCTGAATGCGCGCTCCCCCAAGTACATCACCCATCCTCCAACACTCTGCAAAGTGAGGCGACGGGTGGAAAGCTCGAACTTCGGGCCAGAAGGATGCCCATCAGCAAACCCCACAGTCAGATGCTCGGAGAGGTAGGGAACCCAGACGACATCAGCAGCCGTGATCAGCTCCAGCTGGATGCGGCAGTGTGCAAAGCTGCCAGATACCGGGACCTCCTCCAAAGTGCTGTGATGCCATCGCCGGCTCCGAGGGTAAGTGTCCAGGCCAAGAGTAGTGATGGGCCTCAGGCATGGAAGACGCTCGTAGGCCCAGAACTGCGAACAGAAATAGTGAAAAGCATGAGTAACCGACAAATGCAGAAAAGAGAAATAAATGAAGGAAAGTCTAGTAAGAAAAGAGGAAAAGAAGCCTCACCAGCAAGAAGTGATAAAATCTGAGCCAAGCATCTGTCTGGCCCTCCAAACGTAGACGCAGACCGTGGAGAAATAAGCAAAGGTGAACGACCCCCAATCATAGTCACTGATCCGGTCCACGTCTCTGACAGCTCCTACGACGCTGAAATGAATGGTGGAGGAGTTGTTCCCTAGGAAACAACCCCTCATAATGGTCAGGAACAGGCGTCGGAGCAGAATATCCCGTGTAGCCCGATCCGCGGGGAATGGCGCCGCATATATGCCTCCCACAGCGTCCACGGCCAAAGCTCCAGACCGAATGCTGCGGGCCTTGAAGACCCGGTCATCGGCGGCAAAACCCAGTAAGGCTCGAACCTCTGCTGGAGTGATGTCAAGATCCAGAGGGACACGGGATCCAGTAAACTCGATACCCGTGATGTACCTCCAGTCCCAGGGAGTCAGCACGACCTCACAATCCAAGAGGTGAAGGGACTGAGTCTGGTGGAACCATCGCTCAGATAAAGCCCTCATATAACCCTAGGGGCATTGACGGGGGATGATAGTGAAGAAATGCCGAAAGCCCCAAGAGTCCACCATCTCCCGGTAATCGCTGTGCAGAGCTGTATAGAGGGAGTAAATGTTAAACCAGTTACCCCTCGGCTGGGTAAACTCGGGCACCCGTGGAAAAAATGATGAATGGATCAGTCCAGATCTAAACAAAATTTGGGAATAAGTTCAGAGAAGTACTTTAAGCATACCTCATTAGCTACAAGAGATGCCGAGGGGTGACGACTGAGATCCCGACCCAATAGATCGGGTATCTGCACAGGGGCGCCAGAAAAGGCGCGGTGAGGAGATGGGGCCGGAGTGCTGGAAGATGGCCCCTCTGCCGCAACCTCCGGAAGGACAGCCTCCTCAACGTCCGGATGATCGGGACGGATGACAGCCTCCGCCAAGCGGCGAGCCTGACGGGTCCGAGGAAGAACAGGGGCAGGTGCAACCCTATGACGGTGAACACCCGAGGTCCGAGACGCGGAAGAGCTACTAGGAGCGTCGGGATCCATAGCTGGAATAGGACAGGTAAGGAGAAAGGTAAGTTCCCTTTTTTAATTATGTCACAAAAATTCCGGTATTTATCGTAGAATTAATACAATATGATGCATGTTTATTATATGTGCATGAAAAAAAAAAAAATTCGACAGAGTGTCGTCTGTAAAATGGACATCCCAGGCATAAGCCAAACATATTTTCCATTAATCCAAGCCACAACAGATCAAAGTTGCATTTATATGTGTAATTACAGCATGTAAAGGACCATAATGCATGATTTTCTCTCAAAAAAGGAACAACAGATATGTGGGACCGCATCATGAGCATAAAATAGGACCCACACAGTTGATACATAGCATGTATATATGATAATACATAGCATAGCATTGTAAAGCATACATTTTATCTCTAAACATGCAAATAACTAAATGTATAGCAAAACATTGACGAAATTGAAAAGTGAACGGTCAAAGTGTTACTTGTAACGCGTAGATCGATCCTACCGGAGCAGTTTTTGCAGAAAGGTTGGAAAACTCGGCAAAAGGCCCTTACAAACGAGCAAAATCGCAAGAATCTATGTGGGGTACGAAGTTGAAAGTGACAGATCTGGAAGTGGCGAGCCGCTTAAGAACCCCGATCTTGGCCGCAGATCCATCTGCGGCTGGCCCTGGTGGGTCCCCCTGGTTCCCTTGCAGCCGTTTGATGTGTTTAGTGAAAATAAATTACGAGATGGGTGACCGGCGACGATACCCGGCCCCGACGAGACGATCGATCGGCGACGATAACCGGCGATTACGAGATGGATGACCGGCGACGAAAACCGGCTCCGACAAGATAACCAACCGACGACGATACCCGGGGGTTACGAGATGGGTGACCGGCGACGACAATCGACCGGCGATGATAACCGGCGATTATGAGATGGATGACCGGCGACGAAAACCAGCTCTGACAAGATAACCAACCGGCGACGATACCCGGGGGGTTACGAGATTGGTGACCGGCGGCGAAACCCGGCCCCGACGAGACGATCGACCGGCGACGATAACCGGCGATTACGAGATGGATGACCGGCGACGAAAATCGGCTCCGACAAGATAACCAACCGGCGACGATACCCGGGGGTTACGAGATGGGTGACCGGCGACGATACCCGGCCCCGACGAGACAATCGACCGGCGACGATAACCGGCGATTACGAGATTGATGACCGGCGACGAAAACCGGCTCCGACAAGATAACCAACCGGCGACGATACCCGGGGGTTACGAGATGGGTGACCGGCGACGATACTCGGCCCCGACGAGACAATCGACCGGCGACGATAACCGACGATTACGAGATGGATGACCGGCGACGAAAACCAGCTCCGACAAGATAACCAACCGGCGACGATACCCGGGGGTTACGAGACGGGTGACCGGCGACGATACCCGGCCCCGACGAGACAATCGACCGGCGACGATAACCGGCGATTACGAGATGGATGACCGGCGACGAAAACCAGCTCCGACAAGATAACCAACCGGCGACGATACCCGGGGGTTACGAGACGGGTGACCGGCGACGATACCCGGCCCCGACGAGACAATCGACCGGCGACGATAACCGGCGATTACGAGATGGATGACTGGCGACGAAAACCTGCTCCGACAAGATAACCAACCGGCGACGATACCCGGGGGTTACGAGATGGGTGACCGGCGACGATACCCGGCCCCGACGAGACAATCGACCGGCGACGATAACCGGCGATTACGAGATGGATGACCGGCGACGAAAACCGGCTCCGACAAGATAACCGACCGGCGACGATACCCGGGGATTACGAGATGGGTGACTGGCGACGATACCCGGCCCCGACGAGACGATCGACCGGCGACGATAATCGCCGATTACGAGATGGGTGACCGGCGACGAAATCCGGCCCCGACAAGACGATCATCCGCATTGACACCCTTTTACGGACGTTTTGCATCAATTGTATCTTACGTTGCATCATAAGTCATGTGGGTTGCATCACGTATGTATTGACATCCTTGTACATTGTCATTCATGCATCGAGTGTCTATTCTTTATCCTGTTCATTTCATTTAAATATTGCATAAACATGATAAAGAGGGGCAGCTGTAGACACCCAATTTTTGCGTTCCCTGTACTAACCATGACAGGAGGGCAAAATCGTCAATTGAACCGGCTTGCGGGAGCAAAGGAATGGGCACAAGTGCAAACGTCCAACACCACCGCAATGATCGGCGACCAAAGCTGACGTGACAATAAGGCCATCCGAAACGGGCATTCCCGAATAAGGTGGCACGTCTCCCGAAAATTCCCGGACTGCAGAATACGAGCCTGTCAGCGAAAACCGACGTTACGGCACGAAAATTGAGGTGTGACACGAAAATCGAGAAAGTCAAACCGTCTAGCCGCGGATTGATCTGCGGCCAAATAGTGCGCCTTTTGAAAACACGGAACTCGAAACACGGAACTCGAAATCAGGTGAGTGGAAGCCGCAGATCAATCTGCGGCTGGCTTTGGCCAGCCTATTTCAGCTCATTTTCGTTGCAGCATACAGAGAGTTGAAGGTTGAGCAGTTTTGGAGGAAGAAAGAATTCAGCAGCAGCAAAAAGCACGGAAGTAGAGAGGAAATATAGCAAGTTTTTACAACCAAATAGGAAGAAAAGAGAGAAAAAGAGAGGATTTATATTCTTTTGATTTTGATTGTATCAAATACACTTCTTATCCTATTCAAATACACAAGTTTATATCCATTGGAGATCATTTGCAAGGTGAAATTTCCCTTTGTTCTAGCAATTTATATCATATTGTTTGGTTAAATTAAATGTAGTTTTCATGAAATTTATGGTGGGATAATGGATTAGGGATTATTAGTGAAGGTTCCATCAGAACAAAGTTCTTCCTAATAACCCGAGGATATCCAATTGGTGAAATTTCTAGCTTGTTTATGGTGATTTATTGGGAGTAATTTATTTAGATTATCATTTTCGGCTATCATGGTGTATTAGACAAATCCGTGTTGGTTAGTTTTGTAGTATTCATTTTGTGGGCATATAGCAATATCGGATGTGAGCCTAGGAACGCGACCCCGTGGTCCAAATCCGATGATGGACGTTTTGATGTATGTAATAGGTTTAAGGTACTTGTTTTTTTGCAACATGTAATCGTCGGGCCTTAAAACGACGCTAAGGCGGGAATCGGGTTTAAGGCCCCGTATTAGTGGAATATGTGATTGTTTGGCGTTCGGGGATGTTTTGATGGCTTACATGCCCATGAATAGCCCCGACGCGTGTTTATGCTTGATTAGATTTTGTGACACGGAAAAAATGATTTCAAAGATTAAACGATGAAGGTTTTTTTATTAAAATCAAACAAGCTAGGTTATTAGAATCACGAGGCTAAAAATTGGAAGTGTTAATAAATGTCGATTCCTATTAAACGAGAAGGCCAAAGGAAATCATTTTCAAACATCACCAAAAATGGCCTTATGAATGAAATAAACGTTTTATTAAACCTTTGTGCATAGGGCGAAAGAGATCCTAGAAATTGCCCATCATTTATGAAAGCAATGTATAAATCTCGATTCCTATTTTGGCTAAGGTTTAATAAATTCATGTTTTACCAAAACAACACTTAATGAAAAATCTCATAGCTTTTGCCAACTAAAATCAAATCTTTCTCATAAAGAAATAAAGCTTTCTCGAATAGGCCAAAGGACATTCTAAAGCACTCTCAAAATAAAACACGTCTCTTTCATAAAACACCAAAAAGAATTCTTTTTATATAAAACTCACCACAACAACTCATTAGGCACACACATACGCACACATATACATTTTATGAATCAAAGGATAGGAAAGTATCAAAATTGCGGTAACCGTGTTTCACGGAAGTCGGGGGGTGCCTAACACCTTCCCCTCGCGTAAGCAAGCCCCCGAACTCTATGAATCTCGATTCGCAGACCAATTAATTCGGAGTCACATATGAGCCAGCGATTTATAAAAAACGAAAACTCGGATGAGTTGGTACATCCATTTCAAATATACCAACTGGCGACTCTGGTTAATTGGCTCATCATAAAAAACGATCTTTCAAAACCCCATCGACACTCATGCCGACCTTTTCCAAACATCATCTAATAACAAAGGCTAAAATCGGAGAAGGATAAAAAATCGCGAGAGACGAGAAACCGGCGTCGACACTCAATATTATTTGTGTTCACCTCATTTACCCTTTTCGGAGCATGATCATCCCTTGTCCCATATTGCTGTGAATTGGCTGCCATATTTGCAATTAAGTTTCGTGCAGCCTCTAGAGTTTTATCTACCAATGCTCCTCCGCTAGCAGCATTAATCATACTTCTATCCATCGGTATAAGCCCTTCATAGAAATATTGGATCAGGTGTTGATCATCTATCTGGTGAGGTGGACAACTTGAACATAGCTTTTTGAACCTTTCCCAATACTCATACAATGTCTCCCCACTAAACTGTCGGATTCCACAAATTTCTTTCCTGATGTTGGCTACTCTTGAGACATGAAAATACTTTTCCAAAAATAGCCTTTTCATATCGTTCCAAGACTGAATTGACCTCGAAGGAAGGTAGTATAACCAATCATTTGTTAAATCCGCCAGTGAAAAGGGAAATGCCCTTAGCTTGATTTGATCTTCGGTTATTCCTTGTGGCTTCATGGTGGAATAAACCACATGGAATTCGTTTAAGTGCTTATACTGATCTTCACCTGTGAGACCACAAAAAGTAGGCAAAAGATGAATTAGTCCCGATTTAAGTTCAAAAGTAGCAGTTAAATTAGAATATTCAATACATAAGGGTTGTTGATTGAGATTAAGAGTGACTAATTCCTTGAGTGTTCTATTATTATTTGGTTCCGCCATCTCTTCTTCTTCCTATGATTCGGTGGATGATTTATTTGACAGTAATTCAAGTGCTAAGTTGAGTCCCGGTGATGGAACTTCGTCTGAATCTGCAGTGACGCCTCGAGATTGTCGCGCTTCTTTCCTAAGCTTGCGTGCAGTTTTCTCAATTTCTGGATCAAAATTCAAATCACCGGATTGAGAGGATCGTGTCATAAACTACAATAAAAACAAATAAAAATAAAATAAAAATAAAATAAAATAAAGAATAAATAAAGATAAATAACACTTCCCCGACAATGACGCCAAAATTTGGGAGCTATCGTTCAACACTCCAAAATTAATACCTTACTAACACTCTACTAGTACAAAACTTAGTATAATGACAAGTAAGGGTCGATCCCACCGACAAGTGAATTAATCTTTTATTTACTCTACTATTTTTATTAATGGGGGGTTTTGAGTTTAATTAACTAATTTACCAAAAGTAATTAAGAATGATCAATGAATAAAAGACTTCAGTTCATAAGTTCAGTTTCACCTTTTCACAATTATGGAATAATCAAGTTTAATAATATTTGTCCTTCAATGAGATTAATAACCCTAGATAACCACAATCGCCGATTACCCAAAATTCTCCTTAAGTTTTTAATCTAATGTGACAATCGCCTCAATAGACCCTAACTATCAGTCTAGATTTAATATAATAGAAGCATGAAGAAATAGAGAATTAGGTTATTCCAAGCAATAATTACACAATCAGGAATTATTTAACTTGTCTTCTAATAATCTTAATAATACCCAAAAACTTGTCCACAATCAAGTATTATTAATCGCCACTTATGATCAGATACAATATCGTTTACTTAATACTATATCTTAATCTAGCAGATGATATCAATTAGATTAATCTAATTGGCCACATCAAATCAATCAGATAGAATAGCATACAATCAATTAAAACAGATTATCAAGAATAAATCTCATGTGAGAAGGAATAAATAATATAAACTTAATCAAACCATTAATTATAAAGAAGGTTCAACATCCCTTAGAATTGAAAGTAAAGAGCTTAGCTTGACATGCCTTCAATCTCCAAAACTCGGGTTTATAATTGAATGACAGATGAAGAAGATGTAGGTCTAAACCTTGACTAATACATTCTATTTATACTTCTAGGTCAAAACACTAAGCCTCTAAGAAATAGTATTTTACGTTACAGTAAAATTCCTCCAAAAATACGACGCTGGGAAAAATTCTGCCAAAGCCACATGCCTCACGCGCCCGCGGAAGGTCTCGCGCGCCGCGGCCCACAAAGTCTGTCACTTTTTTTTTCTTTTTCTCTTTGCGCACCCATTTTAATCCCATTTTTCCTCTTTTTCTCTTTTTAGCTCTAATTCCTCCTGAAAATAATAAATACCTTAATAAACTCATATACACATAAAACATGTAATAAAATTAAATATAAAGGAATCAAAATTATAGAATATTATGCACTTATCACACTACACCAAAAATATAAAATTCTTCTACTGCAATATTGTGAGTATTTCTTTTGAGTGTAAGGTAACTCCAAGTGTTGATAAAGAGTACAAATATTGTTCAGGTTGATCAATTTCATAGAAAGTTGCACCTAGTAATGTGATAAGGTAAGGGATGTCATTTTCTTTCACACTTGTAAGGGATATCACTTTCTTTCATATTCCTAATTCTAAACTTACTATGGTAAGTATTGTTTCTATAATTCCTGAAATGATTGGAAATTTCCTTGAGGTTTGCGCTTCATCTAAGTATCATTTCACTTGAACTTTTTATTTACTTGAACCTTCTTATTGAATTTTAACTCCACAATTTGGTTATCGTGTTGACAGTTTGGACAGTATTGGACTCTAGGTAAAATTAAATTGTAAATCTCTAATGTTTATTCTTTATTTCATTATTATGATTATTCTGTTCATTCATTATATCATTGTTATAATCACTGTGGTGAATTTTCTCTTTGGCTTGAGTGCAAAGAGAGGTGTTGACTGGTATGATTATGACCAAAGGCTGCAGACTGGTATGATCATAACCATTGGTGTTACAGTTGACTATCTTTGGCCCGTAGTGCAAAGATGAACTATTGATTGGCATGACCATTGGTGTTATAGTTGAATATCTTTGGCCCGTAGTGCAAAGATTGATTATTGATTGGCATGACCATTGGCGTTACAATTGAATATATTTGGCCCGTAGTGCAAAGATAAACTATTAATTTGCATGATTATGAACAGGAACTATGTATCGATAAACTCACGATCTTTGGTGTTACAGGCAAAGGCAGGTGGTGAAAGTTCATTTTGGCTTGAGGAAATAATGATTGGTGTTATAGGGATAATATATTGATAGTGAATTTTTTAAATTGGAGAAGATAATGGACATTATGCTCTATTTGACTCTTTTAATGGATTGCTTGTTCCGCTGCAGTTGTTGATCTAAAACTTGTTATCTATAATATTCTATCAACTTTATCACTGTGGAAGACTAATGATAAATTGTCTTCATTATGATATTCTTTACTGAGCTATTTGTGCTCACTCTTTTGCTGCACAATTCCTTTCAGGTAATAAGAGTGTAGCTGGGTCTAGCGGGGGAAACAGGGGAATGGAATGATGGTCCGAGTTGGTAGCTGTAGAAATCCTCAGTCTATTGTAAAATAGTGTGACAATGATTGTATTGAGGACTTATTTTGGATCTAGATACAATCGCACTATATACGGTACAATATTTGTATTGAAACTCACAGTATGTGTGTTGTTGTATTTTGCACAACAGTTTAATAGTTATAAATAGTAAAATTCGTATTTGAATTTTATAGCATGTATTTTGGCGACTCAAAATGGGTTGTGTGGACCTATTTTGGGGGCGTCACATTTGGTATCAGAGCTTAGGGATATGATCTTTGGTGGAGATTTGGGATTAGAACTAGAAGAGAAGAGACGAGTAAAATCCTTCACTAGTGTGTGTCCTACCTAAGTTGAATTTTATTATTTGGTCGGGATGATATTGACCTTTGTTTTGTAGCTGTATTTTAGAATTACATCTGAAAACCAGGAGATGAGCAATAGATGAATCATGATACAGAGGAAATGACCTAGTTAGAATTTAAAATGAAAGGTAAGTAACCTTACATCTTCAAAATGTTAGGTACGTACGTAAATTTCGAGAACGAAATTTCATAAGGAGGGGTGATCGTAAAACCCCGACTTTTATGAAATTATTAAGATAATATATTCAAACACATCACTTTATATTTAAATTTTTTTTTTATCAATAAAAGAGGGAAAATTTTTTTTAGAGGAATGTGAGGCAATTTGGACGACTGAAATCTGATAAGAGAGGAGAGAGAGAGAGAGAGAGTTGATGGGATAAAAAAATGGTGGGGGAGGAAGAAAAAGAAAGGAAGAAGAAAAGGTGGGAGACGGAAGATGGGGGACAAAGAAAAAGAAAAAAGGGAAAGAAAATAAAATATTCCACCCACTTCCAATTCTAAATCGGCTATTTAGGGAGAGAAAGAGAATAGAGGGGGGGGGGAAGGAAAAGAAGAAAGAGAAAGAAAAGATAGAGAGAAGAGAGAGAGAGAGAAAATTTACAGAAGAAGAAGAAAGAAGAAAAGAAGAAACTAACTAAATGTATGTTTCAAAATTTTGATTCTATATTTTGATTTTCGTATATGGTTGTCAACTTTTATGAAATTTATACATGTTATGCTTATTTGTGATGGATTAAACTTATATAATCAAGAAATCAAACCAAAAGAATGAAGAAAAGAAAATATGAAAATTTCAGAAAAGTTAGGTTGTTACCCTGTTTTTGTAACATCTATATCTCCTTATGTAAAATGAGTTAGAAGATGATCTATATATCAAAAAAGCTATTAAAGTAAGCTAAACACAGAAATAAGAATCACCCAAAAAGTCCTTGTGGATTGTTCGTGGTGACTGTTTGAATGAGACTGGTCCGAAGGACTTATAGTCTGTCAGAATCTGAAAAATCAATTTTCTTAAGGTCTATTACATGGGTTAAATTTTTTAATCCAACCATTGGATCTTGATAATTTTTGGATATGTTATACATATATAAGCTGAGAATATGTTCACCAATTTTGAACCATTAAAGATTTACGTGTGATTTGTTATGAATTGTAAGAAGTGGTTGTTTTGGGATTTTTCAAACAGATTTTCAGCAATGAGTTTTAATATTTAAAAATGTATAACTTAATGATTTTATATCCAATTTGGATGATTTTTGAGGCTAAATTGGAGTATTTTGAAGTCTAGTTTCTGTTAAAATTAATTAATTTCACTAATAAGTTTTAGATAATGGTGATATATGCAAATTATAAAAGTATATCGGGAAATATTCGTTGTGTTGACGAATATTCGTTTTGTCGGGGAATATTCGTTGTGTTGGCGAATATTCATTTTGGTAAAAGTACGACAACACCGAAATAATAAATCATTGGTGAGAACCTTTTTACCATTTATTAACTTATGGGAATAACCTGACTATGCAGACTACCACATGCTTGGTGAATACCCTTCGTATTCATTCC
This sequence comes from Aralia elata, assembly GCA_034770075.1. Classification (NCBI taxonomy): domain Eukaryota; kingdom Viridiplantae; phylum Streptophyta; class Magnoliopsida; order Apiales; family Araliaceae; genus Aralia; species Aralia elata. The sequence goes on from CM068387.1 coordinate 25,970,126, forward strand.
TTATTAGTATTTTATGGAAATGATCTGTCTACACGGACTACCGAATGACGGGTGAAAATCCATTTAAAGTTTTTTACATGTATATTTTTATGTGTACAGTACTACTGGTATATACATTAGTGATTTCATACTTTCTGATTAAAGGAATATGTTAATAATATAAATATTTATATATTTATGTTGTTGTATTTTATCATCGCTTGAGATGGTGGCTTAGTGATGGGAAGCCAGACATAAGTCCCCATAAA